>CM055972.1:36805000-37182500 GCA_029531755.1 Holothuria leucospilota | reverse complement strand
AAAAAATTGTCAAGAGCAGGATCACTTTATTGTACATGTATACAAAGCAATCCAGGAAAGAGACAAATAATTTTCTGAAAAACGAAAAAGTGTCTCAGAAAAATCAAAATAATTTTCAGAATCAACAATTTTTTTTCGGAACAGAAAATAAAATTATTTCCTCCTAGGCTTCCGTACTAAAAGAATAGTAACTAGCCTTGTTTTCACCTGTCAGGTGTAGTAAACGCGTGTGTAACTTATGTGCCACCTTGTTTATAAAATTAGTGTCGGGGAGTTCGGGGCGTACCATTAACATAACATAGTCAAGAGACATTGCCATAGTCTTTCACCGGAATCACACACACATGCAACAGTCTACACCATGTCTATAATAAATAGTGCGTTTATACAGACTGTGCACATTCTGCAGATTACACAAATTTATCTCACATGCATAATTCATTATTCGTATTGACCAGGAAGACGAAGCTTACCTGACGAAAAGCTGCTTGGTAGCCGCATGTGATTATTTCAAGGTAAAATATAATTTTAATATTTCCAGTGCATTTACAAGACAAAGTCTTACTACAAAGCAGGGCCTTAGTTAGGTAATGAAGGGGGGGGGGGTTTCTAGGGGGCGAAAAAATATTCAGGGGCGAGATACACTAAAATTCATTAAGGCAATGGTATTTTTTTGATCATTTTTTTCCAGGGGGTCTCGTCCGCTGCCTCTTCCCCCTTGGCTACGGGCTTGCTTCAAAGTCTGAAAATAACATAGGAAGTATCAAAGGTAATTGAATTATCGTTTTTGAACGTAGCTGGCTTTAAGTAAATCGAAACATTGAGGACTAGAAAGTCAAAATTTGGAGCTAATGATCTTCGAGGTTGAATGTAGTCTGTGTATAAGCATGTGCTCTTAGCGGGGGTGTAGGAACCGGGGCACTGGGGACACGTGCCCCCAAACGCATTTCTAAAAATTGTAACATGTGTCCCTTTTTGAAAATGAAAATGTACATATACAAGGATATATATATATATGTATATGTATATATATATATATTTATATATATATATATGTATATATATATATTTATATATATATATATATATATATATATATATATATGAGAGAGAGAGAGAGAGAGAGAGAGAGAGAGAGAGAGAGAGAGAGAGAGAGAGAGAGAGAGAGAGAGAGAGAGAGAGAGAGAGAGAGAGAGAGAGAGAGAGAGAGAGTTGAGTCGGGTAAAGCTGATAAATCTGGGCGAGGTGAAAAAGCAATGTTGACTCCACCGGGATTCGAACTCGGGACACTCCTGTGTCCTTCTTCAGACGCAAAATGTGAAGTGAAGTTTACTTTTACAAACACAGACACAGCAATGAGGTTAAACCCCTTGACGAGGGTGATAAATCACAGAGGGGAAATCGCTTAGGATGCCCAGGTCCTTGTTTAGGCCACGGGTGTGTGTGGACAGTTTTATTACCCACTTGCTTTCGGATTTGAGTCTTTGAGTGACAGACGGGTAATTAGGTTAATATATATATATATATATATATATATATATATATATATATATATATATATATATATATATATATATATATATATATATATATATATATCAGGGACTTTGAAGAGTGCCGTTTAGGTGCTGTCCCCCACACATTTTGATATGTTGCTTCTGCCTTGACTCATTGGGGGTATTAATTCTATCATACACCGCCTGTATCCACACGAAGTGTTGAATTGAGGGTAGGGAGTGAGGTCACCCCTAGCCTTGAAAGGACTACTTACTTGGTATGTTGCAAAAGGTGAGCCCTGAACAGTTCAGTGAGCGGTTTGAGGAAGTTGACCACTGATCCAGAAAAAAAAACAACCCACAAGAGGCCTTCAATCCCCCAGCAGTACGGCTATAGCTTTAACAATCAAACATATTGCAACTGGTGTGTTATACGGGCACATTTTAAAGTTATTTTTAGTACTATACTCCATTGTAACAATCAATATGATAATAATACAGAGTTTTGTTAAACTGAGAGCGCAAACATTAAAGGCATAGTCCAGTGGCATTTCACAATGGTCTCATGTGAAAAAGAAAAAAATCCATTTCATGTCCTCCAAACGCTGTAGCAATACTCTGTTCCTAACTAAAGACAGACTATCTGATTTTAAAGAGTTGTTATTTTTGTCAAAAAGTACCCCCAGTTCTCAACAAGGTCACAAAATGTTATGTTAATCGGGCACATTAACATTGCACAGACTCCTTTTGCTTTTCTTTATATTGAATGTCCTGTTTGTCCTTGAAATTTGATACTGTTAGAATGTTTGAATACCTTTCCATGTCGATCTAGCATAAAATCACACCTTCTTTTAAAGTATAGCAAAACAGTTGTTAAAAGTTCCCTACAGCGGCGAAAATATCATAAAGAAATTCTATTATCTCTAATCAATGTGTCGCGATGACATTTCCCATAATGCACTTTATCTCTAGGAAAAATTGCATTTCTTTGAAAATGTAGTACTATAGTATCTTCCAAACGCTACATGCTGTTGAGATGCAGTTTTCACTTTCCATAGCAGAAAAATTTTCTGCATTTTTTGAAGTCATTGAATTTTAGTCTCTGGCAAATCCTTTTTGGGGTTACTTTTTCGATAAACACACCTCCGTGATAAGGCAGGCCTGTACACATGCAAGAATTTGAAGTATGCGGGGACGTCGAAAAATTACTGAATTTCAAGTTGAACATCTGTACAGTATCTTCTGGCAGCCTGGGGATGGGGAAATCCATGACACTATGCAATTTTTTTTCTATCTTCGCCACAGACGGGTCACAAATCACAACCTGGGTTCGATTTCTAAGGAGGTTGCATTTTCAAGGGCTTAAGACGAACGCATCGAGCCCCCGCCACAAATTAGCCTTATCTGAAATGTCTAAGTTTTGCATTTAGTCTAATGACAAAGACAGCGACTGCAGAATCCCAACCCCTCCCTCTACACACATTAATATGACACAACATTACATACATTACATGGACACCAAATGGCAACATCTGGATTATTATTTTTCCTGCGTGTCATTGAGGGCCGACGCTCCTAAGGGGTGTATGCAGTTAGTGTTAAAGGCAATGCCATCGACATGGACGACGTTCACATTAATAAGTGTTTCCCAATGTTACAAATTTTACTTCGAGTTTAAAAGCTCCCTCCCATTTAGACCTGTTTCCGGTATAGATGACGTGGTAAAAGGTCTTTGGTCATCAAAACAGTTCTAACCGAAGGCGTCTGAGACAGTGCGTTAATGGCGGAAACCCAAACCCAGAGCAAAGAGTGGCTAAGGCCGGATTTCAGGGCAGGGTACATGTCATGGTTGTTTGGCAAATTGGGGAAAATTTCAGGTTAATCGCCATAATCGCCATATACTCCCTTTGTTAAATATGTTGCCATCACCCATCGCTCTAGCTATCACGGAGGCCTATTTGCCATTGAGTATACCTGCGTGTTAAATCCCATCAACACAACGGACAAACAAATAGTTTGGATGTTTTAATATTCATAGTGTGGTAAGTAATAAGGCTGGCTCAAAGATAATATGAGTGTCATATAGACCCCCTGGTCACAATTGTTAGCCCCAAAGTATATTTTTGTAACTTAGCAAGGGGTAAAAGTGGCTTTAATTCTGCGCATAATGTGCGCTACAATTTTAAAATGACACCATGGCATTTAATCAAGGAGTGCTATAGTGGCAGCTCCCTGATTTAACCCTGGGAGCATACTGCTACTAAGTCTAACACAAGGAAAACATGACGTATTCTTAGTCAGCACTGGCAACGTGCTCACTATATTTGTATCATCACAGAGGTAAAGCTAACGGCGAATTTCTTTTTGACGACAATTTTTTAACGTTAAAACGTTTTATGTGGACTTGTAGCCCACTTGAAGTGTACATTCAGTGCACTTTCTATATCTAGAGAGAACGGATACAATTTACAAATTTTGTATTGAGTCCTCCATCATGTTAAAGGGGATGACAACAATAACCACTTCAGTAAAATAATTGAAAAGTATACAAAATTCTCAACACAGTGCAAAAAACCCCATCTTCATAGCTTATGCAGTTCTTGAGATATCGCCATTCTTATCATTTACATTGGAGTTGCCATTTTCCAAACAAACTGACTTGTCCAAGTTGATTTTGACCTTTCAGGCTCACTTTGTAACTGAGATGTTATTGTTTTCTTTTGTATTTTGTTTCATTGTTTCTCTCCACACAGTTTTAGCATGTTCTTGTTGGTATCAGATTTCAAAATTACAGGACTCGCTCTCTGCATTTCTGAAATAAACTTTTAAATGGTAGCTGGACCTTTGAAAAAAATTGAATTTAATTATAAAGAATTACATAACTTTTGAAAATCAAGTGAGCCTGTGACATCATAATAGACTTGCTACAAGTCCGGCATGGCAGTGCCCCTGTAAGGTATGAGAACTGTGATATCTCGAGAACCAAATAAGCTATGAAGATGGGGTTTTTGCACTGGGTTCAGAATGTTATATACTTTCTGATTATGTTCCTGAAATGGTCATTATTGTCATCTCCTTTAAGTCTGTTGTGGCTTCTGGATGGCTTTCTTTCACATTGTATTTATTCATGTATAAAACATACAAATGAAATGAAAATGAAAAATATTATGGAATGACATAGCTGGGGTCATACAAAGCATTTTGACTACTTTATCATAGAGATATGTATATAAAGCACTTGTCACTATTTTGTGAGGGTCAGAATATATTTAGTTTATCATCCTAAACGGGTCTACAAGTAACAGCTCTCAAAAAAGAGGTGGGGATCGGACAAGCGAAGACGTAACAGTAAATGACTTGTGCGAAAATATAAAAATCAACGGGGAGCGTCATCCATAGGAAGGGGGAGGCATATATATTCCCCATCCTTTCCTGATTTGCTCCTATAATACATGGCAGCTTAAAGAGAGAAGGGGGAAACGGTGAAGTTATAACCTCATAAGAATAGTACAGTGTAACGGGGTAGGGGGTTACATTGGCAGCATACAACAATGCATTGGAAATACGTCGTAGACAGTTATTGTCAGAAGAAATACGCATTCAATACACATGACCTTTGATAGATATTTTAATGTATAACTGTTAAGTGCACTTGTATAGTACAAAGTCCATTGGAACAGCTCCCTAATCATAGAATTCAGTTAAACAGTGTGCCTGTACAGTTTACGTACAACTACACCACACGGTTTTGACAGAGAGTGACCAGAAAAGGAG
Organism: Holothuria leucospilota; assembly: GCA_029531755.1. Lineage (NCBI taxonomy): Eukaryota > Metazoa > Echinodermata > Holothuroidea > Aspidochirotida > Holothuriidae > Holothuria > Holothuria leucospilota. The sequence continues at coordinate 37,177,230 of CM055972.1, read as the reverse complement.
AAACTTACGTCATAAAAACACTTTGGTAAGTGAGTCCAATTACTGCAAGGAGTAGGCCTAAATTCAAATTGAAATCTAAGCCTTAGAAAATGACATAACAAGCGTCAAAAGTAATCAATTTTAGGAAATTTGTAGCTTACGATTAGCACATCAAACTATATTAGGCGTATAAGGAATGTAAGTTACACACAAGTAGACTGGTTTTAAAATCTTTCGGATATCATACGTTGATATGAGGCAAGCTACTAGCAAAACACAGCAAGGGTACAAGCCAAACGTTTCCAGATTGTGTAAGTTTCGGGTAGCAAAGGATTATGAGATGACATTTCACATGAGCCGGAAGATGGTTGGCTTGAAATTTTTCCATATCGATGAAATGTCAAATCCCTGAAAACTACCCTTTTTTCTCTCTTTTTTGCCCCATCCAAAGGCCCAACCTCAGTCGCATGTAGGAAAAATAAAGAGGTAAACGTAGTTTGCAGTGTGATAGAATGTCACGTTATTTAAAGGGAATATGACATCCCCCCTCCAAAAAAAAAAAAAAAAAAAATACCAGGGAGTGGCTAGCACCTTCCTGCCCAATCATATGTAGGAATAGCCCACTAATTACAATTGATGATTGCTCTTTGATTGGCATTCATTCAAAGAATATAACTCCACTCTGGTTGTTCAACGATGACTTGTACAGTCAGTTGTGTTCCCAATTAAAGTGTATCTAAAGTGTAAATTTTCAAACATATATGTTACAAAGCTTGGAAAATGCAACCAAATGGTCTAATTCCCATCTTTACAGGACATTCCTGAGCTGAGATATAAAATGTTGAAGCTTATTCACTTAATTTAAAATGGTGGATTGCGCAATAATTTGTGATGTCATTCTTGTGCGACTCAAACTACAGTCTTTGTTGTTCTTTGTTTTTTGGAAAGCCAGTGACTGCACCTTGTGCCAAAATGTGATCATTGTCTTACTGTTATAGGGTGACTTGGCTATGTAAAGTCTCTTCTCCATACAATATACCATGCAAGGGAACTGTTATTGTTTCAAGGTCCTATAAACATTTTAATTTCAAAAGAAAACAAAGCAGTTCATGTTAGTTGTACAAGAAGGACTTCGAAGATTATTGCACAATCGACTATTTCAAATTATGTGATTAAATTTCAATATTTTATATCTCAGCAATGGAGTAAGCTATGAAAATGGGAATTGGATGAATGGAATTCATTTTCTAACCTCTAATATTTATTTTCTTGTAACTCTAGACTTGAGGTCCACTTTAAGCTCACAGACAGCGTGTGTCAATGTGTGTATATATATATATATATATGTATATATGTATGTATGTATATATATATATATACATATATATATATGTATATATATATATATATATATTTATATATATACGGACCTATATGGCCCCGAGCAAATTAACTCAGTGTAGATTACTTACTGTGGCTCTGTCGTAGAGGTGTACTAAAGGCTGTAGACAGGGGTTTCTTGTTTAAATTTGAGGAGGGGCTAAAAGTAAACTTAGAAGGGAGAATGTTACTGTTTAGGGTAAGATTAGATAGCCTTTAAGAGAGAAGGAATTTTATGTCCTAGACTAACATCATTGACATTGATTGATGTCATAGTCTGGTGATTTTCTTCGTCTGTGCCCGTGACTACGATAATGTGTTGGTATTGTAATTGTCTCAATGTGTGAGTTAGTGAGTTAGATGGGATTTAACGACACACCAACATGAATGTGTTATATAGTGACAGCTAGATAAAAAGGAAAAGTTCATGTACGGTTTCAAATACGGTTCAAGTTCAAGTTCGGTTTCAAATACAATTCAAGTACGGTTCAAGTCCTTCCCTTTAGTCGCTTCTTACGACAGGCGGGGAATACCGTGGGCATATTCTAGAACCCCCAGCCCACCGGGGCTTGTCTCAATGTGAATACATAGCAATGTCACATAGGACCTCAAGGTGAGTAAAGGGACCTAAAACAACATTCAAATCGTTGAAATACTTTTGATAAATTTTTGTGGAAATTTAAAAGACATCTACCACTAACAACGCGAATTCGTTTTTTATGAGTATGGTTCTCTCAGGCTAGTCGACAGCCTGTCAGTCGTCGTAAGGTACATGTACAACCAAGGGGCAGACTGGGTATATAATGCAGCGGCTACAAAAGTTACGAAACCGTTTCGGAAGAGGGTTGAAAATCAATTACATTGTATATAAACCAGAACGGCGGCCAAGGTTTGGTTAAGGAAGCACCGCAATGTCGGATACCCTGTTCCAAATCGCGAAAATGTGTACTATAATACTGACGCTACTTCGGTACTAAACATGGCAGATGTGTAGGAAAACATATAGGCAGAACCACGCAAAAACAAGCAAAAATCCTCTTCTCCCTGCAAATCCATCCCATCATATCCTGTGCCAGGGTTAAATGGAAAATATCCACAAATGGGGAACAAAAGCCTAATAACGCACGGAGGTTCTTCAAAACGCGACTTGCTCCCTGGACGACGTGGGTCTAGTGGTCTACTGGGAAAATGTGGTAACGTAAAACACACCCACCCCTTGAACCTGAAGGAAGTTTTTATTAAAATAAGACGCTAGAGCATGAAGCTTTAGGCTGATGTCTACAAATGCCTATAGGATCGGAAAGTAGGCTACTTCATATCGCAATTTGACCTACGCAACTTTTGAACAGGAAATCAACGGGGTATGAAAATTGTGAAAGGGGAGGAGGTACAGTGTGAAAAAAGGAGAAGATAACAAATAAGAGTTTTTCGAAACGTGTATTCCTTGTCAGTAAACCAACATATATGAGCCATGTAACACCCCGATAAAATATTGATAAAATTTGTGTAGCAAATAAAACTTCCTGTCATGTCGGCCTTGGTTCAGGTTCTACTGGCATAAGTGTAGGGGGCGAGGTAACTTGGGAACTGCGGTCTCGCACCCTCATTTGTGCAGAGATTGGCTTTTTGTGAACTCGAGTCACGCGACTTCAAACGATTGGGACTCTAGTCCCTAGTCATTCTTGACTTGACTTGAATTAAGCTTTCCATTTGACTCTGAATTACTTAAAAATGAATGGTGACCTAACACGTATTCGCGAAAAATTCTCTGTTATTTTATCGCATGTCATGACCTCATTTAGCAAACTTTTAAACTTAAAGGACGGCATTGCATGAATAACGACGATTGCTCCTTGAAAACAAACTTAAGATTGGAATTCGTTTTCACGACGTCGATTGTGGACTACCATGACCGGGATAAATTGTAGAAAGCGCCCCCATTCAGTAACAGTAAATATTCTTCATTATAAAACGTGACTGCTCCTATTGTTTCACGAGTGGAGACTTTCATTTACATTATTACTTTCAAATGTATTATTAGTAAAATGAGTCGATATTTTGGGGTACATTTTGATCATAAAAACATGGGAAACATGAAGTGAAATGGATGAAACTTGTCATGGCTATTCTCTAGCGTGTTTCCTAATTTTGAATTTCTTGTTCGTTCGGGAAGAACAATCCCAATAGCAAAATTAACTGAGTTTTGAAATGGAGATGGTAGTACATACCAGAATGTTTCTGGCGGAACCTTGCGTCGATCACTACAGAGCTAGACTCAGCTCAAAGGCTTTTATTCACGGATGTCCAGTACTATTATATTAAAGCAACTACTGAATCAAAATTTTGAGTTGAGACCTTGCCCTTGACATCCTCGTCTACATTTTTGTTGAACGTTGCTTTTAATAATTTTAGTTCATTCAAATGGCTAAACTTGAATACTTGGTTATGAGTTAGAAAGAATAACACTGCAAAGACGTATTAAGGCCTATTTTAATGTTTGAAAATTAACGTGATGCAAGTAGTACCTTACACGACACCTGACACCATCAGAAAGCAATTATCGATTATAGAGACCACATCAACCTACTCAAGGTGCCCGTACTGTACTGGTAAACGGTTGAAGGTGTTTGTGCGGATCCACCTTCATGGACGAGTCAATTACTTTTAACAAAGAAATCACAAGTTAACGAATTTTCCTGAAACTGCCAATTTTTGTCTTCGTCAGGTTTAAAATGCAGACTTAAGGCAGACCTAAATTGTTACGTGACTGATGATAGTGGAACAGCTGGACAACTTTGCGACTTCACTTTACATAGAAAAAATGGTTCTTGCTTTTAATTTGTGCTGGAATCAAATGACTTCTGACTTGACTCGCTAAAGTCTGTGATTTGAGTTGACCTGTGACGAGTTTTGACTTAACTTGACTTGTGACTCACCCAAATGACTTCTGACTTGACTTGGACTTGCAAAAATGGTTTGTGACTAGAATTGCTACCATCTGTGTTATTTCCTGGTAAAACAGTTGCTATTTGTCTTGCAAATGTGTTTGAACTTCGTGGAAAAGTGCCCCCTGTCCTCAACTGAAAGTAGACCAGTACTTGTATCGCTCCGTTTGATATAAGGTGATGACATTGCAATGTGATCGTTTTCCTTTTACTACACAATGTTTTTCTGATAATGACTTTCTTTATTACAAGACGTAAAAACCAAAACATAGGCTATACCATCTTTTCTAGGCTATACCAGGTTTATTTTCTAGGTCGGGGACCTTGTTCACATCTTTGTCAAAATTAAGTACAGTATCTGATAAAAAATGTATAGGCGTTGTGATGGGATTTGCATGAGCTTAATCTGGTCAAAACAATACACCTTTTATCAATGTTTGATAGGCAAATGATGACAAATGCCTCTTCATGTGGGGGAGGACTTAAAAGACGTATGTATGATAAATGAAGCCCGATTGGGTTCTCCTACATTCCAGCATTTTCGCGAATTGTTATCCTTAGGCTAATTATTGTCATTCAAGTAGAGCAAACTTTGCCGACAGTTGTGCTCTACAAAGCATTTTCCATAACACAGCCCAAGTTGACTGGTTCTGCACAAAGATGCTTTCATTCTTATAAGTTAAATTTTGTCTTCCAAAAAGTTAAGCCTGAGAAAAAAGGGGATACTTTTCTTCGCATCTCATTGATTCTGTGGTTATCGTTGTAATCCTACATTTTTACCCAAATATGTGACTTAAACTACTGTTTCTTAATCATAGTAATAAACATTGACCAGCCATTTGGGAACCGGGGAGAAAAAGCCCTCGAGGTAAACGCATAGAGCAACCCCCACCCTCCCTCAAAAATAGTTTGATGTGATTCCTTGCAGAAGACAGTTGTGTAACGTCCATTTTTCACTGAGGGAAACATGAAATCCAATCCCTATAAAAACTTTACTTTCACCTCAGTTGGAGTCATTTAAAGGTTTTGTTGGATATTTCTCCTCCACTGCTATGCAGGCGCTTCTCATCTAAACCGTCTTAAGAGGATATATGCATAAAAAGACAAGAATATACCATAGAGCAGGATAGGTTCCTATATTCTGCTCTATGGCATATACCTACTTATGTACACCCAATAGTGCAACATACCCGTTAAGACGGGTGGTTATCAAGTAGGTAATAACGTAAATGCATGGGACACGCATTCCAAGTTTTGATTTATTATTCCTTCTATGACAATGTATATATCATAATATTACTCCACTCTGCCGTCAAAGAGGGAGTAAACCACAAAATCTGCATATTTAAATTGTAGACGACCATTAAAGCTTTTGTATCATAAGAGAATGGGGAACTGTTGTAGGGAGGGTAAATTATGTATACGTAACATTGGTTTTCTGAGGCTGTCTGGGTTAACCTGAAGATATCCCCTTTAGTTTTCCCGAATTACCAACTTCTAGTGGCACCAGGCTGGTGATACAAATAATAATCTTCAATCGGTGCCCCTGTGTTCAGAATTCCTGGTTACGGCTTTGCATTTAATAATATGTTATTGATGTTTTTGCTAGTATGTGAAGAAACTGATAAGCAACAGTCTGATTGAAGACAGAATGACAATTCAGACGGAAGTCAATTCATGATAGCAATAAATTTAATAGTCATATCTGTTCCGTACTTAAATATTGTTAAGGGTATTCAGAAAAAAAAAGTGAGTAGGGTGACCTTTTCCTAAGTGCCTGAACTCGACTTTTGAAAATTATGACGTCATTTTTAGCATTTTTTTTTTGAGTTTTTGGAACATTTTTTGAATGTAAACAACTATTTATCGATGTTTTGTAAAAAAATTTGCAAATACAACCCCCCTCCCCCCCCCCAAAAAAATAGTGGCATTGCACAGAACTTTTGTAAACTTTCTTCTGTTGGTTAAATGAAGGCTGAGGAGTGTATATTGACAAAGTTATATATTTTTTTTAACAGGCAGTATTTTCGGGGTAATGGGATTAAATACTTGTTTTAATTATCCAGTCTAGCCAACAAACTCTCAAAAAGCTTTACCCATCCCACAAGAGTTATGAATGTTACGACATTTGAAAAAGGCAGTTTAGGTGATTAAATTGTTCAGTAGACTTCACACCATTCAGAAAAAAGTATTATAGTAAACACCAACTTTCCTATCAATCGCCACTTTCTCCAAGATGAAAAGGCAGTCTCACCACTTTTAATTCTTTCTCAAGGCGGAGTGAACCAGGCGCGTAGCTACGGGAAGGGGGTTGGGGACGTTTGCTAGCCCCCCTCAGAAGTTAGGTGTGTAGTAATAAAATATTTTTTTAATATGAAGGAAGGCGACCAATGACGTGACCCCCCCCCATTTGATACCTAGGCCCCCTAAACCTTTAATCCTAGCTACGCCCCTGGAGTGAACACTCCTAACTTTACTTCAAATATTACATTTTCTGCTATAATGGGTTCCGTCCAGATGAAACAAAGAGTATCGAGATACTCCCGTTAACCTACTCTCCCTACCCCCGCCCCCCCCCTTATTTTAGCTGACATACTTTTCACATGTATATATTAAAAACCTTTCATTTCTTCTTCAGATACATCTATAACTTCGAATAAAAATGGCCGCTACATCTCAGTTACAAGATTTAGACGACAAGTTTTGCTTATGTTCTATCTGTCTGGAACAACTAAGGGAACCGAAACTGTTGCCGTGTCTTCATCGATACTGTAAAGATTGCTTGAGATCAACTATAGAAGGAAGTTATGACGTCATTAAATGTCCCGAATGTAGGGAAGAAATACAAATACCAAAAAATGGAGTTGAAGGACTCAAAACAGACTTTTATTCCAAAAGTCTTGTTGAGTATGTACAAATTCAATGGTCACTTAAAAATGACGAAATACGGAAATGTTACAGTTGTTCAAAACGTCTCAGAGTTGAAGCATATTGCTTTAAGTGTAACAATTTTTTGTGTAAGGATTGTCATCATTTTCATGTCACAAATAACATTGTGAAGGACCATCAAAAACACACTCTGTCTCTTAAAGATATTGAGGCGAAAAACGTTACATTAGAGAAGTTGGCGTCAATGCGAGATGCTCCTAGGTGTCACATCCATATCGAAGAAATATCGAAACTGTACTGTGAAACTTGTAACAACCTTCCAGTTTGCATAGCCTGTACCTATGGTGAACACAAAGGACACAACCTTCATGAAGTAAAAGCATTGGCAAAGTTGAAAAGAGAAGAGCTTACGAAACAGCTAAATGCAGTAGGAGAGATTGAAAAGGACAAGAAACCCATTTCCTCAAGTCAGGTAAAAGAACAGTTGATATTAAATGTAAGTATTGAAAAAGAAAAAGTGATAAAAATGCATGACGAGAAGGATCAGAAAATAATGAAGAAAATACGGGATATTGAAGGGAGGAGACAGCAAGTGAAACAGGAAGAACAAAATGCAGAAAAGAAAATGTGTGATTCTTTGCGGAAAGAAAAGGAGAAAGAAATAGAAGAAATAAAGAAAAAGTATGACGAGATCTTAAAGGTAAAGAAAATTGAGATAAACGATAGCTTTCTGGCACGAGAAAAGTCTCTGAAAAATGAACTAACAAAGTTACGTCAAAAACGTGAACGCTTTCATCAAGACAAAAAAGAACTATTGAAGTCAATAGAAACACAACTGAATGAGAATGTTAAAATCATTGAAGCAATGTCGGAACATTATGATAACATAAAAAGGAGATTTGAAACCTTAAATGTAATGGCTTCTAGTATTCTTGCTTCTGAAAATGACTGGTCGGCCGTACAATGTATCCCTGATATTTGCACAGCAGCTACAAATCTAATGAAATATTTAAGAAAAGACTTTCCAGAATTGTCGACATTGACGGACGTGACAGTCAATTACAAACAGTACTCTCTTGGAAGACCAAATGTTACGACAATATCTGATCAAGTTAAAAAGAAAATAACTATTAAAGATCCGTATCGGTTTGTCTTCGGTATGACAAGTGGTTGTGATGGTAACATCGTTATATCAGGAATCACATCAGACTTGGAGGCAACATTCATCATTGTGATCGATATGAATGGAAGGATGCTAAAGGAGAAGATACTGAACACAGGGATGCATTGGCTTTGGCGGGACTGTAAAGTCTTGTCACAATATAAAGTAGCATCAGTATGTGAACCAAACGAAATTGGTTTGTATGATGTACGTGATGGTTCATACATCAAGAAGAACATCAGTGACGTCATCAGCAGCTGGCCGACAGATCGGTATGTAAGGTGTGTAGCTACTTACCCTGCCAAGAATCACATCTTGGTGGGCGGGTTTGACAGCAGAGATGTGTATGTATTTGATGATCAGCTAAATTACCTTCACATCTTGACACTTCCATATATCATCAAATCTCCGCATGATATAACTGTCAGTGACGGTCATCTACTTGTGTGTGATTATGAAGGGAATAAATGTTATGTTACTACTATGGACGGGTTGGAGAGCAAGCTGGTGGGTGAATTCATGGAACGGAATGTAGAGGGAATCATCTTTGTACCCATCAGTGTATGCAGTGACAAGAATGGATTCGTGTACGTGTTGTGGAAGAATAATGCTCAGTGCCCTGAACAATATTACCTTGTTCAGTATAACCACGATGACAGCCAGGGATTAACAACGAGAAAGTTAGAAGGAGATGCAGAGGTTGTTACTGCAGTGGAAACATCTCAAGGAGAGAAACTTCTGGTAGCTACACATCAGAAAAGAACAGTGTACTTTTATGATCTAATTACAGAAGACTGAAACGGAGACGTCAACAGCAGCTGGCCTGCAGCTCAGTGCGTAAGGTGGATATACTGATTCTATCAACAATCACATCTTGGTGGGCGTTAAACAGCAGAGATTATGTATGTATTATGTATTTAATATCAGCTAAATGACCTTCACATCCTTACACTCCCAGAGATGATCAAATCACCGCAAGATAAAACTGTCAGTGACGGTCATCTACTTGTGTGTGATTATAAGAGTAAGAAATGTTATGTGACTACTATAGGTTAGGTTAGGTTAGATGAGGTTTAACGTCCCAGTTTCCAACCAATTGGTTCAAGTCAAGACGACCACGGCCTTTTTTCCAGTTGTGGCTCACTGGCTTGTTTTCCCTACTCCATTGCTTATGCTGAGCAGCAAGCACAAAGGCAGTAGGTTCCATTTTGCGGGTTGGAGAGCACGCTATACTTGGCTCCCTTACCAATGTCACCTTGTTCAGTACAGTCACGATGGCAGCCAGGTATTAACAACGGGAATGTTGGATGGAGTTTCAGAGGTTGTTACTGTAGTAGAAACATCCCAAGTGGAGAAACCTATCGTAGCTTAATATGACACACAAACAATGTACATGTACATTATAGTGGCAAGAAGATACTTACATCGAAGATGATATATTGTGATGGCACCTGAAACGAGGAAAGAACTCGTGGAGAAAATTGAAATTATACAGTTATAGAAAAATGTGACGTCACATTCCACTAAATATTTTAAAACAGCACTTCTTTAAGTTTGCCTCGAAGGATTAAGAAATTTCTTTGTGAGGTTTTAAAGTGCATGCTTTTGGGATGTTTCTTTTTCGGGACGGGCGGGGCGTGCGCGGGGGAAAAGTGAGGGAAGAAAATCTTTAAGTCCAGAGTTTACTCTCATTAATTGCGGTATAAATGACAGTGTTCTGCGAGCACTATTTGTTGTTTCATACGGGACTGTATTTGATATATTACCAATATTCCGCTCGCATTTTGCGCCGTTTGTCTTCTGCAGCTTCTGCAGATCAGGGACGTGTTAGTCAGGTCAGATCAGTTATATTATAGGGGAAGGTGGCAATATCTATCCCCTTGCTGCCCATGGTCCTACGTTTATTTCGATGAAGAGAGTAATCCGCCATGTTTTCACAGAAATTTAAAACATGACACTGACAGAAAAAGGACGGAGAAGGTGTTGAACCAAGAAGCGTTGAATCAAATCTAAAACGCATAAAGATATATGTAAAATATGTAAAAACAAAATCCACACAGGAAATGGCCAAGGGAAGACATGGGACATTTGTCCCCCTCCCATTAAGGCCTTTCCTCCACCCACTCCGTTCGCTCCTTATGAAAGGTACACAGGAGCAATAGGAAGACACATCTTGTTTCCCACAGAAAATTTCTGTTTCCCTTCTCTCCCCCCTCTCCCATTGAAATTTCCATGGCGACTTTGCTTGGAAGCACAGAATCGGATAGATGATAAATTAAATAATGCAAAGAGCAATTAAATGCAAATTTAATGGTACCAGACGATTTGAAATTGTAACGAAAAAAGACTGCAAAATATTTCCGAGAAGTTTACAGATGTGAAATCTCTGTGGAAAAACGATATCCCATTGCATGGTATAGACGTTTTCAGAGTGACCTCATCACATCTGTGTTGGCCTGCCTAAAGGTGTTGTCTACTGGCATTTTGTAGGTGTCTTATATGAAACAGAACAAATTTTCAAGACAGGTCGGCCGAATCCTGTACCAAAATTCCATTCCCAACTCCAGATACCCCTTTTAAAGATGGTTAATTTTGTCATGAAGTACATTTAGGTTTCCTCAAGGTCTTAGAATATTATGCCAAAGTGGGCGAATTGACTCATACTCCTTTTGTTGATTGTTTGATTGTTGTTTTCTTATTTATCCCTGAAATATGATACTGTTGCAATGTTTGGAAAGAGGTCTAGTGTAAAACTATTCCATGCTTATGGTATAGCAAACAACGTTAGAAAATATTTTATAATTATAGTAGTATCAGAGTTATAAGGAAATACGAAAGCTATGTCTGTTCAATTGGCCCAGCTGACATCACCGATTCCCCAACATGTGTACACTGCAGAAGCGAAAAACTAGCGTTTCTACAAACATTAGTATCTTGTGGGGTATAAAAGTTTGTCTTTAGGAAGTAGCTTAGTTGCAAAATGGTGTTATCGTTTGGCAAAACTTTGAATTGAAAACATATTTAGGACCTCTCATTATTTAGTGATACCTTGGCTATGACATGGAACCCTTCTAAGGCTGGTAACATGAGACCGGCATAGGGACGCTCTGGGATAATTACGAAATGCCAATACTTAAGTGAGCAATGAGAATTCAGGCGATCAGACTACAATGAAGTGAAAAGGAAGTAGGTAGGAACTACCAAAGGGTCGTGGATTTAGAAGTATGTACATGAAATAACATAACATTCACCATCTTGAAATAATGTGCCCCTGAAGCGCGCCGTGAAAATGCTTAAAAATGTCTAAGGACAAGTACATACTTCTAATCATTCACATGTGACCAATTTAACAAGTGTTACCATAGGCTACTAATGATGTTAGATGGTTCTATGATCTCCTTTTGATGCTCGGTCCCTACAGCTTTTGGAAAAGTACCTCTAATTTTGGGAATTTGACCAGACTAATATTCCGCTGCGTTATTGCCCTAAATTTTGCATTTAAAATCATTTCTAAGTTAAACTAGTTGCAGGTAGACTCTGCACCTAGACACTGTCAAAAACGCGTCTGCCAATTCGAATGCGAGTCTGCAACCTGGTAATTTGTTAAAGATTTCAATTTTTATAAGCCTGAGAAGAGGAAGGCAAAGCGTAACCCCTTGCTTCACATTCTTCCAATGCTGTGCTCCTCTGTAATCATGTCTATGCACATGCACACGAACAATTTGATTAATTGCAGAACAATGAATAATGCGAATACGTTTGAGACTGTTGTGATAACATACGCGACAATGAAGGTGAAAGTCAGCTCACCCCCCCAAAATTTTGATAGATTGCAAACAATTGCGAGAATGTGATAGACTGCAAAGAATCTGCGGAATTTGGTATTTTTTTTTAAATGATTTTTGATAGGGAGTAATTAAATCCACCATTCAATCGGATATACACCTCTCCCTCCCCCTGCAGGAATCTATAGCTTAAACGCTTTCTGAGTTCATTTTCAGAAATGTCAGAAATTTTCAAAAATCGATTAGAGGGAAAGCACTCGCCTGCCATTGCTCATTGAGGGTGTCACAACGCACGATAGGATCTTCCCTCGCTAGCTTGAGGACTTTAATCATCTTAAAAGGTCTATTTGGCAAGCATGTGGCATCTGAATCCTCCTAGATTGCAGAAATCTTCACTCTTTAACAAAACATGTTACTACTAACAGTTCAGTGCAGCTAACCATGCCCCAGCGCATACATCATTATGCCAATATCCATAGATCTGTAGATTAGCATCATTGCTCAGCCATTCACCAGTTTTTGCACATTGAAGCCCTCCCCTCGCCCTAAACTACCTTAAAGGATTTTTGTAGAGATGATTTTAATTAGAAGCTCCTTCCAGCCCCTTCCAACCCCGGCCTTTTCTCATCTCCTTTTCTTTTTCCTTCTTTTTCTCCTTTTATTTTTCCCTGCGGGAGGCCTCCTTATTCCGCTCCTGATCCATTACAATAACAGCCACAAAATCATTATCAACAGAAGACGTACATCAAAAGACATTTAATTACATATCCATGTTATTAAAACAGAAGGGAAATGATTAATTAAACGTTGATGGAATAGTAGTAGAGCTCGGTTGCATTGATTCTGTGCCTGAATGTATCTTGTGGAGGTCGCAAAAGTATATTATTGTGTAAGTTAGATTCAGGTGTGTGTAACCGTTACGTAAAGAAAGGCGTATGTGTTCCAAAGTCCATATTGCACTGATAAATGACAGTATAGTTAGTTAGTTAGATGAGGTTTAACGTCCCAGTTTCCAACCAATTGGTTCAAGTCGAGACGACCACGGCCTTTTTTCCAGTTGTGGTCCACTGGCTTGTTTTCCCTACTCCATTGCTTATGCTGAGCGCCAAGCACAAAGGCAGTAGGTTCCATTTTTAAAGTCTTTGGTATGACCCGGCCAGGATTTGAACCCTAGACCTTCCGGGTGCAAGTCGGATGATCTAACCACTTCGCCACTGCAGTCGGCAGTCGGTATAAGTAGAAACTTAAAATGCGTGAGTACCGATACCAAACTATAAACCCAGCTATCAGAACTGTATGGGGCATTCACCAACTTTGTCCTTCGCCAATTCCAGGCTCAAACTCATATCCTTTTCAAAAACAAACCAAAGAAAATTCTACCATCTGTAGAGTTATACATGGCCATCATGTAAAAATTAAAAATGCGCACGATTAGCAGACGCAGAGTCGTAGTGACAGTTTTAGTTTCAAAGTCTGATTTCCCTCATTGTGTACTGAAACGCATTTAATGACTTTAAGATACAATTATAGAGGACTGGTGATGTGGTTGGGGTTTAAGGAAGTATGCTTTTCGGTCGGAAAGATATTAGAGACGAAAGTCCTGTCGTACGTCATTGACTGGAATACCCGTGAAATAAGTCTTTGAAATAATAAGTCTTTGAAATAATCACATCTGGTGACTTCGGGAGATGGTTCTCATTTGTTTTCTTCTTACAGTCATCCATGCTACTTAGAAGAGCCTGAGTAGGGTACGGTGGGCGATTGAGGCTACCGGAAGTGACGTAGTTAAAATGAATTTTGTATTTCTGTTATGAAATACCACTGCATCAGCTTATACGTAAAATACATTTCTTTCCTACTTGTTATATCCTTTCCAAAATATTCACAGTTTTAAGCTGGGTGCGGTATGAGGACAAACAGCTTAGGACATTTTGTCGTCGCCCTTTTTCATATTAGTGTTAAACTTTGAATTACATATCAGTTTAGTCGCAGTGAATGAGTAAAGGAGATGTTACAACAACTTCTGTAAACTTGACTGTTTTCATTTTGATTCTACAGTCATGAATGGCTGTGCTTTGCTTTTTTTCTATTTCATATCTATCTAGTTTATCCAATGTATAATAACCCATCAGATTTTACTAACGTTTTACTTACATTAGGAAATGTTATGTTATAAAACCATATGTGGGGGAGCAATTGCAATTTTGTTCCGTTATTACACTTTAAACATAAAAGAAACCGATGGGGATTCGTTTTGTTTTTGCTTTTCTTATCGTTTCCTTTTTGTGCTATGCCAACACCTAAGTGACTTTATTGACCTGTTCCTGGCATCAGCTAAAGTAGTAGTTCGTAGATTTGAACTAGACCTTTAAATAATTTGCTTTTCCTGGCTTCTCTTACTAGTTGCTTGTGACGTTGCCGAGTGCGTAGCCAAAAAAAAATGAAACTAAAGGTGGCATTTTGAAGAAGAATAGCAAATATCGAATACAATTAACATTAAGAGAACATGTAACTTATCCAGGTTCTGCCAAATATTCTCCATACTCAGGATGTTTAGGATGTTTTGGTGGATTTTCACCCAAAGCCTGCCTCGATTTACAGTCTTTCAACTCCGGTGAGTCAGTTCCATTTATCATTTAACCTGACCACAGCCCATCGCTACACCCTCCTAATATTTCAGATTTTTGCTAGGGATGAATAAAAAGTGGTCATAAGGTGAAATATGTTGAAAGGTGCGAAGGGTTGAGAAAATTTTACTAGGGGTTTGACGCTATACGTTTCAATGTGGAAATCATTTTCAGACTCCCAACTTTGTTCCTTATTTTTTTCTTGATTATAATAACATGTTCTATCTTGGCTAATAGCAGCTGTTCCCCTCATAATGTAATATGTTTTTGTTATCTTTTAACGGCCATGGGTTGTTTATCCTCCTACTGCCCCTCCTTAGGCTACTTTCCTGGAAGGACGATGTCTGGATTATATAAGTATGACGGTGAAACCATTCGTGAATTGATATCAATATAAAATGTTAGACCAAAGACTCAAAATTTGCCTCGCCTATGCTGCACGAAATGCAGAAATGTGTCTGTCTGTATAACATGTGTAATATCTTGCCGCGAAGATTGTATAATTGAAGTCGATTTATTGTGATTGCACGTAAAACGAAAGAACTCGTGGAAAAATTGAAACTATGCACTTATGGAAAAACGAAAATATGACGTCAAAGTCGTTAAGTATTATTAAAACAGCAATTCTTTTAGTTCGCAGGATAAAGAAATCACTTTTTTGTGAGGTGTAAAGGTTAACCCTGTAGTATGTTCCAACTTCTTTCTCGGCGGGACGTGGGCGTGGGAAGGAGAGGGGGAGGAAATTCCTTAAGCCCAAAGTGTACTCTCATTAAGTGCGGTATAAATAACAGGGTAATTGGAGCCCCATGTCTTGTTTCATTCGGGAAAGCATTTAATATGTTATCAATATCCGCTCGCATTTTGTCTATATTTGCCTGCTTTTACAGATGATTTTTCATTGTGGGGAAGTCGGTAATATCCATTCTTTTGCTGCACATGGTCCCTACGTTTATTTCTATAAAAAGGTAAGTGGCGATGTTCACACAGAAACCAAAACATGACACAGAAAATGGACAGAGGAGGTGGCGAAGCAGGAATATAAGCGTTGAATCTAAATCTAAAAGGCATGAAGATAAATGTGAAAAATAACCAAACCACAAGAAAACGGCCAGGGGAAGGCATAGGACATTTGCATCCCCCTCTCGTCAAGGCCTTTCCTTCACCCCCGTCCTCTCCTGATCAAAGGTATACTACAGTCTACAGGAGCAATAGACAGGCACATCTTTTGCCCCACTCCAAGTTGCCGCTTCCCTTCTCTCCCCCTCCCCACGCTAAATTTGAAATTCCCGTAGCGCCACTGCTTGAAAGTACAAAATGAGATGGATGATGAATTAAATAATGCAAAGAGCAGTTAAGAGGAAATTAAATGGCACCAAACGATTTGAAATTGTAACGGAAAAAGACGGCAAAGTATTCCAGATGTGAAATCTCCGTGGAAAAAAGATATCCCATCGCAAGGTAAAGAGGTTCTCAGGGAGACCTCATCACTTCTATGTTGACATGGTTAAAGGTGTTATCTAGTGAGATTTTGTAGGGGTCTTATTATGAAAGAGAACAAAATTTCTGTAGAGGTCGACAAACCCTCTTCCAAAATTCTGTTCCTAACTTAAGATATCCCTTTTTAAAGATCGGTTACTTTTGTCATGAAATACATTTAGGTTTCCTCAAGGTCTTAGAACACGATGCAAAAGTGGACAAATGGACTCAGATTCGTTTTGCTGATCCTAGTTTCATTGTTTTCTTGTTTATCCTTGAAATTTGATACTGTTGCAATGTTTGGATATAGGTCTAGTGTAAAACTGTTCCATACTTATGGTATAGGAAATAACGTTAGGAAATATTTTATAATTACTACAGCGGTATCAGAATTAAAAGGAGATACGAGAGTATGTCTGTTTAAGTAACCCAGCTGACATCACATATTTTCTATCATGTACTGAGAAAGCACAAAACTAGCTTTTCTAAAACACTAAGTTTCTTGTTGGGTATAAGGGAAGGAAGAAATTTGTTTAATGTAAGGTGGCTTATGGAAAATGGAAAAAAAAAAATGGAATGGTGTTATCTTTGGCAAGACTTTGTATTACAAACATGTTTAAAACCTTAGTGATACCTTGGCTATGGCATGGGACCCCCGCCCCCAAGGCTGGTACCATGCTATCGGCAGAGGGAAGCTCTGGGGTAATCACAAAATTGCAATACTAAAGTGAGCAATGAGATTTTAGGCGATCGGACTACAATGGGAAGTCAGCGAGAAAGTAGTACGAATTACCAAAGGGTCGGTGGATTTAAAAGTATGTGCATGTAATAACATAACATTCACCAACTCCCAATTATAGGTGTCCGTGAAAGCACGCCGTAAAAATGCGTTGACAAATGTGTAACGACCAGTACATACTTCCAATCTTTCACATCATGCGACAGATCTGACAAGTGTTACAATATGCTACTCATGATGTAAGACTGCTCTAGGATTTTTGGTTCCAGGCGAAGCCGGGAACCGTAGTGGTCGCTCACCTGTTGAGCGTGCAATGAACCCGCCACGATCCCGATTGTGACTACTTTTGATATCTGTTGCCGGCTTTGGCGTTAGTTAAGTGCACCGTACATGCGATGGCAAAATGCCCTCTGTTAAGCCAAAACCGTATGAAATAGTTTTCAAAGGTTTGCTTCTAATAATTCATATCCGTCGCCAGCTTGGGAAATATGCCCAAACGCACCGTACACGAGACTTCCACAAGATGCACTCGCGGTGTGTAAGTCGAAACCGAGCTAGCGACGTTCAGTCAAATTGTGGCGTCATAGGAGACTCCACTGCATGCACTGGCACAAGTACAGTATATATTAACTACATACATTCATTTTTATTTTGTAACGTGGGGAGAAATATTGTTAACCTAACTTAAGTATTAGGCAAACCCTCACTATCTTGCTAAGCCAAACAAGCCAATACGTAGTGGCTAGCCTACCTTTTTTAACAAACTTTTCTGCACTAACGTAGTTCTAGACTAGCCTACTTACAAAGTCCCATCATTCCTTGTGTTAATTTTGCACTTCCTGCACATGGTTAGGCAAGCATAATTGCAACTTGCACGCGTATACTATGCTTCTTAGCTGAGACGATCACCGCCTGGATACCATTCACAAGTTTTCCTTTGAATTTTTCTTTTCTTTTCTTTTCTTTTTTTTTGATACGCGGTCTGTACAGAGTTTGGAAAAGTACCTCTCATCTTCGGAAACTTGTTTCGCTATACTCCGCCGTATTATTGCCCTAATTATGGCCATAAGATATAAAACGCCTGCTATGACGAATGCCTGCGAAACGCGAAATTTTTCATTTAAAATCACTTCTAAGACAAACTAGTTGCACCCAGACACTATAAAAAAATGTGTCTATCAAGTGGAATGCGAGTATGCTGCCTGAAAATTCCTGAAAGATTACAACTTTTATAAAATGTCTTCTCAAGAAAATAGGAAGTCAAAAAAAAAAATCCTCTGCTTTACATTCTTATAATGCTGTACTCCTCTGTAATCATGTCTATGCACACGAACATTTGGCTTAACTGCAGAACTCTCACCGATAAATAATGCGAATAAATTTGAGATTTGGCACCTCAATCTCTCTCGATTGCAGAAATTTTCACTCTTCAACACAAATTTGTTAATACAGTTCAGTGCAGATAGCCATGCCCCCCCCCCTTCCCGCAAATTATTTTCTTGTCCATAGATCTGTAGACTAGCATCATTGCTCAGCCATTCACCTGTTTTCGCACATTGTAGCCCTCTTCTCACCATTAACTACTTTAAAGGATCATTCGTAGAGATGATTTCAATTAGCAGCTCCACCCACCCCCTGCAGAAAGTATACGATTTTAGACAATTTTCCTTTATTTTTGGCTCTTTTATATTTTTTGCTTTCCTTGTTTTCTGTTTTCTTCATTTAATCCTTCAAAGTTTTCCCGGCGAGGGGGGGGGGGGGCGGCTGATCCATTACAATAATCAACCATAGCAAAGTCATCAACAGAGGGCGTACATCAAAAATCATTTAGTTACATATCAATGTTTTTGAAACGGAAGGGAAATGATTACTAAAACGTTGATCTAATAGAAGTAGAAATTAGTTGCATTGTTTCTGTGCCTTGATGCATCAGGTAGAAGTGGCAAAGGTCTGTTGTCTTAATTAAATTGGTGTGTGTATCGTAAAGATAGGCGTATGTGTTCGAAAGTCCATAGTGCAGTGGTAAATGACGGTATAAGTAAAACCTCAAATGTGTGAGTACCAATATCCTATAAACTCAGCAATCAGAACTTTATGGTCCATTAAATAGCGTTGCCAATCCCAGGTTCAAACTGTTATCATTTTTAACTAGGGCAACAACGTTGCGGTAGCTCAGCTGATAGTCTTTATAGAGCGGTGTTTTTCACATCAGCATGACACGATATACATTATCACGGGACACATTTGATAAAAATGTTGGCCTAGGAGAAAGTGTTAGTGAAAAGAAGGGCATCATGAAAACGTAAGCAAGTTGCTGACGCATTCTTCTTTGTAAAAGATGCATACAGTTTGACTAAGAATAGTCCAAGGTGTAGTAATGTTTACACCTTTTCCCATTTTTTCTAACTGTATAAAATTTTACAACTCTTCACTAGTAAAAAAAAAAATAAATTTTGAGGGTATCTTATTGGTAACGCAAATTTCAAACTGAGAATGTAAGCATAATGTCTGTCCCTCGGCTATGATGTATGTATTTGTTGCTAGGCATACAAGTAGGTCTTGTGCACTAAACAAATTCTTCCTCTTCTTCTTCTTCTTTGCTCAGCATAAACAATGGAGTAGGGAAAACAATCCAGTGAGCCACAACTGGAAAAAAGGCCGTGGTCGTCTCGACTTGAACCAATTGGTTGGAAACTGGGACGTTAAACCTCATCTAACCTAACCTAACCTTCTTCTTCTTCTTTCCTCTTCTTCTTCTTCTTCTTCTTCTTCTTCTTCTTCTTCTTCTTCTTCTTCTTCTTCTTCTTCTTCTTCTTCTTCTTCTTCTTCTTCTTCTTCTTCTTCTTCTTCTTCTTCTTCTTCTTCTTCTTCTTCTTCTTCTTCTTCTTCTTCTTCTTCTTCTTCTTCTTCTTCTTCTTCTTCTTCTTCTTCTTCTTCTTCTTCTTCTTCTTCTTCTTCTTCTTCTTCTTGTGATAAACCACTGACGCTAAATTTATCCCACGGATATGTAAAAGCAAAGAGCAGAATCTTCTAAAGTGGGGGTAATATCTTTTCCATCCCCATGCTAGCTGTAACATATAATATGGGAGAGAATTTACAGCGAAACAGAAACTTGGAAGTTTTTCCTGCACGCAAAGTGTAGTCTAGAGTAGATTGAGGTTATACCTGTGCGGTTTACAATACTGCATTAGAAAAGCGTTGTATGCATTTCTTGTCAGAAGAGATATGCACTCAATGCACATGACCTTTGATAGATACAATTGGCAATGTGTTCAAATTTCAGGTGTAGTTGTGTAATACCGTGCAAAGTGAATCGCAGCCATACTAGTTTACAGTGGACATCTTGCTTACACAGTCTTGCACAGTTCTATTAAGGACCTACCAGAAAAAGGCTAAACTTACATCTCGAAAAAGAAATTTGGTAATCGAGTGCAATTGCTGCAAGGTAAATCAAAACTTGAAGATTTCTGACTTCGTAATACTACAAACGTGTAATTAAGTCTCTGAAAATGACATAGAAAGCATCAAAAGTCTAGTTAATTTTTTATAATTTGTTACTGCCGTTACGTACATCAAAGAAAAATTACGAACTTGCAACTTAGTTGAATACGCCGTAGAAAGGTTAAACACCTCTATGGTATCATACGTTTGTTGTGAGACAAATTAAATGAACGAAAAATACCATTGAGATAGAAGCAAACATTTGTAGACAGAACTTGATTTTTTTAAAATTTCTGACCGACGTTATGTTCATCAGTTAGTTGTATACGCTATGTATAGGTTAAACACCACGCTGGTATAATACGTTTGATATAAGACAAAATACGAACGAAATATACCGAAGAGATCGAAACAAATATTTGTATATTGTTGCCTATACTGGGGGAGTGGAGTATTGGCCTATCGGAAGACATTTTACAGTGAGCGCGGAAGGTGTTTGGTCTGAAATTTCCCCTTATGAATAAACAATCATGAAAAGAATTTGTCCTAAGAGCTCAGCGTCAGTGTCCCGAAAGCAACATTTTGAAATCGTCCCCCCCCCCCCTCCTCAAATCCCCGCCTCATTCTCCTGCTGGGGAACTGAGAAGCAAAATTTATTTTGCAGTATGATCGGATGTTATATTTTGGAAGAGAAAATTGCTATTGTTGTATGGTAGAATGCCATTATAGAAACCAGAAAGCCCAAAGGCTTAGTGATTCCTTGGGGAGTATTTTGTTCCACTGAGGTTAATCCCTCAAATTTATCCTTCTTGACTATATTATTTTGTACGATGTGTTCACAATTTGACATCTTCTGACCTAAGACGACCTTGGAACCCTACCAAAAATTAAATAAAAACTGACAAAGTCTTGGAAGGGATTCAAACCGGGCGGTCTGTGTGAGAAACTGAGCACTTTTCCAGTACGCCATCAAAGAACTCGTTAGACGTATGGTATTTCTAGTCATCCTATAGTCACAACATCTTTTTCACGTGGTCATAATTAGGTAGTTAAAATTCGAATTATTACTCAGTTACGCTTGTGAAGAAATAAGTGTTGTTCTTTATTATTTTATCTTTGGAATGGTACAAAAATTCAGCCTTAAGTTTCGTTGGTCGCGAAACGCCGGACACAATTCGGAGGTAACGCCTTCTGTCTATTTAGTTTAAGAGGCTGTCGTAGTTTCACCTTCGATGACTTCAGATGAACTTCGACCTCCGAACACCCATGGGATTACCCCCCTCCTCTCTCTCTATCTCTCTCTCTCTCTCTCTCTCTCTCTCTCTCTCTCTCTCTCTCTCTCTCTCTCTCTCTCTCTATATATATATATATATATATATATATATATATATATACAATAAAATATGACAAGTCCTGCAAAAACTGTTGCTAGAGTGCTCAATGGAAGACCAGAGCTGTAAACATGAAGAAATGAAATCAAAAGTTTTGTCTCAGAGGCATACTGTGTATTACTACTTGCTAGTTTCATACAACACACAAGGTGCTGCACTCCTCAGGTACCATGACAGTAATAAGCATATTGAAGAAAATTGAATAAGGCAGGAACCATCGTGCGTAGGCGCACGAAGCTTAAGAGTTAAGGCGCGTGATTGTGTAATAATGAAAACAGTTCAAAATATGAACGCGAATCGTACTTCAGTTGTCCTGGGTTAGCGTTGCTAGGTTACAAAGTTTCTTAGTAGAAATTTCTTTGCGTGTCTACACGCAGTTACTAGTTCATTACGTTTATTAAGGGTAGCTAAGTGTGGTTTGGAAATGATGAAATATTTCTCCCATGGGCATAAGTTGCATCTATTGGAGGAAGGGTCGTAAGATTTTGCTTGTTTTAGGATTTTCCATGTGATGATATGTTCGATATTATTGTCCTTTAATTCCCAAGTATATTTACTTAATTCGGTGTTCAGTCTTTTAGATTTGTTAGCGAATGTTGATTTGTGATTAGCGTATCTTCGCGTTCATATTTTGAACTGTTTTCATTATAACACAATCAAGCGCCTTAACTCTTAAGCTTCGTCCGCCTACGCACGATGATTCCTGCCTTATTCAATTTTCTTCAATATGCTTATTACTGTCATGTTACCTGAGGAGTGCAGCACCTTGTGTGTTGTATGAAACTAGCAAGTAGTAATACACAATATGCCTCTGATACTAAAATTTTGATTTCATATATATATATATATATATATATATATATATATATATATATATATATATATATATATATATATATATATATATATATTATATATATATATATATATATATATATATATACTTCTTAATAAAGAATATTCTGGAAATTTCGAGAACAGTTAAGATCTTGCTAGTATAAGAACACTCCAGAAAACTCCTGATAGATCTAGAAGTTACCAGCATGTAACAACTAGATATAGAAGTTCTAAAACATTTCACACCCTTTCAGAGACTATGAGCAAATTCCAGACTTTCTACATGATTCCGGTGTACAAGTCTTTGTACTGAAATCTAGTACTTGTAACTTCTAGATCGTACACTGCATCAGGCCTACGCCCAAGGTATGTCGAAAAAAAAATGAAAAAAAAAAATGGAAAACACAAGGGAAATGCCAACTTCACGCTGAAGATTTTCAGCTCTGAGTGCACGGAATGCAGACTGGGTAAGGATATGTGCACAATTTGCAATTTTTAAGATAAGGTAGGCTGAGCCCATACTGGGAAGTTAAAGTTTTCAAGCAGATTTGTGGCGTATAAAATTGTACGCCAGACTTTTTGGCATATGGCTTGATCGTCAAATTCTAGGCTATAAACTGTGCTGTACTGGGATGGCTTACAAGTACTAGGCCTACAATGACGATATCATTGCAGCATAACAGTACACTAACCATATCCTGTGCCTAGGCTACACCCGTCTTTTAGAAAACTAGTTCACAGTACACCTGTAAGAAACAAAAAAACAAAAAAAAAAAAAAAAAACAGTAACAAACAAACAGTAATGCTCTGAAAGAGTAAGACTGATTCTGTTTGAGACTGGGCCAAATAAAAAAAGCCTGCTGAGCTTGGTTTGACACGTTAAACGTTAAATATATTGGGACAAGGCCTCTCTGTAAAATAAGGCATGAGTGTTTGAATTAGTATGTGATGGTAAAGTAGCACTTCAACGTAACATTCTTACAATTTTCAAGTATGTAGGCCTAGGTCATTTGCCATGGATCTTAACTGTCTTCCGCAGTAGGCCTCATAAGTTTCAAGTTAAAGATTGGCTTGAAGTACAGGTAATTCAGTACTGACCTTCACTGTGTCCGCAAGTTATAACTGTCCTCATTTAAGTACCCTACGTGAATATGGATATCTGCATAATTCACAAGACTATGCACAGAACTTACAAGCTGATAACGTTACATGCTTTATTATCTTCAAGAGGCTTCGATATGTACTTGCATACAAGTGCAGCTCTGTCTAGTTGGATTTTAAACTTAAATCACACATCACGGGGCTAAACAAAGACCTCGGTGTTTTGAATCAGTACACTTTTCCATCAGGTAACGTAATTGTTTATTCCACTTATTTACGCCTTTAAGTTGTATCTCCTGCTGTTGGCTAAGTTAACTACTGTACTCACTTTACTTTCTGATCTCGCTGGTGAAGGTTCCAGGGGAACCGCAAATTTCGATTTAAGTCTTGGATTATTTTTTACTTTTTTAAGTCAACTTGTGATGCATTTATCTAATTCCTGTTTTACGATATATGTATATGTATATATATATATATATATATATATATATATATATATGTATATGTCATATTGGTTGGCGTGTGTTGGCTAAGTTTTCAATTCACATATAAATATCCTCTTTCAGTATAAGGCAAGTGCCCATGTTAGAGGAATAATGGCCTAAGGTCTTCATGCGACTATTCAATACAGGGTTGATTCACTCATTCATGTAAAGTCGCTACGTCTTTCTACCAAATATATAAATATATATATATATATATATATATATATATATATATATATATATATATATATATATATATATATATATATATATATATATATATGAATTTGTACATAGTTTTCTGTTTAATGGTTGACACGATTTTGGTAAAAACTTTGCGCGATGCTTGGGGTAAAGTGACTTGTGTGATCATGAAGTTTTGGCATAGTCATCTCGGATCCAAAACACCAATGAATATCAGGCCTTCATCAGTTGACAAAATAATTTGTCAAAGTTCACCAGGAATGCGCAGGAAAACTGGCTTTCCGGCGCTCACAACCACCTAATATGTTTCGTTTTAATAAATACCAGCCCATTATAACACGCGTTGAACGAAAATTACGGTACACATATGCAAAAACAAATGTTTACGCACACATAACCTTCGTTGCTACAAACAGGGAAACAAATGATGTTTAGTGGAACTCCAGCGCGGGGCGATTGGAGAAAGAAGAAATTGTACAGGACAGCAAAAAATGGATTGCAAAACGGTCCCAAAGGCGTCACTACAGAGCAAAGCGCCGCCTGATGAGGTCCCAGTGACCCAATGGTGTGGGTCAAGGGCCGACGCCAGAATGCGTCGCCATGTAAGGAAGACGTCGAAAGCTCTGGTGCATTTGAAAATAAGCAGTGGGCATTAAAATGAAACAAATGAGTTTACTATCTTCAAATAGTGTTTAATGAGAATGAAGCAAATTTACTCTTTTTGAATCCTTTCCGAAGGTTAAAAGAGTCTGTGTTGATGATGTATGTATTATCTGTGTGTGCTTGTGACGATTGGCTTGTAAACAAGATATCTCAAGATGGGAATGATAGATAATGTTTACAGTTATTAAATTTCCATATTAAGAGAAACGGTCGCTTTTAGTGAAAATGACAAATACTTTTTGAGGTCACCAAAGATGAAAAACAGTGAAAACTTGGTAAATGTGATCTCTTTCGTTAGAATCCATCCATAGTTTTATACTTGGCATGTAGATGTGTTATACTGAGCAACAAAATCCCCGTGGTTTTTGGTAGAGATCAAAGGTCACTATATCTGACAAGAGTTAAACAACATGCCATCTCAAGAAGGGAAGCTTTGATGATGCTTTTACTTGGCAGATAGCTGAGAATTTGATTATACTGCACAAAGATCCTAGTTGATGTTGTGTGTGTATGTGTGTGTGTGGGGGGGGGGGTAAATTCCATTATAGGTAGCGAGATGTCATACTCATATTAACATGATATATCGAGGTAAGACTTTGATAACTTACACCGTGATTTGTGGTCAATAAGTAATTGTCGATGGATCTGAATCAATCTTCATATGAGTATATGCACAGTGATTTCATGACTGTCAATTTTAAACATAAGTCTTTGGATTTTCTGGTTTACAATACCTTAAACAAAACAAGCAGTCATTGCGATAGGGCAGGACTGTAATCAAATATTAGTTCCAAAGTTCCCTTCTCATGTAGATCCGGCACTGACATTAACAGCTTGTAACACATGTTGAGGAGAAAGGAACATATTGCGGGTAAAAACTTAAAAAAAACCCTCTGAAAATATAAAGTCAGCTGATTCTAAATTAATTCCGCTTATGATTGGCAGAGTTCAAACAGAATATAACACAAGGTAAAGCTAACGCAATAGAGTGTTATCTTTTATTTTTCTTAAGTGATATAATTCTATCAACTTAAAGATGAGTTGTTTTTTTCTTTACAGAGGTACGGTAAACGATACAGGTTAAAGATGTATAGTTTATTTACGGTGAGTATAGGAATAATGGGATTCCCGAAGTATGCGTATGTTGAAATCTGATCTCGTGATTATTACTACTAAAAATACGATAACTGTTAATGATCTTTACCGTTTTTTTTTTTTTTTTTTTTTTTGTGTAGTATGACAGGTAGTGGTGATGGTAATTAACGTCATATCCGGATACACGCCACATGGACGTACATCATTCATTATTGTGATCGATATAAATGGTGGGATGCTAAAGGAGAAGAAACTGAAAACTCAAGAGTGTTGGTCCTGGTGGTAGATCTAGTCAAACATAAGGTGGCAACAGTATGTAAATTGTGATCGGTGCATGTTTGCAGTCAGATGGCGACAGTTGCAAATACAGGGGTCCAGAGATGTATACAAATGGCCGCTGCTGGTGGAAATAGTTGCAGTCCATGTACAGTCGCCTTGCTGCATCATGCTGCAAACGTGTTGAGACTTGTTTGCAGCTGGTTGCAACCAGGTGCAGTAGAAACTACATCGGAGGGACCCAGGAGCAGGCTCGTTTGCACTAGCTGCTGCGTTGTGCTGCGCAAGTTCGCAGTACATTCACATGCATGCGGTGATTAGGCTAGTGCTTACCCGGAAAAAGGGTGTTTTCCGTACTGCGCTTGTCTGCGTATGTTCGCAGTACAGCCCGCTATGACGCTGCATGATGCTGCACAGTATGGGTCTGTTGCAAGTCTACTGTGTAGTTGCTAGTTGAGATGCAAATTGTGTTGGGTATGTTCGGCGCTGAGTACAGTAGATAGCAGCATTGTTGCTGTACATCAGCAAACTGTCTGCATCTATTTGCAAGATATTTTGAGTTGCTAGCAGTTGCTTCATGTGCTGCTGTGCACATCTGAGCACAGGTAGCAACTAGCAACTCGGCCGCAACTGACACAACTAGTGGCAAACTCAATGCAACTCGATGGAGTCTATGCAGATATGTAACAAACATTTGTATTATAACTCAGTTGCAAGGAGACGCAGTACACGATTTACTGTGACTGGGGCATTAAGTAACAAGGTTACTCCTCTACCACCATAAATTCAGACAGTACTAAAGATGACCCCTCATTAAAATAATCATGCAATTTCAGGAAGTTCTAAAACGTAAGTTTTATTAATGTTCATTAATGAACACAAAAAAGTAATATGACAGGATAGAGAAGACTAAAGAAGGACTTTAAATTTAGCATGAAGCCTAAAAAGGTAGAAACAAAGGAGTTTATACTGCAGGACTGCACATGAAACAAACAACTGAGAGGCGGTCACTTAATATGAAAGGATATCAGAGGTATTACACATTCTTACTACAGATATGGCCATTTCTACCTGAGTTCACAAATGCGGTTATTTTCTCACTGATCTTTTCCTACACTGGATGTGTATATAAAATACTTCATTTAAACAGGTTACAAAATGACTAAAACCTGTCGATACCTAAAATTTCAAGGTAGTCCTCTGGTGTTGTCCTGTTCTTAGGGTCTAAGGCTTTCAAATTTCAAAGGGTTTGGATAACATCTACTCTTGGCCAAGTTGCAGCTTGCTCTGTGTCGCCATGATGAAGAAAAATTGCTTCAAAGGGATGATGCCCATGAGAAAGGATGAAATGTAGAAGACATCTAGCTACCTGCAAAAAAAAAATAATAAATTTCCAGCATTTCAGTAAAAGCTTTCTATGTTTAAGGTGATATTGAACAAAACCCTTCCATGTTTAGATGCCATGAGATTAATGTGATTATTTGAAAACATCCAACCAATGATAGAACATAACAAACAATATTAGTGAAATACTGAAACCTAAGGAATGTAGCACAATACTATTTCACTCATGCAATCATCTAATCTACAATTACAGCAGCTTCTCATTACTCCAGTAATTATGTGACCAGTGTTATACCATGACTACCAAGTTAAACTATTCATCACATTACATGTGAACCATGTATTTGCAATTCATGGTAACAGCAAAGCACACTTATTACCAAAAAAAGCCCTTACATAAAACTGAACCATTCATAAGCAAACACAGACCCTTCCAATCCCTTTAATGATAGGAGCTCTTATATGCTCAGATATGGCTGTTCAATATCAACCATTTACAACATTTTCTGAAACAAGTGTCTGACTTCTGGTCACAGAGGCTTAAGTACAAGTCATTTTGATAAGATCCATATGAATGTGCAAAACTGTCAGTCAATAAAATCTTTCTACAAACTTGAAAACCAAAATACAATACTGCTATGCTATCACAGTAGGCTTTGTCCACTAAATAAAAAGCTAGGATAAGGATATGGATAGCTCAAATGAGTACAACTTCTATTCACTGAGTATTTAAGTGTCAAGTATGTCACTAGGCTATTCCATTAATTTTCAATGAATCTAGGCGTCAAACACACACACACACCATAGACACACTGTACTGATTCTACAAGTCATGAAAGGAAACTTATGACAAACTTTTTTCCATTTCAAACATTCCCCACACCAGGGCTGGAAAAAATGCAGATTTCCCGGCAAGCCGGAAATTTTTTCCCGCGTGATAGTAATTTTTTCCTATCTAAGCAGAGCGCGACCATGGGTTCGCGCGTAGCGTGCAGAAAATTTTTGGCAAAATGAAGCCTCCCAGACTGCAGGAAACAGCCCTTCCAGGCCCTGATGGTTGCATCTCAGGCCAGCTGGGCTCGGAAAATATTTTTGAGAGAAGTAGCCGTCGGGTTTTTTGGTATCAGACTGTACATGGTAGCCCAACAGGACTTTGTTTGAGCCCGACGTAACTAAATTCACGCATATACATCTAGCACTCATAATACCGTACTTTGACCTGTTTGTGCATGAATTACTTATCTAAAGTCTCCTTGTGTTTGTTTTTGTTTTTGTTTTTTTTTTTTCCTTCAAAGTTTGTTACAGTTATTTTAGTTTTGTTCCTCTGTCAAGCTATCTAGGCTCAATTCTCTTTTGCACCCTACAGTCATCCCATAAAGTTCAGCACCTACATTGTATGTACTGTTCATATATAGGCTATATATGAACGTCAAAAGACAGCTCGCAGTGCGTGTTTTGCACGCAGTGCGTGTGGATTGGAAACGTGCGGATACTAAGGCCGAGAAGTAGTGTGAAATTGCTGAAAATTTACCGTTACCGTAAAATACATATCCAAATAGATATGTCAATTGGCTTGACTTTTATGCTACTAGATTTCATACTTATCCCTTACATTAAGATGACATGCTTTCATTATCTAAAGTAAATTTTGGTAAAACATTTACGCTACATAAACTATGCACATATTCCAACCACAACAATATTCTCTTGTCTCAAATCAATCGCCAAGACTTCAAATTTTTGGTGGAAAGACACTTTTTGGAAACAAAATTTACTTCATCAGCTCTAGCATCGTACACATTCTTTCAAGGGGTACGGTATATTGCGCTGTGTGCACAGAAAAAAAAATCTTGTATCCATGTCCTAACTATCCTGTTACTACCTTAAATACTAAAATGATTCCTACCTTCATGTTGCTCATAATTTTTCATTGCTATTCAAACAATTTGTTTCCACACTGTAAGTTTCCAAATCTATGGCAAAAAGGGCAAAATATTTTCCATTTTTGTGTACCCCTCATTTGCTAGTGGAGCGTGCCATAATCACGGGCACTGCTTCGGCACAGCATATCGAAGAGAGCACCCAGGCAACGAACGAACGTTCGTATGTGATAACGGCATGTACAGTGACTGCCGTATCGTACCGTACACAGGAACCCGTACTGTAAGGGTGAAATCTCGACCCAGGAGATGCATTAGAAAGATTTTTACTGTAATTATCACGAAGGATCAGTGGGTACAGTAGGTAGTGGATTTTGATAAACAAGAAAGCAGTTTACGAGAAATTTGAACACATGGCTGAGGCAGGCCTACTTTCCATTGCAGAAGTTACAGTGACAAACTTAACGTTATTTTTTGTTACAATGCACGTTACGGCACACTGGACACAAAGCCACAGTAGATAATGGGACATAATACTGACTCAGTATCCGAAACATTTAACATCCTGTAGCCTGCACTGCATTAGCTGTGCGTACAGTAAGTGAGATTCGTTAAAGGTGCGCGACCCCTGATCGAAGGCCGCGAGTGCATGACCAAGGGATTCAGTTAAAAGAACAACATACATAAACAAACCTCCTGGTAAGCTAGTAAATTAAAATGTTTCTTTCTTAAAGGTTTCAACTAGAGTAGTGATTAGTTATTTTTCTTCATGTTGGTTTTAAAATCATTCCAAATTCTCACATCGTTATAGATTTTTTTTTGGATGCGGCAGGATTTCCTGCGAGATGCAAAATTTCCCCGCAAGGAGCTTCCCATTTTGCCAATTTTTTCCCGCCGTGCCCCACGCACACTATGTTGCTGAGCACTTGCATGGTCTGAACACAGTTGTACACAGAATTGAAGTACAGTTTGCCATACCTCCATAACACAATGCATTCTATAGCTACAATCCCACACCACATAAGTGTTAGAAATCCCTGCAACCCTCTTCAGTATGGTTTCACTAGTGTAGCTACAGGGGGCATAGAGTCCAAAGAGCAGCACTACTCTTCTGAGGGTGCCATTTAATTTGTGGCCTACTGAAATGAAAATGCAAAGGTTCCTCACCTAACAGGGCTAGCAGATTTAAAATCACCCTAAAGTATATTTATAGTGTGGGAGTATCAAAATTCTCATTTGGTGACTGCTCTATGATTGACATCAAAGTCTGAAAATTCAAAAGATGTAAAGTAGTTCACATTCCACACAGTGCAGGGAGAGTGTTCAGAATACACACTATAGCGTTGTATGCTTAGCAGGTCACTGACCTTAAGTAACAAAATAGGTTCAATTTGTGTCTGCACAAGGAGTAGCCTTGTACAAGTTGCTTAGCTACCTGTACTTTTGAGAAATTTTATTTATGATATTATGCTACTGTCATTACATTTTTATGCCTTTTTAAGCCACTGTCAGGGCTTTTTATGACTATTTTATACCATCATCTATGATATTAAACTACACGTTAGGTTGTCAACCACCTTCCATTACCTAGCTCCCTGTGATATACATCTGTATGTATTTAGTCTTATACCATATCCAATCACAGGGTAATGTGTCGGGTACCTCCCCATTCTTCAAAAGTGCCGTACCATACAAAAGGCACCAAAAGCAGCCATCTCAAGTTCAGTCTTCATAATCCATTTTAATGCACTATGGTACCAATAAACTTAGTGCACACCCACTCAAAGTGTTACCCCTCAAACCTAATGCCCTTAAATTTTAGAGGTCAGTTTCGGTTTGTTTATTTTCTTCCTTCCTTTGTAGGTATTAATAACAAAACAGTACAAACAAGTATTTCATAAGCACTTGCCGTACGATGCAATAATTAACATAAAAATACTACATGAAAGGAAGAGGAACCAGAAGGAAGTTTCCACTTTTCTAGGTCCTAACCCAGCCTACAATCTTGGACAAAACTCGTTGGGACACCCCCTCTCCCCTTCACAAAGTTGACCATTTTCACGGTATACAGTCATTCTCTCTGCGCAACTTTGGAAGGGGGAGAGGGGGCTTCAAGTAAACCTGGGAACGGAGATTCAAGAATATTATGACAAAGCGTCCCAACAGTTTTGTCCAAGATTGTAGCCTTTGTTGGATTGTACATACTTAATTCAAATACATGTGACTAAGGTGGGAATCCTGCTGCATGTAGATTTGCAAATTTTGAAATTTCACAGCTGATAAAGAGAAAACATGTTCTTGGGGAGGACTAATGTCTTAATCACACATGGAAGGTCTGAGCTGTACAATATTTGCACAAAATGTGAACAGTGAATATCCCAAAAGTCACAAGAGTCATGGAGGAACAACTTGTCAGCTTTAGGACAATGAGTTATTTCTAGCCAGAACTTCTGTTGGGCACAGTAGACTTTCAATGGAAGTTGATTTAATATTAAATTCTTTAATAAATTATTTAATTATATTACCCTAGAGCCATAAAATAAAAGATGTGAGTAAAGCTATACAGTACCACAAAATTCTTTTCACATGTTCAAAGGGGAAGCGAAAATATTCCACACTAAAGGGGTTAGTGAACACCCAGGCTCTCAAATGAACCCAGTTATTGAAAGAAGGACAACAGTAGTATCAAAACTCATTACTGTAGGAGAAATGTAGGATTGTTGTAAAAGAAGTTTTCAGAGTTTTTTCAAATGAGTTTTCATCAGTACCAATGTTTACAGAGAACAGGGTGTATCATGTACATTTTTGTCAATAATCAAGCTTGAGCACATCTTTTCATACTAGCAATGTCAGCTACCCACTTTAGACCAAGACAAATACTGTTCAAATTAAAGAGCATCGTGTAATACCATACTAATGTCTTTGTGCTGAAAAATGACTTTCAACACTGCAATAAAACTAATTAGCTTCTTATAGCCAGCCCTCTCTTAATAATGTGATAGGACGATAAAAGATTTCCACATCTAAACTAGAACTGTCCTAAGTGCAAAATGTTAAATGTTTGGTTGTGACCCAAGCCCCTTGAACAAATAGCGTTTTAAATTCCAACACACCACTCTGATTCTACACTGCATTTTGAATCTCTGCCCATAATACCCCCAGTGAAGATTGAAAAGATCAATGTCTCTCCTTGCATAACACATGCATACTACCTGGTACATGGAAAGATGTGACTGTCCTCTTATCTGTGCTGTCCTTGCAGTATCGGTTACACCCTCCTCCCCTTAGACAAGATTCTGTATAATCAAATTGTAGGGCTGTGACCGTTTAGCAATTAATCGCTAAACGATCGCATGTGTAATAAACGTTTAGTACAAAGCTACCAGCGATTAATCCAAAAACCTGTCTTTCCGTACGAAATAAAAAAAATCTGCAGTCATTACAAAAAATAGATGTTCACTTTAACTCTTTTTGAAAAAGTGAAATACATAATTACACAAATGGCACACACATAAACATACGACATCAAAGTTGAGTTTCTATGAGGATCCGTGTTTGAGGTTCATGGAAACTATGTCCCCGGACGTTACTAACACATTTTACATATTCATCATGTTCAAGAGCATGTTGAAATTCTCTATGTTGATCATAGGTTCTTGCGATTAATCGCTAAACACATGCATACTACCTGGTACATGGAAAGATGTGACTGTCCTCTTATCTGTGCTGTCCTTGCAGTATCGGTTACACCGTCCTCCCCTTAGACAAGATTCTGTATAATCAAATTGTAGGGCTGTGACCGTTTAGCAACTAATCGCTAAACGATCGCATGTGTAATAAACGTTTAGTACAAAGCTACCAGCGATTAATCCAAAAACCTGTCTTTCCGTACGAAATAAAAAAAATCTGCAGTCATTACAAAAAATAGATGTTCACTTTAACTCTTTTTGAAAAAGTGAAATACATAATTACACAAATGGCACACACATAAACATACGACATCAAAGTTGAGTTTCTATGAGGATCCGTGTTTGAGGTTCATGGAAACTATGTCCCCGGACGTTACTAACACATTTTACATATTCATCATGTTCAAGAGCATGTTGAAATTCTCTATGTTGATCATAGGTTCTTGCGATTAATCGCTAAACAATTGCAAAATTTTGCGATTAAACGTTTAGTAATTTTGCTAAATGTTCACAGCCCTATCAAATTGAAGTAATGAGTTACTTTTACCTAGTAACTTTTCAGTCAAAAGTAGCTGTAACTAAATACTTTTTCAAGATTGTAACTAGTACCTGCAACAAGTTAGTTTTATGGACATAATTATAACTATAAACAGTTACTTTCAAAGTGTTACAGGCACAACCCTGAGAATATTACTAAAAGCCTCCCCTGAGGCTCCACGCATGAACAGTTTAAACAAAGAACTGCATGGTTATCTCAAATGATCAAAAGTTCATCCTTTTGCAGTTGCAAACATGAAGACTGTACAAAAATGCTACTGTATATTTTATTGCCCCTCTCTCTTCCTTAAAGGTTTAACAGGCACTAGCTGCATCCTCCTAAGAAGGTATCACACTCTTATTCACTTCACATCATGAAACCAGTAACTGAATGAACAAGGTGCAGTTAGCACTGTAACTAATTTTTCCCTCTGCTGTAATGATTGCTTACAAAACGACTGTTATTCCCTTTGCACACTACAATATCTCAGAGATCTGTCAGGAATTAGGTGAAGAACTGTGATACAGGTACTTACTTATCGGAAGGCCACTTGGCTTCAGATCCCTGGGAATCATTCTTAATTTTTGTTACTCAGATAAACCTTCCACCACATCTTTATGCATCTGCAATTTGTTGAAACTGTATGGGACATGCTTGTTCTTGATCACTCTAGAGAGGTTGTACCCCATTAGTGGGGTCATCATTTATGAAAATTCCTCTCATGTTTGGATGTTGCTTCATTTGTCCAAACTTTCTTTTTTGTGCAGCCCATCTTGAGGTATCTGTTGTTGTCATCTATGTGAAGAAGGAAATTCAAAACTACCCCTAGCAGAGTGACACAAATCTATAAATAAACTCCATTCACTGTGGACAAAATGACAACTCTACATAACAAGAGTTTAAGGTTGGATGAAAAATAAAATCAATTCCTTCAAACCTAAACATTTTTTCACCCACAAGGTAACTTCACCATCCAGTTTTTGAGAATTATATGCCCTCCAACTTTAAGCAAAGCACACCCTGATATTCCAACAGTGAATTCAGGCAATTACTAAATATAAACACCAATGCAATCATGTTTAACATTCAATATAAAACTCAGGGACCAATCTGAACAAACTAATCTTTGGTGTGTACACAACTATTTGCAAGTTTGGGTTGCAAACACTAACTGGCACACAGACAGAAAGACTTACTTCACAATTTGCAAATTCAAAGTGGAAAATTATCACCTCTTTACATATTTATTAAACCATTAAATGTATTCAAAGCAAAAATTGCCCTATACTGTAGAAGTGAAACCATTATGCAATCAAGTTAGCACAATCTACAATTCTCTTTTCAAAATTAGGTACTAAATAAAAACAATTCCTTAGGTCTACTGGGGAACATAACTTAAAGCAGTTTAAAATTTCTGAGGGTGAAAATGAGTTTAAAGACTGGACCACAATATGACAGTACTATCCACCAAAGTGAGGCAGTACCATCATTCTAAAGGGCAATTATTCAATTATAAATATTCATACTGCATAGCTAGGGAACCACACTTAAGCAATAGCCAGGATTTGTTCACTTGATTCTTTTGTATGTATTACAGATACAGTCCACACAGGCATGAACAAGTGGAACACAGGAAGATTCCCCCTTTCTCTGATAGCCCTTGACCACAGCCAGGGATGTAGCTACGGTGGGCGGCACTGGACGGTGACACCCAGCACTCGATATTCCCGCCCGGCACTCAAGACAAACACACATCTCCCCGCCCACCACAAATCTGCTTAGGCCTACCAAGACCTATAACTAGCCCTAAATTTACTCCCTAGGCCTAAAGTAAAATGAGGGAAAAATGAAAAATTAATGGCTGAAAAATGGGGTAGATGCCATGAGGTGGGGTGAGGTGCTTTCCCCAGATCAGACAATTACCCAGCACTCAAATTTGGCTAGCTACATCCCTGACCACAGCCAGTAACTTACATGGACAGTGCTTCGAAGATCAACAAAGCTCCAAAAATAATCCCAAAACACTCTCTTGTTTGAAGAGGTAACTTGAAAGATGACATTAAAATACATGTTTTTGAAGGACAATGTCTCATTCTTCAGCAGTGCAATTACAGTAAACAAACTGCAGACTGCTTGCAAAACTGGTCTTCTGAAGGTCAGATAGTCACTTTAATTTGACCCATATTCCTGTAAGACTGCCTAAAACAAGGTTATAATCCCCAAAAGAAAATCAATTAAAATTCCATGCAAGAGCAGTGTTAAAACCTGACAATTTTTCCATTTTTGAATGAGGTGAACTAAATTCAGGCTCCTCATGCTATAAAGCAAAGCCCCTGTGATTGAAGAGCAAAATCAAGTTAACTCAGAGGAATCCAAGTGATATCATTTAATAAAATACTTCAAAATTTCAGAGCCTGTAGATGAGGTTTGACTCTTGAACGTAATTTAGTCATTTTAGGAACATCTATCAAAGTAAGACCACTACTATGGCTTGAAGCTTCTTACTGCCAGAACACTGAAAGTTCATTTCCAAGATGTTATTGAATGAGCCCCATTCATTTTATGGGTAGAACCACAAAAGGACATGCCCCATTGAGGCACTAATAATACATGTTTATAGCAAACATCAGTGATGTACCACCTATACACACTGTTTGAATGAGCTCCACTTATGTTGTTACATGAGGTACTATCAAAATGACACCACTATTGGGCTTGATGCTACTCACAGCTGTATGCTGGAAATTCAAAGGGATTTACAGGGATATATAGGCCCTAGTATATACATTATTCCAGCAGATATGACACATCAGTGATATACTAGCTGTACAGACTGTCTGAGAAAGCTTTACTTATTTTGGTACATGAGGTAAAAAAACATAAAACAAATCAACTAAAGGTGGAAAACAATCCAGCAACTGGTATCTCCGAAAATGTCACAAACTTACTTCTTCTTTAATATGTATTTTGTGGCTTTCCTCTAGCCCAGTATCCACGCTCTATACAGACTGTTTGAATAAGCTTTACTTATGTTGTTACATGAGGACTATCAAAGTGAGACCAGTGGGTGGGCTTGATGCTACTCACTGCTGTGTGCTGGAAATCCTAAGAAAACATTCATTTCATAGGTGGGATCACAAAAAGACATGCCCCCCCCCCTTGAGGCACTGGTATTACATAATTACAGGAAACATGACACAGATCAGTGATGTACTACCCATACAGATTGTTTGAATAAGCTTTACTTATTTTGTAGCAGAGTGTAAACAACTATCAAAGTGGAACCACTGCGCAGACTTGACAACACAAACTGTTTGAAAAAGCATTACTAATTTTGGTACATGAGGTGCTATTATTCTTACACAGTGTTGTAGTGTGAGTACAGGACCATGAGTACGGGTACGGGTACGGGTACCAGGTCATGAGTACGAGTATGGGTACGGGTACCAAGTCATGAGTACGCGTACGGGTGCGGGTCCGAGGAAAAAGTAATCATGAGTACGGGTACGGGTACGGGTACAGGGTCATGAGTACGGGTACGGGTACGGGTACAGGTACGGGTACAATTCATGAGTATGGGTACGGATACCAACTCATGAGTGCAGTTTTGAATATGCATGGTACCAAGCCTTTGCTGCATTTACTACTTATTACTGGAAATTTGACAAACTCAAACGCCCATCATATTGCTCTCCTAGCTTCCCAGAAAATTCCAACCTTGAAAAGTTTCCCATCAAGCCAGTGCCCCGTGAACGAACCTGGCCGGCACCCAGTGTATGTAACCCCAGAGCAGCTTCCTCCATGGACAATCCAAAATTAACACACGGAATGACCTATAAAGCCTATTCAAGTGGGAGCCAAATCTAGAGGATATAATGATTCATGGTAGGATTCAATTCTCAGTCGAGATGTTTGTCAGGTTTGGTAAGTTATTCATCGCGCTACACACTGTAAGTACGTGTATGTATACCACATGCACAGAACAGTGACTTTGCGGTATATCTACGTACTGTGGGTCCTACAGCTCCCTTTTTCAGCTGACATGCTATCGGCTTGGTTTGCCGTAAGCTGTTTTTATTATTCAAGATCCATCTTTAGGGAATGGATCATTTTTTCTTGAAATAAAAGAAACCATGCAAGCTCATTCAAAGCGTCAATTAATACGTCAAAAGGCTATAGGTGCATAAAGTAGCCATACACCAGTAGGCTACGTGGACGACTCATTTTGGTTAACATTAGCCTAACATTATAGTCACTGTAATTTTGTAAACAGTATTTCCGCCAAGGGGACTGGAATGATCTAGCCTATAGTTTGAGCTGAAGGGAATGGACTGCAGTCATAAATTTTAGTCTGCATGTTATGCTGTTACGCAGTATAGTATACGTGGTACAGTACAGTATTACCTAGTTCTCAATCAGGCCCTACACACTAAACTCAATAGGACTTTGCACCTGTAGTAGTCTAATGGAGCGTGATTGCAGGGCTAAGTATTATTAATACCAATTAACTCTCGGTCAGCTAGTTCTATAGTGAAATGCTCAGGGCTGTAACCGAGTCCAAGCCAGGTACGGGTAACAGGTCATGAGCCCGGACACGTGTACTGGTCTTCAGTACGTGGTTTTGAGTTTGGGTATGGTAGGCCTATGTGTGTGCCAGGTCGTGAGAAGCTGGTATGGGTGCAAGTTTCGGGCCATCAACTTGAGAACAGACTAGGGGTATCACAACATGAGTATGGATACCAGGTCACGAGGAACTTTCATACCCAAGTGTGGGTATGAAAGTTCAAACTTCAAGAAATTTAATGAGCATGGGTACAGGATTTGACCAGGTGGTATAGGTATGGGTGCAGGTACATGGTCATGAGTAATTATAATTTATAGGCACCATGTACCAGCTACTATCATGAGTACAAGAATAATTAGGTGTACTTAGTAATGAGTTTGGCAGCCACTCTATATGAGTATCATATACAGAAATATATGAGTGGTACTCGAGGTGCCCTTCTATGGGGGGTACCCCCAAATTTTTCATAGCCCCTCAAAATTTGCACAAATTTCATAAAGATTAGTAGTGAAGACATAGATATCCCCAGAAATGTTAATTTAAAATGTATTAAAGCAAAGCCGGCTGCAAATTATATCTACATATTGCAGCCCCACCCCGTCAATAAAAAATATGTCCATACATCCTTACAATTGTGCCTGCTGATGCCTGAACTAGACACATCATCATCTCTACAGTTTAAAGTAAATTTAGTGCAATTTTCATACCTGTTACACTACTTCATTTCAAGTACACAAAACTTACTTATAAACTTTGGCAAATTGGTATTGATTATTTTCTGATGCCTATAAACATATAGCTGATTCACTGCCATTTTATGTGATTGGACTTCACACCTTGCCATCCTAAAGGCTGATGGTCATGCAATAGTTGAATAGCTTAATCAACTTGAACCAAGGGCTTGTATGAACCAAGGATGTGTTGGAGCAACCACCTATCTGTTTACAGTGCAATCAAAGCCAATTAACAGTTTTTACAACAGAAGCAGTCGGATTTGCTGGGGCTGAGAGTTTAAGAGGAGGCTATACAAATCTCCAAAGCACTGGAAGATTCAAGGGAAATACAAACTACACTTTGTGTATGAAAAAAAGTTTAGCCTAATCCATTCAATGGTACAATATGTGCCTATTGATTGTTACACACCTTGCACAATGCAAACAATGAACATAGGTCTGTGCCATGCCTAATTGCAGTACATTGTCAGTGAATCTCCTAAAATCCTCCTATTCAAACCATAAAGTTATTATGGGCTCTGAAGGAGGTGGTACTTTTTGGCATCCTGTCTCTTTAACAAATTTTACAAAAAGGCTATACTAGCTGTGTAGACTAGGAAGGCTTAGTATTAAACTGCTACAAAGGGGGTAATTCTTGCATTTGTAAGTTTTATCCAGATCAGATGTAAACAAACAACAGCATGGCCTAGGTCAATAGCTTCTGCTGATGTGTTGATGAATTTTGCAGAACTAACTGTAGAGATCAGTCATGTACATGAATGGAGCTTAAATTCAGTAAACTTAATTTAGTTCAAGGACTTTTGTACTATAATTTGATGAGGGTATATGAGGGCAGGTAGTGGATGGGGATCAACTGGGAGAGTAGGCTGCAGGCCTGTAGGCTTAGGCCTAGGTCTATGTGATGTTGCCAACATCACAAATCTTGGTTCCTCAAATCTGACCCCAGTTGCACTATAGTCCTACATGATCTGAAGTACAGTAGTATTAACCACAGTGTATGCCATCACACAGTATTAGTAGAATGCACCTGTAGCAGGCGCATAGCTGCGGGGGTCCCAGGGTCCCCAAAATTGTG
The DNA here is from genome assembly GCA_029531755.1 of Holothuria leucospilota. Classification (NCBI taxonomy): domain Eukaryota; kingdom Metazoa; phylum Echinodermata; class Holothuroidea; order Aspidochirotida; family Holothuriidae; genus Holothuria; species Holothuria leucospilota. The sequence goes on along the minus strand of CM055972.1, from coordinate 37,136,931 downwards.
CATCCTAATAAAATGTGTAAGAATTAAGGGCGGCGATCGATGCTGTGACACCCCCCCATTTGATACCTAGGCCCCCCTAAAAATTTCATTCTAGCTACACCCCTAACCTGTAGTAAGTCAAGACTACAGATTTGTACACGTGGTACCAGTTCTGCTAGAATTGACTGGTACAGTTTTATGGTTCAGTTCTAATGAATTCATCATTCAAGCTATTCAGACTTTTCATCTCCTTTCAGTTGTGTATTCACCGCAGTTTGAGGTTGTCTTACATGAAGTACCCATCATCATGTATACTACTGCAGCATGAACATCTCATCTCCCCCATGGGGTATATGACACGGTTTCACATTAAATGTTCCAATTTGGTCCCACAAAGGAGAAAAAATAAAAATTTCCAATAATCCTTAAAGCTCCCTTAGTTTGATTAATTAGGCTTCAATTTCAAATAAAAAATAAAAAGAAGATAACTCCTTGTGCATTTCCTTCTTTCAAATGAAGTTTAACTGGGTTAGTGTTAAGTTCCCATTACAGTGCTGTCAATAGTAACATTAGCAACATAAACGCAGGGTGTCAAACATAAGGCATACCCTAGTATGCATAGGAAATAAATTTGTGTTTTCATTTGCCTTACAAGTTTGGCAGGAGCAAGATTTCTGAGAAATAAGATATAAATACAGTATGGTGTGTTTAATAATGGTTTGTATAAAAAAATTTGAAGAAGTGTGTGCTAATGTTACTATGTTGCAGATGTTATGTATTCTTGATAGCAACCATACCTAGTCAGGTGAGGTGACAGATCAGGGATATTTGCCAAACTAACTATTATGTTAGCTTCAGACAGATAGATGCTATAAATTGACCATGAAAGGGTATGAATACTTTCAGTATTTTTCTAGTGGAATGAATTTATTGATTGCTAATGTTATGCTTATAAGTTTGACAGCACTGCAAATAGTAACATTCAGCATCATCTAAAGCCACAAATTAACCATTTTCACAACTAGACACAAGTGTGATCTTAGTATCACTGATTTGCTATGCTGGTAATCATTCATTCATGCAGCAGTCATACTATTCCCTCTGTCTTTGTGAATTCCAGCTTCAGTTTTCATTTTTGTGTCATGTTTGACAGCAAAACATAACATTAGCATCAAAATTCAATTCAGGACCATTAACTATCCAACACAGATGCATAGATGACAGGTTGCTTACTTTATCAAAGGAAGAGGTCAATGCTATCTAGAATATAAAGTTAATTACACTGAAGTGTTCATACATAAAGAATTGCTATCATGATTATAGTCATATCTGGAAAGCATTTTATATGTAGGGACAATTTGCTGTCAAATTTTAGCACTTTTCAGTAATGAAAGTTATTAGTGTTTTATATTGCACAAGACTGTGAGCTTCATTTTAATTTTTCTATCTCACTAGCTGGTCTAGATGGTAACCGGAGATCAAAAACGTTAATAAACATTATACCTCCACTTTTATTTATCACAAAGGAACAGATCTATCTTTTGGTACAGTTAATGTGAAACATGATTATACTATATACTATCCAATTATCATCCAGATAAAAAAATATGATCAAAATTTTACAACTGATTAAATCTACCTTACACATATTAACAGTGTTGTAGTGTGAGTACGGGACCATGAGTACGGGTACGGGTACGGGTACCAGGTCATGAGTACGGGTATGGGTACGGGTACCAAGTCATGAGTACGGGTACGGGTCCGGGTCCGAGGAAAAAGTAATCATGAGTACGGGTACGGGTACGGGTACCAGGTCACGAGTACGGGTACGGGTACGAGTACGGAAACTTGTACTCGAGTACGGGTACGAGTACGGGTACGGGTACGGGTACTACAACACTGTTCTTACAGTCAAAAGATGAAAATCGTAAAGCAAATCAATTATAGGTGGAAGATAATCCAGCAACTGTTATCTCAAATAATGTCATGAACTTACAACTTCTTCTTTTATACGTCTTTTGCGGCTTTCCTCTAGCCCAGTATCCACCCTCTTGTAAATTCTGAAAAATTAGAAAGAAAAAGTTTCTTGTTGCTATACATGCCAGTTGATTCTCTCATATTTGATTTTGATTACACGCAGCTTTATGACCTGCAACGGTACACTATCTTTTCAAGATACACTGACCTAAATCACACTGAATATCCAGTAATTGTTCATATTATACCTAACAAGTCAAACCATTGTGAAGGAAGAAAGAAATAAAGTTAGTTCAAGGACTCTCCAATGGAAAGGAAGTCATTCATCTTAAAGAAGTTAAACATTTGTGAGTCTATAGTTGAGAGCAGACACTTGAGTTCAAGTTATTTTAAGAACATCTATCAAAGTGAGACCATCTACTATGGCCTGAAGCTTCTTACTGCCAGAACACTGAAAGTTCATTTCATAATGTTACTGAATACATGTGCAGCTGGGATATTATCCCTTGAGGCACTTTCCTAGTATTGTATAATAACAGCAAACATGAGAAAGATGAGTAATTTACTACCTATTCAGTCTGCCTTAATAGGCTTTTCTTAATTTGTTAAATAAGGTACTATCAAAGCAAGACCACTGGGTGGGCCTGATGCTACTCACAGCGGTATGCTGAAAGTCCAAAGAAAAGATCATTTCATACAGTATACTCAATTAAGGCACTGGTATTACATAATTTCAGCAAACATGACACAGATCAGTGATGAACTACCTATACAGACTGTTTGAATAAGCTTCACTTATGTTGTTACATGAGGTACTATCAAAGTGAGACCAGAGGGTGGGATTAATGCTACTCTGCTGTGTGCTGGAAATCCTAAGAAAAGATTCATTTCATAGGTTGGATCACAAAAAGACATGATCCCTTGCAGTATGGTATTACCTGTACATTTTCAGCAAACATGACACAGAACAGTAATGCCTCAATTTTAAGGAATTTTTATGGTTGTCCGTCAGATAACCAAGCTGCCCATTTTGGTTGTCCGGAAGGAAATTTGGTAGTCCAAAAGGGACTTAAAGGGATAATGATCAAATGCAGTTGTTGTTTCTTCCCGTACCCTCCATCTGTTAAATTGCACTTGTTTCTAACATCAAGATGCGCCCATACCAGATAACGAAGCAACATACTGTACTATACTGTACATTTGCCTAGCCTATCTCCTTGATAAACGAACATCAAAAGACAGCTCACAAATTACAATTTGCATGCAGCGCGTGTGGATCGGTAACTTTTGAAACTATTAAGGCCGAGAAGTAGCGTGAAAGAAAGTGCTGGAAATTTTAGTACATTTTGTTGCCGTATAAATACATACACCCATAGATATATGTCAAAATTGGCTTGACTTCTTTGTTACTAGATTCCATATATACTTATCACTTAAATTAAGATGACATGCTTTCATTACCTCAAGAAGTAAATTTTGATAATATAGTTATGTAAACAATAGCTATGCACATATTTTTAACCAAAATAACATTCTTTTGTATCAAATCAATCCCTAAAACTTTGTAGTCTTATTGGAGATACTATTTTGGAAACAAAATTCACTTTGTCAGCTGTAGCATCGTACACATTCTTTCAAGGGATACCATGTGCCGTGTGAACTGGAAAAAATCTATCCCTGTTACGTCTATCCTTTTACTCCCTTAAATATTAAAGTGATACCTATCTTTACGTTGCTCATAATTTTTCATTGCAAAATTTTGTGCGTCAAAAGTTTCCAAAAATATGGCAAAAAAGAACAAAATATTACCCTCATTTTTTTGGTATACCCCATTTGCTAAAGTGGAGCGTGACAAAGTCATGTGCACTGCTTTGGCACAACATATCACCAGGAGCACCCATACTTATGAACGAACATTCGTATGTGATAACGACATGCACAGTGTGTGCCGTATCAAACCGTTCACAGTTACCGGTACTGTACGGGTGAAATCTCGGCCCAGGAGATGCATCAGAAAGATTTTCACTGTCATTATCACAAAGGACTAGTGTGCACAGTAGTATAAGAGTAGCAAGAAAGCAATTTGAACACATGGTTGAGGTACTTTACAGTACAGAAGTTGCAGTGACAAAGTTATGTTATTTTCTGGTTATGATGCACATGTTACGGCACACTTGATCCAAAGCCACAGTAGGTAAAGATAGAACTTGTTTAAAACGTGTCTGATTGCACATCTCATTAATGACGCTAAGCATGGTCAAATTAAATATTCTTGGCTGATTTTCAAACTCATGATAATAAGAACCGATGGGCGATGGCACAAATGAAGTAAAGCAGTAACTTTAGTAAAGCATTGTGATTAGTTTTTATCTGATCAACCTCGATCAGGGAAGAGAAGAGGGGCTGATGGGTTGAGTCACAAATTGTACGTACATACAATGCATTGAAGTCAGATGTTGCAAGGTTACATACATAAAATTCCGATGAGCAAGAGAGAGTAATGTCTAGTTGTCAATGTTCCAACAAAATTTAATAAAAAATGTTTATCAAAATCAGAATTAGAAAATAATAACTTAATTTTCTTTTGTGAAAATTAGTCCTCCGACGGACAACCAAACAGATGACTTTTGGTTGTCTTGTGCGAATTTTGGTCATCGCAGACGATAAGACTACCGTTAAAGTCGAGCCCTGTCAGTGATGAACTACCTATACAGACTGTTTGAATAAGCTTCACTTATGTTGTTACATGAGGTACTATCAAAGTGAGACCAGTGGGTGGGCTTGATGCCATTCACTGCTGTGTGCTGGAAATCCTAAGAAAACATTCATTTCATAGGTGGGATCACAAAAAGACATCCCCCCCCCCTTAAGGCACTGGTATTACATAATTACAGGAAACATGACACAGATCAGTGATGTACTACCCATACAGATTGTTTGAATAAGCTTTACTTATTTTGTAACAGAGTGTAAATAACTATCAAAGTGGAACCACTGCGCAGACTTGACAACACAGACTGTTTGAAAAAGCTTTACTTATTTTGGTACATGAGGTGCTATTATTCTTGCAGTCAGAAGATGAAAATCATAAAACAAATCAATTAAAGGTGGAAGATAATCCAGCAACTGTTATCTCAAATAATGTCATGAACTTACAACTTCTTCTTTTATACGTCTTTTGCGGCTTTCCTCTAGCCCAGTATTCACCCTCTTGTAAATTCTGAAAAATTAGAAAGAAAAAGTTTCTTGTTGCTATACATGCCAGTTGATTCTCTCATATTTGATTTTGCTTACACACAGCCTTATGACCTGCAACGGTACACTATCTTTTCAAGATACACTGACCTAAATCACACTGAATATCCAGTAATTGTTCATATTATACCTAACAAGTCAAACCATTGTGAAGGAAGAAAGAAATAAAGTTAGTTCAAGGACTCTCCAATGGAAAGGAAGTCATTCATCTTAAAGAAGTTAAACATTTGTGAGTCTATAGTTGAGAGCAGACACTTGAGTTCAAGTAATTATAGGAACATCTATCAAAGTGAGACCATCTACTATGGCCTGAAGCTTCTTACTGCCAGAACACTGGAAGTTCATTTCATGATGTAACTGAATACATGTGCAGCTGGGACATGATCCCTTGAGGCACTTCCCTAGTATTGTATAATAACAGCAAACATGAGAAAGATGAGTAATTTACTACCCGCTCAGTCTGTCTTAATAAGCTTTTCTTATTTTGTTAAATAAAGTACTAGCAAAGTGAGACCACTAGGTGGGCTTGACGCTACTCATAGCAGTATGCTGAAGATCCAAAGAAGAGATCATTTCATACAGTAGGTACTGTGACCACAAGAAGACATACTCAACTGAGGCACTGGTATTACATAATTTCAGCAAACATGACACAGATCAGTGATGAACTACCTATACAGACTGTTTGAATAACCTTCACTTATGTTGTTACATGAGGTACTATCAATCTGTCTTAATAAGCTTTTCTTAATTTGTTAAAAAAGGTACTATCAAAGTGAGACTGGGTAGGCTCGATGCTACTCACAGCAGCATGCTGAAAATCCTAAGAAAAGATCATTTCATACAGCAGGTACTGTGACCACAAGAACACATACTCAATTGAGGCACTGGTATTACATAATTTCAGCAAACATGACACAGATCAGTGATGTACTACCCATACAGACTGTTTGAATAAGCTTTACTTATGTTGTTACATGAGGTACTATCAAAGTGAGACCAGTGGGTGGGCTTGATACCACTCACTGCTGTGTGCTGGAAATCCTAAGAAAAGATTCATTTCATAGGTGGCATCACAAAAAGACATGCCCCCCCCTTGAGGTACCGGTATTACATAATTACAGGAAACATGACACAGATCAATGATGTACTACCCATACAGATTGTTTGAATAAGCTTTACTTATTTTGTAACAGAGTGTAAATAACTATCAAAGAGTAATAAAGTGGCGCAGACTTGACAACATAGACTGTTTGAAAAAGCTTTACTTATTTTGGTACATGAGGTGCTATTATTCTTGCAGTCAGAAGATGAAAATCATAAAACAAATCAATTATAGGTGGAAGATAATCCAGCAACTGTTACCTCAAATAATGTCATGAACTTACAACTTCTTCTTTTATACATCTTTTGAGGCTTTCCTCTAGCCCAGTATCCACCCTCTTGTAAATTCTGAAAAATGAGAAAGAAAAAGTTTCTTGTTGCTATACGTGCCAGTTGATTCTCTCATATTTGATTTTGATTACACGCAGCTTTATGACCTGCAACGGTACACTATCTTCCCAAGATACACTGACCTAAATCACACTGAATATCCAGTAATTGTTCATATTATACCTAACAAGTCAAACCATTGTGAAGGAAGAAAGAAATAAAGTTAGCTCAAGGACTCTCCGATTGGAAAAGAAGTCATTATTCTTAAAGAAGTGAAACATTTGTGAGTCTATAGTTGAGAGCAGACACTTGAGTTCAAGTTACTTTAGGAACATCTATCAAAGTGAGACCATCTACTATGGCCTGAAGCTTCTTACTGCCAGAACACTGAAAGTTCATTTCATAATGTTACTGAATACATGTGCAGCTGGGACATTATCCCTTGAGGCACTTCCTAGTATTGTATCATAACAGCAAACATGAGAAAGATGAGTAATTTACTACCCATTCAATCTGTCTTAATAAGCTTTTCTTAATTTGTTAAAAAAGGTACTATCAAAGTGAGACTGGGTAGGCGCGATGCTACTCACAGCAGCATGCTGAAAATCCTAAGAAAAGATCATTTCATACAGCAGGTACTGTGACCACAAGAACACATACTCAATTGAGGCACTGGTATTACATAATTTCAGCAAACATGACACAGATCAGTGATGAACTACCTATACAGACTGTTTGAATAAGCTTTGCTTACGTTGTTACATGAGGTACTATCAAAGTGAGACCAGTGGGTGGACTTGGTGCCACTCACTGCTGTGTGCTGGAAATCCTAAGAAAAGATTCATTTCATAGGTGGCATCACAAAAAGACATGCCCCCCCCTTGAGGTACCGGTATTACATAATTACAGGAAACATGACACAGATCAATGATGTACTACCCATACAGATTGTTTGAATAAGCTTTACTTATGTTGTAACAGAGTGTAAATAACTATCAAAGAGTAATAAAGTGGCGCAGACTTGACAACATAGACTGTTTGAAAAAGCTTTACTTATTTTGGTACATGAGGTACTATCAAAGTGCGACCAGTGGGTGGGCTTGATGCTTCTCACTGCTGTATGGCCAAGTGGTTAGAGCATCCGACTTGCAGCCGAAAGGTCTAGGGTTCAAATCCTGGCTAGGTCATACCAAAGACTTTAAAAATGGAACCTACTACCTTTGTGCTTGGTGCTCAGCATATAAGCAATGGAGTAGAAAAACAAGCCAGTGAGCCACAATTGGAAAAAAGGCCGTGGTCATCTCAACTTGAACCATTTGGTTGGAACCTGGGACGATAAACCTCATCTAACTAACTAACTTACTGCTGTGTGCTGGAAATCCTAAGAAAACATTCATTTCATAGGTGGGATCACAAAAACAAATGCAACCCCCCCCCCCCACCTTGAGGCACTAGTATTACATAATTTCAGCAAACATGACACAGATCAGTGATGAACTACCTATACAGACTGTTTGAATAAGCTTCACTTATGTTGTTACATGAGGTACTATCAAAGTGAGACCAGTGGGTGGGCTTGATGCCATTCACTGCTGCGTGCTGGAAATCCTAAGAAAACATTCATTTCATAGGTGGGATCACAAAAAGACATGCCCCCCCCCTCCTTGAGGCACTGGTATTACATAATTACAGGAAACATGACACAGTACAGTGATGTACTACCCATACAGATTGTTTGAATAAGCTTCACTTATTTTGTAACAGAGTGTAAATAACTATCAAAGTGGAACCACTGTGCAGACTTGACAACACAGACTGTTTGAAAAAGTTTTACTTATTTTGGTACATGAGGTGCTATTATTCTTGCAGTCAGAAGATGGAAATCATAAAACAAATCAATTAAAGGTGGAAGATAATCCAGCAACTGTTATCTCAAATAATGTCATGAACTTACAAATTCTTCTTTTATACGTCTTTTGAGGCTTTCCTCTAGCCCAGTATCCACCCTCTCTTGTGAATTCTGAAAAATTAGAAAGAAAAAGTTTCTTGTTGCTATACGTGCCAGTTGATTCTCTCATATTTGATTTTGATTACAGGCAGCTTTATGACCTGCAACGGTACACTATCTTTTCAAGATACACTGACCTAAATCACACTGAATATCCAGTAATTGTTCATATTATACCTAACAAGTCAAACCATTGTGAAGGAAGAAAGAAATAAAGTGAGCTTAAGGATTCTCCAATGGAAAAGAAGTCATTCATCTTAAAGAAGTTAAAAACATTTGTTAGTCTATAGTTGAGAGCAGACACTTGAGTTCAAGTTATTTTAGGAATGCCCGAACATCTATCAAAGTGAGACCATCTACTATGGCCTGAAGCTTCCTACTGCCAGAACACTGAAAGTTCATTTCAATGATGTTACTGAATACGTGTGCAGGTGGGACATGCTCCCTTAAGGAACTTAGTTTTGTAAAATAACAGCAAACATGAGAAAGATGAGTAATTTAGCCTACTACTAATACAGTCTGTCTTAATAAGTTTTAAGGGTGTCTAGAAAAGTAAGACCTAGAAACATAAGACCTTAGACCTAAGACCTAGAAAGATAAGACCTAAGACCCAAGACCTAGAAACATAAGACCTAAGACCTAGAAACATAAGACCCTGAGAAAATTTCATACTGCCGCTGTCAGGAACCATCAAAGATACTGTAATACATATTTCAGACTATGATTAATGCAAAGATAAACCACAAACTGGGTATGGGTGATTTTTCATCAGGGTCTTATGTTTCTAGATCCCTGTGTGGGTGTCTAGAAAAGTAAGACCTAGAAACATAAGACCTAAGACCTAAGACCTAGAAACATAAGACCCTGAGAAAATTTCATACTGCTGCTGTCAGGAACCATCGAAAATACTGTAATACATATTTCAGACTATGATTAATGCAAAAAATTAATCACAAACTGGGTGTGGGTGATTTTGTTATCAGGGTCTTATGTTTCTAGATCCCTGTGTGGGTGTCTAGAAAAATAAGATACCCGGCCCTCTTTACCCAATCAAAATTCAAAACAGAATTCTTTTACTTATCAACATTTTCCAGCCATATATAATCAGTTAAAAAATATACAAAAGACAGCACAATTTTACATCTAAGCAGCCTTTAATTACCAACAATTTCTCAAAGGAGAGGGGACACCACTCCCCCAGGAAGGCGATCACTCACCCTAGACATGCTTTGTCTCCCCCCCCCCCCTGAAAATACCCTTGAGCCACCCCTGAGTAAGATCTGTTAAGAGGTACTACAGAACAAATTGTCAATCTCCAGGTTTGAGGTACCATTCTCCAGGGTTTTTGTGAAAATCTCCAGGTTTACAAAGTTGGAGGTTGACAGGTCTGTTATTGCAATGATCGAATCGTACAGAGAGGACTACATCATAGTCTTCTGTACATGCGTATTAGCGCTACTAGCACATACTAAAAGTATGTGTTTCAATTCTAAGTGTGTCTGGTGCACGGTGCATGTTTTGGTGGGAGAAATTAACGATCATAATTGATATACTTGAAGTTTCGAGTTACAGTGTATGACGTAAGCTACAGTCTACACGAAGGTTCTTATCATAGAAGTGAATACTCACCTCGTTTCTGTACATTTTATGTTACTTCTTTTAGACGAAAACAGGAATAAAGTTTGTTGCATTAATCTCAAATTTATTTCGACCCCTTCTTTTTTAGTTTTGACACTTGTAAGTTCATTCTAAAGGGTTAGTGACTCCTGAAAAAAAATGATGAGTGAAAACCCTGCTGACAGCAGCAGCATGAATTTTTCTCAGGGTCTTAGGTCTTACGTTTCTAGGTCTTAGGTCTTATGTTTCTAGGTCTTAGGTCTTATGTTTCTAGGTCTTAGATCTTAGGTCTTATGTTTCTAGGTCTTACTTTTCTAGACACCCACACAGGGGTCTAGAAACATAAGACCCTGATGAAAAATCACCCACACCCAGTTTGTGGTTTATTTTGGCATTAATCATAGTCTGAAATATGTATTACAGTATCTTTGAGGGTTCCTGACAACGACATTATGAATTTTGCTCAGGGTCTTATGTTTCTAGGTCTTAGGTCTTATGTTTCTAGGTCTTGGGTCTTAGGTCTTATGTTTCTAGGTCTTACTTTTCTAGACACCCACACAGGGATCTAGAAACATAAGACCCTGATGAAAAATCACACACACCCAGTATGTGGTTTATTTTTGCATTAACCATAGTCTGAAATATGTATTACAGTATCTTTGATGGTTCCTGACAACGGCAGTATGAATTTTTCTCAGGGTCTTAGGTCTTAGGTCTTATGTTTCTAGGTCTTACTTTTCTAGACACCCTAAGTTTTACTTACATGATGGCCAATGCAGCCCATTAAAGATTGGTCCTGAGATTCATTGAGGGTGTAATAATTTGACACTTGATAGTAAACTAACTAACAAAAGTGCTGCCAGTTGTAGGATTTACTCTTGAGTGCACACAATTAATTGCACCCAGCCATGTGTCATTGTAGACATACTGACCAACTGTGAAAGCTTTTTACAGTGCATTATATGCTATTGTGAACATTTGTAGTCCACCTTCTTCGGAAGTCAACTGGTGGTTAATCTAAGAACCAATTTGTGCAGTAGAGCGTTCAATGAGGCTAATGTTACAAACACGGGTAGATATTTAATCTCCCCTGTTTTTGGCCCAAAACAGGGGTTTCGAGTGAAATTCCTTATAGGCTTAGAAGATCGTAATGTATGTTGTTACATGAGGTACTATCAAAGTGAGACCACTGGGTGGGCTTGATGCTATTCACAGCTGTATGCTGGAAATCCAAAGAAAAAGATCATTTCATAGGTGGGACCACAAAAAAACATGCCCCCCCCCCTTGAGGCACTGGTATTACATAATTTCAGCAAACATGACACAGATCAGTGATGTACTACCCATACAGACTGTTTGAATAAGCTTCACTTATGTTGTTACATGAGGTACTATCAACGTGAGACCAGTGGGTGGGCTTGATGCCATTCACTGCTGTGTGCTGGAAATCCTAAGAAAACATTCATTTCATAGGTGGGATCACAAAAAAAAATCCCCCCCTTGAGGCACTGGTATTACATAATTTCAGCAAACATGACACAGATCAGTGATGAACTAACTATACGGACTGTTTGAATAAGCTTCACTTATGTTGTTACATGAGGTACTATCAAAGTGAGACCAGTGGGTGGGCTTGACGCCATTCACTGCTGTGTGCTGGAAATCCTAAGAAAACATTCATTTCATAGGTGGGATCACAAAAAGACATGCCCCCCCCCCCCCTTGAGGCACCGGTATTACATAATTACTGGAAACATGACACAGTACAGTGATGTACTACCCATACAGATTGTTTGAATAAGCTTCACTTATTTTGTAACAGAGTGTAAATAACTATCAAAGGGGAACCACTGCGCAGACTTGACAACACAGACTGTTTGAAAAAGCATTACAGTACTTATTTTGGTTCATGAAGTGCTATTATTCTTGCAGTCAGAAGATGAAAATCATAAAACAAATCAGTTAAAGGAGGAAGATAATCCAGCAACTGTTATCTCAAATAATGTCATGAACTTACAACTTCTTCTTACGTCTTTTGCGGCTTTCCTCTAGCCCAGTATCCACCCTCTCTTGTAAATTCTGAAAAATGAGAAAGAAAAAGTTTCTTGTTGCTATACATGCCAGTTGATTCTCTCATATTTGATTTTGCTTACACACAGCCTTATGACCTGCAATGGTACACTATCTTTTCAAGATACACTGACCTAAATCACACTGAATATAAAGTAATTGTTCATATTATACCTAACAAGTCAAATCACTGTGAAGGAAGAAAGAAAGAAAGTTAGTTTAAGGACTCTCCAATGGAAAGGAAGTCATTCGTCTTAAAGAAGTTAATCATTTGTGAGTCTATAGTTGAGAGCAGACACTTGAGTTCAAGTTATTTTAAGAACATCTATCAAAGTGAGACCATCTACTATGGCCTGAAGCTTCTTACTGCCAGAACACTGGAAGTTCATTTCATGATGTAACTGAATACATGTGCAGCTGGGACATGATCCCTTGGGGCACTTTCCTAGTATTGTATAATAAAAGCAAACATGGGAAAGATGAGTAATTTACTACCTGCTCAGTCTGTTTTAATAACCTTTTCTTATTTTGTTAAATAAAGTACTATCAAAGTGAGACCACTGGGTGGGCTTGACGCTACTCACAGCGGTATGCTGAAGATCCAAAGAGAGATCATTCCATACAGTAGGTACTGTGACCACAAGAAGACATACTCAACTGAGGCACTGGTATTACATAATTTCAGCAAACATGACACAGATCAGTGATGTACTACCTATACAGACTGAATAAGCTTCAGTTATGTTATCACATTAGGTACTATCAAAGTGAGACCAGTGGGTGGGCTTGATGCCATTCACTGCTGTGTGCTGGAAATCCTAAGAAAACATTCATTTCATAGGTGGGATCACAAAAAACATGCCCCCCCCCCCCTTGAGGCACTGGTATTACATAATTACAGGAAACATGACACAGATCAATGATGTACTACCCATACAGATTGTTTGAATAAGCTTTACTTATTTTGTAACAGAGTGTAAACAACTATCAAAGTGGAACCACTGCGCAGACTTGACAACACAGACTGTTTGAAAAAGCATTACTAATTTTGGTACATGAGGTGCTATTATTCTTGCAGTCAGAAGAAGAAAATCATAAAACAAATCAATTAAAGGTGGAAGATAATCCAGCAACTGTTACCTCAAATAATGTCATGAACTTACAACTTCTTCTTTTATACGTCTTTTGCGGCTTTCCTCTAGCCCAGTATCCACCCTCTCTTGTAAATTCTGAAAAATGAGAAAGAAAAAGTTTCTTGTTGCTATACGTGCCAGTTGATTCTCTCATATTTGATTTTGATTACACGCAGCTTTATGACCTGCAACGGTACACTATCTTCCCAAGATACACTGACCTAAATCACACTGAATATCCAGTAATTGTTCATATTATACCTAACAAGTCAAACCATTGTGAAGGAAGAAAAAAATAAAGTTAGCTCAAGGACTCTCCAATGGAAAAGAAGTCATTCATCTTAAAGAAGTGAAACATTTGTGAGTCTATAGTTGAGAGCAGACACTTGAGTTCAAGTTATTTTAAGAACATCTATCAAAGTGAGACCATCTACTATGGCCTGAAGCTTCTTACTGCCAGAACACTGAAAGTTCATTTCATAATGTTACTGAATACATGTGCAGCTGGGACATTATCCCTTGAGGCACTTCCTAGTATTGTATAATAACAGCAAACATGGGAAAGATGAATAATTTACTACCCATTCAATCTGTCTTAATGAGCTTTTCTTATTGTGTTAAAAAAGGTACTATCAAAGTGAGACTGGGTAGGCTTGATGCTACTCACAGCAGTATGCTGAAAATCCTAAGAAAAGATCATTTCATACAGCAGGTACTGTGACCACAAGAACACATACTCAATTGAGGCCCTAGTATTACATAATTTCAGCAAACATGACACAGATCAGTGATGTACTACCCATACAGACTGTTTGAATAAGCTTTACTTATGTTGTTACATGAGGTACTATCAAAGTGAGACCAGTGGGTGGGCTTGATGCCACTCACTGCTGTATGGCCAAGTGGTTAGAGCATCCGACTTGCAGCCGGAAGGTCTAGGGTTCAAATCCTGGCTAGGTCATACCAAAGACTTTAAAAATGGAACCTACTACCTTTGTGCTTGGTGCTCAGCATAAAAGCAATGGAGTAGAAAAACAAGCCAGTGAGCCACAATTGGAAAAAAGGCCGTGGTCATCTCAACTTGAACCATTTGGTTGGAACCTGGGACGATAAACCTCATCTAACTAACTAACTTACTGCTGTGTGCTGGAAATCCTAAGAAAACATTCATTTCATAGGTGGGATCACAAAAACAAATGCAACCCCCCCCCCCTACCTTGAGGCACTGGTATTACATAATTTCAGCAAACATGACACAGATCAGTGATGAACTACCTATACAGACTGTTTGAATAACCTTCACTTATGTTGTTACATGAGGTACTATCAAAGTGAGACCAGTGGGTGGGCTTGATGCCATTCACTGCTGTGTGCTGGAAATCCTAAGAAAACATTCATTTCATAGGTGGGATCACAAAAAGACATACCAACCCCCCCCCCCCCCCTTGAGGCACTGGTATTACATAATTACAGGAAACATGACACAGATCAGTGATGTACTACCCATACAGATTGTTTGAATAAGCTTTACTTATTTTGTAACAGAGTGTAAATAACTATCAAAGTGGAACCACTGCGCAGACTTGACAACTCAGACTGTTTGAAAAAGCTTTACTTATTTTGGTACATGAGGTGCTATTATTCTTGCAGTCAGAAGATGGAAATCATAAAACAAATCAATTAAAGGTGGAAGATAATCCAGCAACTGTTATCTCAAATAATGTCATGAACTTACAACTTCTTCTTTTATACGTCTTTTGCGGCTTTCCTCTAGCCTAGTATCCACCCTCTCTTGTGAATTCTGAAAAATTATAAAGAAAAAGTTTCTTGTTGCTATACATGCCAGTTGATTCTCTCATATTTGATTTTGATTACACGCAGCTTTATGACCTGTCAAACCATTGTGAAGGAAGAAAGAAATAAAGTTAGCTTAAGGATTCTCCAATGGAAAAGAAGTCATTCATCTTAAAGAAGTTAAAAACATTTGTTAGTCTATAGTTGAGAGCAGACACTTGAGTTCAAGTTATTTTAGGAATGCCTGAACATCTATCAAAGTGAGACCATCTACTATGGCCTGAAGCTTCTTACTGCCAGAACACTGAAAGTTCATTTCAATGATGTTACTGAATATGTGTGCAGGTGGGACATGCTCCCTTAAGGAACTTAGTTTTGTAAAATACAGTAACAGCAAACATGAGAAAGATGAGTAATTTAGCCTACTACTAATACAGTCTGTCTTAATAAGTTTTACTTATGTTGTTACATGAGGTACTATCAAAGTGAGACCACTGGGTGGGCTTGATGCTTTTCACAGCTGTATGCTGGAAATCCAAAGACGGAAAAAGATCATTTCATAGGTGGGACCCCCAAAAGACATACTCTATAGAGGCACTAGTATCACATACTGTAGTTACAGCAAACATTACAAAGATCAGTGATGTGCTACCCATACAGACTGTTTGAAAAAGGTTTACTCATTTTGTAACATGAAGTACTTTCAAAGTGAGACCACTGGGTGGGCTTAATCCTACTGAGGACATCTGATGACTTTATAGCACATGGATTTGTTGGCCATTTTAGACAGCAAGCAAGGAACTGTCATCTACTCAGGTAGCACAGGTGTAAACGGTGTTTGCTTACTTCTTTCGTTGTCTTTTCAAAGCAACACAAAATTTACTGCTTCTCTCTCCACTTTACTGTCAAGAAGTATGTAGTATTTTAATTATGGAACATGGTGGGCTATTGGCCAAGGCATAATATTTGTGATCTACATGCAAGGGTTGTATTGTAAGCTAAATTCTTGTCAGGCTTGTCAGGTGCTATTTAGTGTACAATAGTGTGAAGGTCCTAGTAACAAGATTTTGCAGCTTTACAGAATGTTTAAAAGACGAAACTGGTTCATATGTGTAAATCAAAATTTTTGGTCTCTTATTGGACACTTAGTGCAAGTATTCTTAGAGTGAAGGGTCTTAAACATATAAATGACCCATAGAAGTCAATTACTAAGGAGTATACGTGAATTTGAGAAAGACCGAGACCATTCAAAATTTTTGAAGTTGCGGTAGCCCAATTTTGACAATGGGTATATTGCTTACCTAGTATGGGAAGCCCCAAATACTAGGTCAGCAGACTGCGGACTAGGTCTATAGTAGTGTCCCTGATTTAAACCCACAATATGGTCAACTTATATTAATACTGCCCTGATAATGTAAAGATTATAACTTTTCAATATTTTTCTCAATTTTAACACATAGCAGATTTAAATTTCCAAACAATCCTTGTACAATGTTTTAGATTCGCAAAACTCACAGTAGGGCTCCCTAGTCTAACTTAGGCTAGGCCTACAGTATGTGTACCAATAGCGTGAAACACATTTTTGGATTGTATTTTTCAGAACTTATCAAATTTTACATCGAGTCTGTTCCATATTCAGTACAAAGACCAAGTCTTTCATATAGCATTGAAATAACCTCGCAAATGTTATTAAGATATTGGTGAAAACACTTTTATATGTTTCACGCTATTGGTACAAACACTGTAGGCTAGGCCTAGCCTAGAGTCCTTTTACACTTACGTTAGGCCTACATCGCAAAATACTTCAAAAATTCTTGCTTCGATCTTCAAACTTCCACTCAAGCAAAACAAACGTTAACTTGGGTTTACTTCTGGGTGTCATTCTCTGATATATTTCATGCAAGTATGTACAAACTTCAGTCAAATGTGATGGTAAATCTACGATTGTTGCAAATTAAATGTATTAACAACAATGCAGCATGTACAGTATTGAAGATGCAGTGAAGGAGGGAGTAGGGACCTTTGATATATCCCATACGTGTTCAGGCGCAGGTAAATCCGCTCTTGGGCTATAATTAAAGGGACATAACAGCTGTTAACAAAATACCTGGATCTTAGAAAGTTGGAAGCCATAGCGTACGTAATATGAAAAAAATCCAAAACTCACCGATTATACAGTTGCCGCAAAGTTACCTCTGGACTGGTGACCCTTCCACTTTCTAGACTGCATGGTACAATGTTTGCTCAAACAGCTAGCATGAAGTATTTGCAGATCTCTGCGCCTCACGATGCGCACTTCGGGCGCAACCCACGGTATTCGAAACTATGATCAATGTACGCATATACAGACAGAGAACATTACCTTACTAGGTAGTCACACATTACTAAATGAAAGCATGTAACCTACCATAACAAAAGTGGTGGCGCCCTTCTCAAAGTATTTTGACTTAGTCATACACTCACTGTAGGAGAGTATGAGAGTATGACTTTTGGGGTGTGAAAAAATGACAAATCATCCAAAGTGAGACCATCGCTAATTTGTTGCTAACTTCAATCTTGGAGTTGAAAACAACACAGTTATGCCCATAACAAAGTGGAGCCACGGGTAAATGGCTCCACTTTGCTAAGTGGCTCCACTTCGTTGGCACAATATCATATGGGTGGCTTGACTTTGTAGGCAAAACAAACACATACACCCATACGCACACTCGATACCTTACGCCGCAGGGAATGCAAGGGAATTTCCCAGCAGCGAAGCCGCCCGCGGAGCAGCCGAATAGAAGGGCGTTCTTGAGAGCGGGCTGCGCCCCAAGGCAGACACGGTGCAGCCGCGCGTGACTTCTCTTTGCAGTGGCCGAATTTTCGGCCAGCTACGCCAGTTTCGAACTCCGCGTGAGCTAGGAAAGACGTGCGAGAGCGGAGCCCTCGCCGGCTGTGCCGGTACCCGCTAAGGCCACGTTGGTGAGTGCATACTCACATGGACACGCTTTGACCCCTCCCACGGAAATGAAGTTCCGGTTACCTTGGGGTACCTCACCTTAGGTTAGACCCTGAGACTAGTAACTTGGGGGCACCGACCGTTACCATGGCAACGGTGCCAATTTCAGCTGCATTGCCAAATATAGCTCAACTGGCAAAGTCAGTTTGTCACATTTGTCCTACTTTTCCACATGTGTCAACTTGACATAGCTTTCCGGACTTTTGCTCAGACTTCCAGGTGTGACAATTATGCAGGGACTCGAAAAGAGTGGTCTTGTGTGTCGGACTGATCCCAGTACCACAGGCGTCACCACTCATGACCACACTTTTCTCCTTATGCATTTTCATATGCCCTGCCACATGTGATTATGTGTGTTCACATGTGGCATGACACACTTTTTTGTAAGGGAACTCAATCTTTGGAGCACCTCGTTCAGTAAGGACTGTAAAAACGCGGTTATTTTCTCACATCATTGAAAATGACTTACTTTTAAAAATTTAACAAAGGATCCTTCATTTTACATTGACAGACATGTGGGTAACGTCGAATCAATATGGCGACTCCATCTCCGTGGAAAGATATAGAGGACAAGTTTTGTCTCTGTTCTATCTGTCTGGAACAACTTAAGGAACCGAAACAGTTACCGTGTCTTCATCGATACTGTAAAAATTGTTTGAGCTTAATAATACAGGAAAGTGATGACGTCATTAAATGTCCCGAATGTAGAGAAGAAGTTCAAATACCAAAAAAGGGCGTTGACGGATTCAAAACAGACTTTTATTCCCAAAGTCTTGTTGACTATGTACAAATTCAACAGTCACTTAAAAGTGACGAAATACGGGAATGTTACAGCTTCTCAAAAAATCTCAGAGTTGCAGCATATTGCTTTAAATGTTACGACTTTTTGTGTCACGATTGTTATAATTTTCATGTCACAAATAAAACTTTAAAGGATCATCAAAAGCACACTCTGTCTCTTAAAGATATTGAAGCAAAAAAAATTGCAATAGGGAAGTTGGCCTCAATGCGAGATGCTCCGCGGTGTCACATCCATCTCGAAGAAATATCGAAACTGTACTGCGAAACTTGGGGGAACCTTCCAATTTGCGTTGCCTGTATGCATGGTGAACACAAAGGACACAGCCTTATTGAATTAAAAGCATTGGCTAGGTTGAAAAGAGAAGAGCTTGTTAGAAAGCTTAAACCTCTGGAAAAGTATAAAGAGGAAAATGCGCTCATTTCACTAAGTCAGGCCGAAGAAAAGTTGATGTTAAATGTAACATTTGAAAAAGAAAAAGTGATAAGGATGCATGAAGAGAAGGATCAGAATATAATGACAAAAATACAGGATACTGAAGGAAGGAAACAGCAGTTGAAACAGGATAAACAAAATGCAGAACAGAAAATATTGGATTCCTTGCAGACAGAAATGGAACATGAAATACATGGAGTTAAGAAAAAGTATGGAGAAATCTTTAAGGTAAAGAAATGTGAGATCAACCATACCTTTCAGGCGCAAGAAAGTTCTCTGGAAAAGGAACTAGCTAAATTACGAGAAACTCGTGAACGCTTTAAGAGAGAGAGAAGAAACAATCACTAGAATCAATGGTAAAACATTTGAAAGAGAATAAAAAATTCTCCAAACAATATCAGAATATTCTGGAAACATTCAAAAGAGATTTGAAACCTTGAACGTAATGGCTTCTAGTATTCTTTCTTTTGAAAATGACTGGTACGCCGTTCAGTGTATTCCTGATATTTGTACAGCAGCTTCAAACCTAATGGAAGATTTAAAAAAGGACTTTCCAGAATTGGCGACATTGACTGATGATGTGACAGTGAATTACAAACGATACTCATTTGGAAAACGAAGCGTTACGAAAATATCCTACCAAGTCAGAAATAATATAACTATTAATAATCCATATATGTTCGTCTATGGTATGACACTTAGCGTTGATGGTAAAATTGTAATATCAGGAATCACATCAAATGAACAATCATCATTCATCATTGTCATCGACATGGTTGGCAAGTTATTCAAAAAGAGGAAATTGAACACAGGTAAGTACTCGTACCCCAGATACTGTAAATTCTCGTCACAGCATAAAGTGGCATCAGTATGTCAACCAAACGAAACTGGTTTGTTTGATGTACGTAATGGTGCATACGTCAAGAAAAACATTAGTGACGTCATCAACAGCTGGTCGAAAGATCGGTTTGTGAGTTGTGTAGATACCGATCCTGTCAACAATCACATGTTGGTGGCAGGGTTTAACCGCAGAGATGTGTATGTATTTGATGATCAGCTGAAGTACCTTTACATCCTGACACTTCCAGAGACAATCAAATGGCCACGAGATATAACTGTCAATGACTACCATTTACTTGTATGTGATTATGAGAATGAGAAATGTCATTTAACTACTATGGACAGGCTAGAGAGTAAGCTGGTGGGTGAATATATGAAACCTGATCTTGATGGAAATGACTGTACACCCATCAGTGTATGCACAGGAAGGGCTGGCTTCGTTTACATATTGTGGAAGACGTATTAGTTCAGTAGCGGATGTTTCCTCGTTCAGTACTATCAGGACGACAGCCAGGTATTAACAATGAGAGAGGTGGATGGAAAGGCAACTGTTGTCACTGTGATAGAAACATCTGAAGGAGAGAAACTACTCGTAGCTACATTTAACAGTCAAAGAATGGACGTATATGACCTTATAACAATGAAATGAAGATGCTTCAAGTCAATGCTGTTACTGTGTGAACTAATTAATCCAGGCTTTTGTAGTGTTGGTGTGATGTCGCGACTTTTAGTGTATGAAATAAAGGACTGAGAACGATAAGTAACAGATACAGATGCATAAATTTTGAAGACTGTGGGATAAACCTTTTACATTCATTACCTTCCTGACCTTAAGAAATTTGCGACTATGTGATTTTAAAAGCTGCACTTTGCATGTTTGTGTGTAAGAAATAAGTTACATGCGATATGAAGAATCGAGGAAATTTGGTAAACGAAAAATGAAAGCACGGCATCACATTCCTCCTAACGGCTTAGACTGTTAGAAATGCTGTATCATCGATGTGTGCCTGTTCATTTGTGATAGGCAACGGAACATACACATACTATTGTGCAATCTTTGTTCCTGTGCATTCTGTCCAAACATAAATACCGATGAATAAGGAACAAACAAAGGCCAACTATGCAGATGACTCGCAAAGAGGTTGGGTTCCATCCCAGCGATCAAACATGTGGGATAGGTGGGTTAGTGCAACCAATGAAATCCTCCGAAGGCCCATGTGGTATTTGCTTCAAGTTCTTTAAATATGAGGCAAAATAATGGGGTTCCCATATGTAAACCATTTACTCAATATTTGGTTGACATGTGCTTTACATGGAAACCTCAAGCAGGGAGTTGTTATTCGGAAGGAGATACATCGCTTTGAAGTGAAGTTTACACCGCCAAGGTCACACAGTAATCTGTCTCTTGTATCCTTCTTGGCATTTCTATAAGACTTACACTGGATTACGTAATTCAAACAAAGGGGATTTGTCGTCTGCTACATCGACAGTAAAACTGGGGGTTTGTCGCTACTGCCATAGCATTGCCAGTCGATGGAAGATTAAAAAATATTGCATCTCTGGACGCTCGTGGACGCGGATCAGAGTATACCAGTAAGGGTTTATGTAAAAATCTGAATCTGATTGTATACCCGGTTATTTCAGGAAGCTTCTGGAAACTGTCCAAATTGTTGCCACAAAATTTAGACCTCTGCCTCTGCAGCTCATTTGCATGACGTTCTTTCTTTAGGATGGGGCAGACCTCATCGAGTTTTGTAGCACCTGCCCCTAAATTTGGTGGCGGCGTAAACCTACTCATCAAAGCATTGTCCTGACTAAGTCAATTGTGAGTGGATTACTAGACCTGAATGATGTTGCTAACATATCGATGTCACATTGAGGCGAACGAATAAAAGAAAGAATTTCCAATCAACGGAATAAGTAGCTTATCATTAATAATCTCCTCGGTATTTAGTGGATCGTAGCGTATTAGCACAAATTAAACTTTCCGTTAAACCTCCTTCCAAATAACAACTCCCTGCCTCAAGTATGAGATAAATATCGTATTCCAACGGGCATGGCATAAACATGATCAAAAATGAAGTCCCTCTGTGTGTGTGTGTGGGGGGGTGGGGGCATACAAAGAAAATTTGGATGAGAGCCAGTTTTCGAAACATATATTTTTATTCTATGGGAACATTGTACGAAGTTACAAGTAAATCATCAATCTAGCTATGAAGTACTTTTAAAGTTAAATTTGTCTCAAAGTTTTAGGCTAATCACGATCTCTTGTCAATGTATTCACCTTTAATTAAGAATTTTAAAACATTTTTTTATATTAATGTAAAGTAGGGCGTAAGACAACTAAGGTGAACTCTGTTGAAGATTTCAGGAAAAGCCTGTACAAGAAGAAGCCATTTATGTCTTCTCATGGGTCCTTCCAAGTACTCTGGCTTTACTTCCACCTGCCAGGGTATCTGTATAAGATCACTTTATAATGCCCCGTCGGGGAGTCTGGCCCCCATCCGGCAAATCTCGGGCCCACCCCTGTGCCAGTGTAGACCCGAGCAAGTGTCGCAGCCATATCCTTTGAGTATAACAGCCGTGTAGTACCCGCCATGCATTTTTTCAAATATCTGCTCACTTGGGGCCAAGAAAGATCTCACCCTCATCCAAAATGGACTATCTAAATGGGAACACCGTTTCGATCATGGGGTCCACATGGGGTATTTATTGTTATTGTGGGCGTTTCAATTTTCATGAGGCACTGAAACCCATCCAGTTGTTTGCCTATGAGGGCCCCATTTGGGTATGTTGATTGACGTATTAGAATTGAAATATTGAATAACAAAATAGAGCTAAGTGTCTTATGACATCAGGCGCGGGGGCCCGACCAATGCAAAACATTTCTTGGAAAGTGGAATTTAACATTTTTCCTCTTTTTACCGTCATCTAATAATGACCCCCTCCCCCATATCTGACATCCGCCGCTGATGATAGCTGCATAAAAACTTTTCCTAGAAAATGAAAGGAAACTAGAAGTACGTACTGTACTCTCTAAATCCAAAAAAGTGAAATTACTGTAGGAAAGAATCTAAAATTTACACTGAATATTCACTCTAAAGAGTAAAAATGACTCTTTTGGATTGAAATCTTTCAATCCAAAATTAGATTGGTCCCTAATTTCACTCAGTAGAAGAGTCTGACTTTTCACACTAAAGGTTTAAGAAAGTAGGGGCAATAAGGAAAGATTTTAATAATGTAAAAAAAAAGGTCTATTTCACATTCTTTTCGTCGTAGGCTATATTTATGGGGTGACTGATGTAACTTGGTAAAACCTTTGGAGGTTCCGCTTATATACACATAGGTAACATTTGCTCGTATGCCCTCTATAAATTTGGAAGAGTAATCATAAGGCGCACAGAAAATGTTCTTCATGGAGGATTGAGCAAATATTATGATAGGCTGACAAAATTTTAGAAACGTTTCGATTTCAAGACGGAAGAGGTATGGGACGGAAACTTGACCAAGCGCGATTCAGCTTCTGGTCCGGATATGCATCTTGTTTCGATTCTGTAAACAACGGACGTGTAGTGAAACGACCATGAACACAAACACGTGTGCTTTTATGCGTTTTCTATCTTTGTTCAAAACACGAAGAACATACTTAGAGTTATGTGCAAGGCATTTCAAGCTAACAGTTTCAAATCAGTTACGAGATAGTCCAGATCTGAAAGCCCAAAAGAACTTGTCCAAATCAATTACAATTATCCCATCTAAATTTACTTTTAACCTCATCAAATGAACAATTACTACGCTAGCTGTCTATGTCACATCGAGACAAATTTCGAAGTTAGCTTGTATGTTTGTGACAAGCCACTGAGGCTTAATTTATCGTATGAAAAATGAAAATCAAAGAGCAGCATTTTCAAAATTATATATCTTTTTCATCTCATGCTAGCTGTAACTGAGTGTATCAAGAAAATTACAGCGAAACAGTAAGGATTGTTTCTCACCCTTGTGACTTTTGGGGTTTTGATGACAATCAAGGAATGCTCCCAAGTGTAAATGGACAGCGCCACACCTTTTTTGAAAATGAACGTCACCAGTCGGCTCCCTGATAATTTTAATATTTTTGTAGGGAGTGGACGACGGGAAATTTTCATGGGTGGGAATTGTTCGGGTGGGAATCGTCCCAGGAGGTCGTCCGTGGGGAGTTGTCCTTAGGAATTGTCAGAGTGGAAGTTGTCCGGTCACGCTCCAGTCCCCCATCCCCCCGGCCTCCTCCATATGAAGTAAGATTTGTAATTGGAAACATGAAAACGCACTACAGGATATTATGACCGATGCAGTGGTGGCACCAGGATCTCAAAAGGGGGGAGGAGGAAAATATTGGAAGGGGAAAATGCTGAGGGTGCGCATAGTTCCTGTAAGATGTATAACTTTGTCAGTGGCCCTGCCAGGAGTTGGTGATTGTGGGACGGGCACCACGGAAGACAATGTTGTAAAGATTCCACCTAAAACAAACCCATGGATTCGGTGTAATTTGTACGTATGAGCACCTGCGACAATTTGCACAGAGGCGGATCCTTCGATTCTTTGTCACCAAACCAAACTTTTTCCATTTTAGATGGCTTGGATGCAAAATGGTGGAGAGGTGACAACTCCCTCAAGACGTTTGTGTTAATGCAAGGTGCAGCTTAAATGGGAAATGGTGGTATCTTTGGAAAATCTTTCAGCTGATTATATACTTAAAAATTCTCATTATTTAGAAATATTTTGGCTGTAGCATGCATGTCACCCCCTCGAAGGTTGATTACAGACCGACACAAGGCCTCCTGGAAGCTGTGTGGTAGTTACAAAATGGCGATACGAACATGAGCAATGTAAATTCAGACAATCCATATGCAACTTGAAATGGGTAGAGAGGAAATTATGAATAATCAGAAGATGGTGGACTAACAAACATGCTGACAGAATGTTTTTCTTTAAGTTAGTAAAGTTATGAGCATGCACCGTTTACCGATAATGGCAAAAGCTCACCTTAAAATGTATCAAAAATGTATAAAGACAAAAACATGCTACCAGTCTTTCACATCATGCTACGAATCATACCCTATTGGTTATTCATGATATTAGATTGCTCTAAGATAACTTTTATATGGGCGGTCCACACAGAGTTTGGAGATGTACTTAAAATGTTTTAAAACAATTCTGTCTATTATTCTCCTAATATGGTTATGAGTTATGAAATGGGAGCCGTGACAAATGGACGCAAAGCTGCGTCGAAACTTGACATTTAAAGTCGTTTAATCCAAAGGTTGCCTGCACACTGCACCGATACACTTTCTATTCCGTAACAAATGTATCTGCCAATTAGAAGGCGGGTCTTCTGCCTGGTAATTCATAAAATTTTTCATTTTTCATTAAATATGCCTTTATCTGTATTTTCTGCCTCACATTCCTGTAATGCTGTGCTCCTCTAGAATTACTCACGTGAATACTAACAATCAACCTTATTGTGAGACCGTCACCAATGAATAATTTGAATACGCTTGAAACGGTATAACATGATACTAATTAGCAAAGCAATGAGGAAAGGTTCATGGAATTCAGCGTACAAAAAGTTTGAAAGTTTGCGTAGGATTTGAGAAAGTTTTGATAGTTCCCAAACTGTTTGTGGAAGAAATTATAAAAATAGATCTGGACCCGATTACCCCTGTCCGTCCACTGAACTTTGTACAGGAGCGGGCTGGGGAAGTGTGGGGGCATGAGGAGGGTGTTGGTGGCGCTGCCGCCCTGATGAAAATTTTCCATCTTCAACTCCCCCCACAACAACATTTGAAATTGCCCTATAAGTCACAAGGGTGAGAGATTTTTCCCTCCCTTTTTAATTATTATAACAAATTAATAATTTGTTATAGAAAATTAATACTTTTTAACTACAAATTAATATTTTTTCTTCTAAAATTAATAATAATTAATAACAAATTAATATTTTGTAATATCAAATTAATAGTTTGTTAAAAAATTCATAAGTTGTAAATAATAAAAATTAATATTTTGTAATAACAAATTAAGAATTTATAATAACAAAATAATAACTTGTTTTAACAAATTCATAATTTTTATTTCAATAGCACTTATGGGATTTCGTAGGGCTCTATCCTGATTTACTAATTTTAAGCAAAAATAGGTTAACTGTATGCACGGTTGACTGCCATCGGTGTCAACATACATTATATCGTATCCACCTTCTCTTTCTGATGAAATAGTCAAACCACTCTAAACGACTTGCTTACCGTAAGACAAAGAGAAAAGAACCAGTAGGCTATGTGATCAGGTATGTGGTTTTAGCTAATACCACCTCTTCGATGCGATATGGGATGATATTCTTGACATTTACATAAATTCTGAAGCTAGGCTCCACATCAGAAGGCAAGCGGATACACACTTTTTTACACTCACACTTCAGAATGACCTCTATGATGGCGGTTGTCGAGTAGAATGATGACGTCCATGTGTAAGGTCTGGAGGCAACCTAATCGGCTCATTTCTTGTATTTGTAATTGCTGTATTTGGACTCTGCCTTCAGAGAACAAACTACACCACCTATTCTGCACCATCTCCTACGCCCCTGTATCACGATCTCTACTTAACATGTAACACGAAGTTTTTGAGGGTATTTGGGGTGGCCGTTTGGATATTTCCAGTGGTTATCCGAAATTACCAACTTTTGGCGGCACCACTAGTTATAAAGAATGATCTTCATCGGTCTCCCCTTTGCATTGACGCGTCCACATCCTAGTGTCAATTCCTAGTTGCGGACCTGTGTTAAAGCAGAGATAATTGTTGTCTTTACCAGTATCTGAAATTATCTAAAACCTAAAAGGAGCTGTGTTATCACATTTTAAGCGCCAAATACATTACATATAAAGAAGCTAATTCAAAATAGAACATCTTCATTAAAGGGAAAATTACTGTTTACATTGCGTGAACAACAAGACATTGACAGTATAAGCTTAACAAGCAAGGGGTGGGGGTGGGTTGGAGGCATTTAGTCATTATTTGAGAGTGTCGAGATAGTGTTCTGATCGTAAATAGGCCTACAGGTAATACCTTTTAAAACACAACTGTACGAGTGTGTAAGGGAGGAGAAATGTGACAAGTCCTTGAAACAAAATTTCTTGTGCGAAAATGCGAAAGTCAATGAGGAGCATCCTCAAACTAGGGAGTTGCAGACAGAACTCCCTGCTCAAACGTGGGAGTATATCTCTCTTTTCGTGTGCGGCTTGCACCCATGGTAACTGAAATAGAGTGTAGGAGGAAATTTTGAGCGAACAGTAATGAGGTAACATCCATATACAAAGTGTAGTGTAGAGAGGAGGGTTTACATATGAGATTAAGCACTTCATTAGAAATATTTCATAGACATTCAATATCAGAAGGGATGTGCATTAAATGCACTTGACCTTTGATAAATATGTTGTATTCCATGCCAAGATGATTCCACACAACTGACAGTCATGAGAGTTGGCAATGAATAGGGAAAGTTTGGCATCGAATTGGGAGATATGCCCTCCAATACCACTTTATTTTACGGACTTTCTCAAGGTTGACTGGTAGTGGCTATCATGTTATGACACAGGGTTTTCTTCAAGAGTACACATTTGTCAATACTATTATTCTACAAATCAAATTCTATGGAAAATTTAAACCTTCCTCGATGTGATTTTTGTCAAATTCAAGCCCCCAGAACGTTAAAAATGATAGAAGAAAAGTAAGCAATAAATCACAATAGCTTGACAGCCGAGCGACAGCTGTTCGACAGCTATTAAACTTACTCCCTGCCGTCAAGAGAGTTAGCTCCACAGAATTCTGTGCTTAGCAACGACTTGGTAAATAAAATGGAATATTTGTATAAAACGATCTGTAAGGTCAATAAAACTCAGTCAAGTGAGGGAGTGAGGGCAGCTAGGGAACACCTCGTTTATGAGCTCTGCTTTATGACTAAATAGATTTTAGGATGACGGGTATTTTATGGGATTGTACGACTGTGTGTTCTGTGCGATCAACTTCTCATGTCACTTGTTTAGTGTACTTGTGTAACACAAAGTCCATCTTAGACAACAGTTTTTCAGCTTGCATACTGTTTACGTACAACTACCTCACACAATTTTAATAAGCAGCGACAAGGGAAAGATGAAACTTTCATGACGAGATTTCGGGTACCGCAAGGTAAATAGTTGTCGATTTTTAGGTTCCTACTACTAAATACGTTTAAGTAACTTTGATTAAAATAATACAGAAAGCATCAAGGTTAATTAAGATCAGAGACCTATTGGAAGAGGTGTCCCAAGGCCAGAGAAGTTATCATGGCGTACGGTACAGTCATGACAACTTAAAAAAATTAAGAAGACCTCCGTACGCGTCTTGTTCACCTTAGAGGGAAATGATTATAGCTGCATGCATTTTGTAGTATGTGTTAGAATGCTATTATACTGAAGAGAGTCAGAGGAATTGGCGTGTATATTCCATCCTTACAAAGAGAAAAGTCCATGGCAAAAGTTCCAATAGCCTACCACACCTGAAATACTGTGTCAAACTGCGGACAACTGTGGTGGGAAGTGAAGAGTTGCGCGGTTGCTGTGATTTTTGGTATGGCATTGTGTGTCTTCAGTAAACAATTGATAAACTGTTCCAATGTTTTTTGCATTGACTTGCACTACCAAGGATTTTGACATGAGAAAATGTGGGTAAAACTGATCCCCAAAACAAGTTTTAAAACAGGTTATATGTGGCAATTAAACTAGGGTTAAGCAGGCAATTTGTGGAAATGTGTGGATGTAGTGCTGAGTAAAGAAAACTCGAATAATTGGATTTTTTCACTAGCTTTGTTTGTCATACTTTACCTTGTTTTGCCACTTGTGTCAACTTGAAACAGCTTTCCCCCACTTTGACCCAAATTTTCATGTGTGACAATCTTGCAGGAAAAGCGTGGTCCCATAAGTCATGGTTCCAATAATACAATCAATGAACACACTCTTTTACCTCATGTATTTCATAGCTCTGTCACGCGTTATGTGTGTTCACATGTGACATGTCACACGTCTTTGGTAAGGGCAGGGTTATATCATTTGAATTGATTTATGTCATGGCTTGGTGAACTTATATACTCGCACCTGTGCAACAATGTAAGGAAAAAGTTTTATCTCAAAAATACATTTTAAAAATACAAAGTAGAATGTCAAGTTTGTATAGTAATCTATCAGAATCCAGATTATTGGGAAACGCTTGAAAACCTCTCGTGCAAACAGTGGCGCCGCCAGGCTTTGGTGATGGGGGGGGGGGGGGGGCACAACAGATGATGTCGTAATGGCACTTCAGTTAACCTCCCCAGTCTGCGTAAAATGCGTTTGTTGTGTGTGTGTGCTCCCTGCATTCGTATACAGAGTGGGGATCCTTCCTTTGTCAGGTTTCACTACACTAAATTGCCTTCCTGGGGGAGGGGTTTAAGAGGAGGGGTTCCCTCTCCCCTTTGAGAAATTTTTGTCTATTTAAGTTGCTTAGATGCAAAATGGTGCTATCTTTGTGATATTTTTGGAGCCGATAACATACCTGTATGGCTGGAAAATGTTCATAATTTAGTGAATTCTAATTTTTCCGACTGGCTTGATGCTTTTTGCCAACTGAGTGGCTACGCTTTAAATATTCCTTTTTTTATGCGCCTGTGTGTGTATACAGCCGTGGGGATCTTTCCTTTGTCACTACATAAAAGTGCCGTCCTGGGGGAGGGGTTTGAGGGGAGGGGGAGTCCCCCTCCCTTTTGAGAAAGTTTTACTAATTTAAGGTTTCTCAGATGCAAAATGGTGCTATATTTGGAATATTTTTGGAGCTGATCATATATAGCTGGAAAATGTCCATAATTTAGTAAATTCTAATTTTTGGTTAGGTGAAAGAGGAGAGTATGTTGTCTAAGAGAAGAATACGTTGTCAACAAACCTCCTGAAGACTCCTTTTTGGCTACTTTACTTTTTGGCTACCTTCTATTCGGACAACGTTTTTACCCAAAAATACGTGCGTGGAGTAGACAGAAACATTGTTGGACTATAAAAAAAATTTTCCTCCCTTCATTGTGCATTATAAAAGTTATCTAAGGCTGACAGATACTTGCATAGGGCTTCCTTGAAGCTCTGGATCATGTAAATAAAATGGAGCAATGACATAATGCTTATTACCTGACATCCAAATGATAATATACAGTATGACGCAGAGCACTTTACAACTATCGTATTTTTACTAATTTTGAACGAAAATCCAGATGAACAGTTTCCAGCAATAGAGAACGGGCGGGAGTGAGAGTATAGGTGCAGGAAGTTGATATTAGACCTCCCTGATAGGTATAGCAAAAGGGGTGAAGGACTAACAAGGGCGTTTCAGAATTTTTTTTTTTTGTTGTAAGTGTATTAAAAATCACCATCTATCAGGGGCGTAGCCAGGAATTTGTCAAGGGGGGCGAAGTCCACAGACAGACTCTTAGCCCTTCGTGCCACCATGGGTTGGCGCAAAGCGCAAGAAATTTGGGCCCAAAATGCCTCCTAGATCGCTAGAAATGGCACTTCCCAGGCCTATTTACCGCATATAAATAGAGGAAACACTAGCAACATTGTAAAAATAAACATTAAAAATACCAAAAAATGGGGGAGGCTCAGGGGGCGGCTACCCCCTTTGCCATTCGCCCCCCTTGACTACGTGCCTGCCATCTATACCGATAATGGCTGCGCGCAAAGCGCTGGGTAAATTTTTGGAAATGTACAACGGCAAATACGTAATTTCAACTTTCCAAATCATGCTACAACAACTTAGATTGAAAGATGTCATATTGATGCTAGGCCCCTACAGATGTTGTGATTATAGTTCCATCTGTATTATTACCTTAATAATGGTCATGAGATGGAGTGCAAACCGTAAAGCACGCTCGCAAAGCGCGCAAAATTTTTCATTGAATAAGATTTCCATGACAAAACCTGCATTCAGAATCTTTATCGAGACGCTTCCAATTGACCAACAAACCCAAATGTCACTCAAAAAGCCAGTATTTGACCTGGTAATTTGTGAACAGCTTTCAACTTTTGCTGCTGTGCTTCTCCGGGAGTTGCTATCAGAACGTATTGATAATAAGAACATTGTAGTAAGGTTTGCAGCGCACGGAGCGCGCGAAAGTTTTGAAAGTTTGCGAAGGATTTGCAAAAATTCTGATAGTTTGAGAAACATTTGTGATAGAAAATGATTAAATAGGTCTGTCACTTGGTTGGAGCACACCTCACCCTAACCCCTACGGAAATCTATAGCTTAATCGCCTTTTGGAATCATTTCAAAATTTTCAAAAAAAAATTTTCATTGGGGGGCACGCGCCCCTCATGCCCCCCCCCCCCCGTGCCGGCGCCACTGCGTGCAAAACTGAGAGACATTTATCACTTGTATGGTGTTCTTGCGATACCTGGCATCCTGTCAGTTGTTGTAAAGTACGGTATACTTTGCAACCAGGTACAAACTCGATGCTTAAAACTGTTGCGACAAAAGCTACAAAAAGGTCGCGGGAAAGGATTACATATCAGGGCTAATGAATTACCTAAATCAGATGGGCGGACAAGGTTTGTTATTAGGGCTGTGCAATGTGGAAAACCTCATCACCAATTGAGAAAGCATGTATTCCTAAGCATAAGCTACTTAATCAGTACTTAAAATGCAGATATGTAGGTCTATACATTCGCCACCCACTATGCTCTCCTGCCACGCTAAAGACGAGGCGGAAGTATCTACAAACGGGACGTAAAAAGTTTGCTTGAAACTCTCGGACGGCATGCGACTAGTCGGCCACGGGAGAGCACCGATCCCTTTTCGGCTTGGCCACTGAAGCGCCCTTCGTAAGGCATGAGGTTGATTGGCCTTATGGCGGCCCCTGTTGACTGTCATGGGTAATAACTTCCATGGGGGTCATGCGGAAGCTCTGGGTTGATTACAAAATGGGGACAGAAGCATAGCATGAACAACGAGAATTCAGAGACCACCTTCTACTGGGAGTGAGCAAAGTGGAAATAGGAAAAACCGAAACAAGAATAGTATACTTCAATTCTTCTAAATCATGCTGCTCACGCTACCGTTCTCTTGGTATTTGATTGGTACATGTTGCCCTCATAATGCCCGGCTCAACGAGGGCTGAAGATAAACCTCTGGATTTCGGAAATATGTGCAAGAGAACTGTTCATTGTATATTATTGCCCTTATATGCAGAGTGTAAGCCGTGAAGAATGGGCTCGAAGCGCCCCGACATTATGAATTTAAAATGGCATATTTCATTACAAAAGTTGTATCCAGACCCTGCACACAGACCCTTTCAATCTCCAAACAAAATGTGTCTACCAATTGAGGGCAATGGTGAATTAATCCTCTAAATAGTTTGGTTATTATATAAAAATGTCTTCCAAAAGTAAACGATGTGTTCCTCCTTAATCACTTGAAACATTGAAACAACCGGCGTAAGTTTGACAGCCCTTGCCGTTGAATGGCACTAATAGGTCTTAGACGGTATTGGTGATAAGCATACAACCATGAAGTTGTAAGCGCGTGGAAATTTTGATTTTTTCGAAGCATTTGAGAAAATCTTGGTATGGTTTGGTAGTTCTGATTTGATTAAATCAGCACTAGTCTCATGAATAGGAAAACATGGCTTTACACTGTCGGAGCAGCTGACCCCTATCGGGAATGGTGTGCCGCGTGCACTGCAGGTATCTACCCCGTCTGCGACGAAATGGCCCGATCCCAACTCGTTTATTGTACCGGGAGACAGACACGATAACAACTAAGGAATTTAGGGTCACGTATAGTAAGGGTGAGACTTATTCTGTAATATTTAGCCAAAGTATGAAGAAAAGGTAAACAAGCCACACAAATTTTTGGCTCCTATTGTCGAAACGCAAGGGCTCCTTAAAGGCAGTTACAGGTGAACTGTCATGGAGACTGTCCGCCGAAGGAGATTGCACATATTATCGTAACATGCATGACTATGGCTCACTGACCACTTTGGACTGACCTTCCCTCTGCCCTTACCATGGTTTGAAATGAGGCTAAAAAAGAAGAAAAAAAAACTGGAAACGCTTCATACTGCAGAATAACTCATCGTGAAGCACAAGCGTGTCATTGCAGATTTTCTTGTCTTATCATACAAGATGTACAGAGTGTAAGCATTTAAGAGAAAATTAAGCATATGACAAACGCTCTAGAAAGTGCCCTCGAAAACAAAAAAAAAAAATCACTCTGGTTTAAGGCAGTGAGTGCCAAATATAGCGGGAAGAGACATTTAAATGAAATCAGGGTTCATAGAAACTGACGCAATCGCCTCATTAATCACCCACTTGTCTATCATATTAATAAACAAAAAAAAAAAAGAAAAAACATGTGGTAATCCCTCGGAAATTTCCATGATCATACATGGAAATGGGTGTGCAAAAGAAAGCAAACTTATATAGCCTTACCTCGTTTTGAACATAGAAGGTACTCGAACCAATCATGATATTGCATGCCTTCGAAAGGCGGGGAAATGGAGGTGTTGGAATAATAACGTAATCATGCTTATTATGTTATCCTAATATTCATATGGAGTGTTTAATTTGTAACAATGTCTGTTTCTGCATTGAAAGAAGAAGGAAGAAGTCATAAGTAGTGACGAACCACCGCTATTTTAGAGAGGGGGTTCGATGACAAAAGGTGTGCGACTTCAAAAACGAATCCATTGACGAACCATTCGAACCTCCCCCGTGTACGGGCTTGAGCTTTTAGCGACCTCTGCAAATGACATTGGGGTGGCAAAGTAATTGATGGTATCGTTATTAGTGTAATAAATTAAGACAGGCTCGTGGTTTTTTGCTAACAAGTTGATACCTTCAGGCTCCCTTTTGTTTTGAATATTTTCATGGTTACTCAGCCTGAGAGAACTAAATCAACCAAGGACACTCAAACCAACCTTATTTCGTAGGCATCTCTGTTTTCCCTCAGCTAACTCGCTATGATCGCAACTGGTCCACTCACTATGTCATATATATATATATATATATATATATATATATATATATATATATATATATATATATATATATATATATATATATATATATATATATATATTAAGCCTGAACAAAATTTGAGCAAGAAATAAAAGCAGCATGGAAATTGTTACAGGGAGGGAGGGACAGTACAAACACAAAAAGAAAGAAAAAATAATCATTTTTCGAAATGTTCATTCCATTCACGAAAACCAATGGCACAGTTAAGTCATACAAAGGTAAACGTTGAGCGCGAAGCACCTGAAACAAATCAACCCCCTTAAGTTTCAATGGCACAGGTGTACAGGACAGTGAGCTTGGGGTTGCGGATCCCTCATTTCAGGCAGAAGGTTTCTATTTTCTGGCAAAAGTTTCATTTTCTCTTTTAAACATGTTTAAACTTCGGGCAAAATGGCATAGCGCCCCTTATTTGAAAGTAGTCCGGGGCGCGTAAAGTTCCGTATGATGTAAGATGATAACATTGATATGTGGTCCTTACTAGTGACTAGTCCCTATCCGTTTTACTGAAAAATAACCTTCAGATTTAAACCTTCTTTAAAAGAAGTAATTGAAATCACGCTTCCGAGGGATATTAACTCCATGTCAAAACTAAGAACATTTTAGGTGGGATCCATGTCCTAATCTACGTCGAAGTTCAGTACGGAGTCAAATGTAGAGGGAACTTAATTATGATGACTTGTAGAAATTTAAAATAATATTCAGGGTAGTTATGACATAATTTGTCACTTCATGCACTTTATGTGGCCCAAACACTAAAGTTTACCCATGCTTTAAATGTGAATGATAAGAAATGCATGTTGAATTCGATATGACTAAAAGACACTGAGAGACCTGGGCAAATGAGATGATCCAAGGATGCTGCTTAGTTTCGGAAAAGAGTTTGAACAATCCAATCGATTATTATACTATACTTGCCATTGAAGAAAACTCTTGATGAAAGTTATACTTCATAGAAAGCATTTTCTGTGATTAGGCTGAAGGCACACAACTATATGTTTCGACGTCTGTTTGTTTAGACACACGTATCCTCAATGGTCATACCCTAACCTAACCGTAACCTACCCCTTATCATAACACTGACCCTCAAGTAGATTTGTCCTAACATGGAGGAACGTAGACAAGTCGGATTAATTAGCTGTCCCCCACAAAGACACTATCATTCCTAACAATATACATATTACCCTAAAAGAAATGTGTTCCTTCCGACACTTGTGGGAAGGAGAAAGGCTTGTTCTACTTCGCATGTTTTTAATTATGTGATCATCTGACGTTATCCCACATTTTTACCCATTATATAATTAATGCGATAAGTCTACTGTTTTATAATCAATGTTTTTACGTTAATATTCATGAGAGGAAATAGCACTGGAAGCAGGGGCGGACTTTGATGTCTGAAAGTGGGGGGGGGGGGGGTGGAGGCAAACCAGGTGAACTGTCAAACGGCGCCGAAAGCGTCGTGGGTGGGCGAAGCGCTCCCTCTAACGGCGTGGGGTCCAGGGGCAGAGCCCCAGTGGGGTCCAGAAAGCGAAGCCCCCGGAAGCTCTGGGGTATTTACGAAATTGTAGGCATTAAAATCATGCATTTTAGCTTCATCCGCAAATGACATAAGGTGGGCAGTTAACATACCACATAAATCACAGTTTGACTTTTTTCGATTATATTCTTACTCCATGTGACTAACAGTCAGATAGGATCGAAAATGCTGAGGGCTTGTGAAAGTAGGGGAGAATGGATTACTTTAAGGGTTTCTCGGGGCTTTGGAACAATAATTTTAAGAATGGGAGATCTAGCATTCAGAATGGGTACGAGCGAAGCGGACCGAAAAAATTGCGTTTTTCATACTTTTTAGTTATATGAATAATAGAATTCTAAGAAAATTTTCCTCAAGGAGAGGGCTACCCCCCCCCTTCGACAAGCGCCTTTCCCTTATGACGGTACCTGAAATGGCACTTTCCGTGCCTGAAAACTTGCATCTAAACAATTTTTTAAAGAGTCTGTAAATTTACGCAGATCGATGGTGATAAAAATTTTTCTTTGAAAATTTCTGGGGAGGGGGAGCTTCCCCTAGGCTGCGTACAGCCATGGGGGCATTACTGGTTTCAATGATAAAAGAAGTTTGTTCAAAGCTATGACAAGCAGGATGTTCTACCGGAAGTAAACCCGAAGCAATATTTAAATTTGATGAGCGCGAAACGCGCAGAAGAAAATAGCCTTGGGACAGCGTTTAAGACATTTCATTGTAACCTTTTGTTTTTCTTTAGTTTTAATTAAATGCATTATTTTTATTGCATAAAATATTTTCCTACCTTCCCCAGGTGCCTGTTCTTTCAATAGAGCAGGATTTGGGAAGATCCTGCTCCTTTGAGACTTTCATGTGTCATTTTGAAATAAGGTAGTGTCGATTTTGATGGTTATAGACTAAGTGATACTAAAGAAGTCAATGAAATGTTTTGTGGGTAGTTTTTACATGGACGTTGTCAAGGGCATCGGCAGTTAAAGTGCCAGGGAAGTAACTTTTATTAGAGGCTGCCTCTTGAGAAGTTGTGGTCGACGAACTTGAAGACTTTAAGCGCCATCACCAAAGGCGCGAAGTCGGAGGCTTGAGACTGAGGGTCCTCCCCAAGATATCTTTCTCAAATTTGTCGGCTTTTACGGCCATTCTGGACCATTTCATGAGAAAATCCTGCTTCCACCAGGGGTAATTTGAAGTGCTAATGAAACAGATTTCATATGATGATCGCAAATTTAAGATAGTAACCGTCAGTCAATTTGCTGAGGATGGTGGTTGTTGGTGAGGAAAGTGAACAGCGAGATGTGTAGCGAGGGTTGTGGAAATGGTAATTTAGTCAAGCTTTCCTACAGGAAGTAAAAACGAGGCAATTCCACCAAAGTTTTCCTGCGCACAGCAGTACTAATGAGACATCGATATATATAAGAGTCATGCGAAGCACGCGGATTTTTTTCTTGTTTGTTTCAAAAGTTGTGGTTCCATAAACATGGGTAGGGTTTGGGACTTTGTTTGCAAGGACCATGTCGCATTTTATGACCTATATTAGTACTTTCAGTGACCCTTTTTTCAGAGCTTTATGTCACACTAGTGTGGCGCGTAGGACGAAAGAAATTTTACGGTGCCAGACAAAAGTTTTCATTGTACTAGTCAGTTCTCTGTCAAGTTGCGCGCAAAGCACGCCTAGAAAAATTTTCTTAGCACTTTGTTTTTTTCATTAATATTAATATAATATTAATATTTCCTATTGAAAGTTCTTTTATAATATTTCTGGGCTCCCTTACTTTCATTCATCTTTTTATTATTTTTCTTTTTTAAGCTCTGGAAAAAAGTGGGAGCAAGTGCCCCCGCTTGCCCCCCCCCCCCCGTAATCCCGCCTGTGACTGGAAGTAACAGTGGTTAGAACGCACCCCCTCTAAAAATCCTTTTGAGCAGTTATTTGTTATAGAAAATAATTACTACACATCTATTAGTCATTCATATATACACGAAATTCCACCCTTATATCAATCTATAGCTTCAACCAATTTGATGTCATTTATTTTTTTCGAATGCCCTAATCCCACACACGTGCCGGTGCTACCTTTAACCATCCAAAGCGGCTACACTTAGACCCCTACTGTTGAATAGTTTCATTTAAAGACATACTCTAGTATTTTTTCACAAGGGTCTTGTGTGAAAAACAAAAAATCCAGTAGATGGCCTCCAAACCCATTTTAAAGACGGGTGACGTTTGTCACAAAAATACCCCAGTATTCATCACGGTCACAGAATGTAATGTAAATTTGGTACATTCTCTTAGATTCCTTTTGCCTTTCGTTATTATTTAATGTCCTTTTTTGTCCTTGAAATTTAATACTTTTGGAACGTTTGACTATCTTTCCATGTAGATCTATATTAGGTCCATGTCATGTACATTAAGTCACAGGTTCATTAAAGCCAAAGTGCGCCTTCTCACAAGAAATGCATGTACACAGTTTATACACCCAGCAGTGGAGCATGCGAGTTTTCTTCGTAGGATGGAATTGGAAGAATCATGAAAATGGACGAAACAGCTTCTTGGAAATTGACCACACCCCTAATTCCAAAATAACAGCTTTTGACTATTTAGTTGTAATTCTGACGCCGGATTATGAAAGAACAGGTCAAATATCCCTTTTCCACGTAACCCTAAGCTTAAT
This sequence comes from Holothuria leucospilota, assembly GCA_029531755.1. Lineage (NCBI taxonomy): Eukaryota > Metazoa > Echinodermata > Holothuroidea > Aspidochirotida > Holothuriidae > Holothuria > Holothuria leucospilota. The sequence continues at coordinate 37,098,302 of CM055972.1, read as the reverse complement.
CTTAACCCTAACCACGATTTTGAAACAAATTTAAAATTTTTTAAAAAAACGATTTTTCCATCGCCATCCTACGGAAAAAAAAATAGCGTGCAGCATGTCACTTAAGATGGATGATATGAAGAAGGTGATATCGTCAATGTATATAGTCTACACATTTTGCGCATTTCTATGATTTGTTGCTATTGGTGTCTTTGCCACTGTGTGCAACAATATTACTCTGTTGTCATCAAAGTAAATAAACCACAAACACTGCATATTTAAGTTAGACGACCTTCTTCGCCTCTGTATCGTAAGAGAAAAAAAAAACTTCTAGAAAGAGGAAATTTTTGAATACTTTGCAGACTGGGCACACTTAAACCGATTTTCTAAGACGGTTTTGGGTGACAAAGGTTTCTAGTGGCACTAACTTACAAAGAACAATCTCCATTAGTGTCCACTTTGCAGTGCCCGGGCCACACTTTATTATAATTCCTGGCCACGGGTCCATATTTAATGATATATTATTTTTGTCTTTAGCGGCATGTAATACTACCTCAAAAACAAGTTGTATACTCACATTTTAAATGACATAAAAATTATTTTCGAGTGCTTTGAGAGGCAAGAGTCTGGTTGAAAAAATGAAGTACGCCTTTAAATATGGAGAAGCGAATTCAAAATGAAAGGGTCAGTGATCACAATCCTTTTGTTTGTTACTTAACTATCAATAACTGATTGAAGGAGCCACTTGTGTTTACATTTCATCAACATGTCACGGACAGAAAATATCTGTTGTTTGTATTAAACTATTCAGTTTCGCCTACAAACTCGTAAAATAGGTTTATTTCTAATAATTGTTTATATTACAAGAGTTATTAACGTTGTATTAATTGAAAATTGAAACGTTTTGGTGATTAAATTGTTCATTACATTTGAGATAAATCTTTGATGATATTCTCAGGCTTTTGTGGCGAAGCGTGTTATTGCCTGACGCAATGTATATAAGCATTTGATTGGGAGAAGTCAATGAACGTGACCGTGTAATCCGTTCCTTTTAGTCACTTCTTAATACGGTCACTGTCCCGTATATGCAAAATTTCAACCATTTAAGCCAAACCAACAAAATAGGCTCTAAAGCGCGATGATTCGTTTGACAAATTCACGTGCACACAATTAATGCTTCCATTCCTTTTATAGTTACCTTTTGAGGTGTTTAAAACGACCAATTTCATGGCAATCAAGTCAAAACGCACCCAGACATGTTGCCATAAACATTCAAGTTTTCTGTCTTGCCTAAAAGTGACTTCACCGCATCAAGGAGAAAAAGCAGTGTTTATTGCCCTTACAACTCGTGAACTCGTGCGGTGCGCAGGGAATTTTGTTTGCAACTCGAGTACTCAGGACAAAATGGTGGACGTACCTAGGAAGGATAAACAATCAATTTACCTTCCCACTTTTACCTCTGAGCCTGAAAATTCATACGCAGGTATTTAAAGTTGTAAAGTTGTAAATCTGAAAATGCAAATAATATTTAAGTGCTCAATATTGTTGAAAGTTACTCATAGCGACCCTTTTGTCGATGTTTTTATGATCCATTCTTCCGCCATTTCTCTGTTCGTCGAACATCGCCTCATTTACGTATACGTCAAACGTACAGGCTACGTACCGGTTTTATTTTTGAAAAGTGTACAGCCATCCGCTTCACCACTTCATTGTAATAAAACGCTTTTCACCAAGTCGTCAAGTGGTGCACACCGCGCGTACCGACCAATCGAACGCGGCGGACGTTCTTGCGCTGTGACACAAGCGTCTAGAATGGTCTAATAAGGCGAACAGTGCACAGCAGTACTCTATGCAAATTGCAATATCCAAGGCATCCCGAAGTAGGCAACGTTCTGTGGTACTGTTTGACTTTTGACCCAACGCAAGATCACGTATGGGCAGTTAATTTATCACAGGATTTTGAAAGTACTGTTCACTGACTTCACATTGCAACCCAAATTATTTTTTTTATCTTTTATCTTTTATCTTTTTTTTTTGGGGGGGGGGATCTTTGTGAGGTAAGTACATGTGGTAATACTGATCTTCTGTGGTAGGTTTGGTGGGGAAAAGGTAACTTTGGGGGATGAGAGAGATGACGATCCCTGCCGAGGTCAAATAAGTTTAAATTTTGTGTGTGCGGGGCAAGGGCCCAGAAATGGAGTGTATTGTATATCAACGTAAAGCTGGGTCTAGGTCAAGGGCTACATTAGGAGCGTGTTAATGAAAAGACGGCTAGCGCTAGCCGTGGTAACTTCATCACATATAAAAGGGTTCCTTTCTCCACTTAGCCTCTCCCGAGGGTAAATTAAGTGAACACTCCTAATCTTATTCCAATGAACTTGTTCTTACCTTGAGTTCCATTCAGATGGTACGTAGACCCCACCCACACATAAGATAAACTGTTCAAGGGCTTTTAAAATCATCCCTTTCCCCTCCTCTTTGTAGATGACTCATTATGGGCTCCTTACCATATCTTAATGCGAAAACTTTCATTTCATGTTCATAGACAAATCTATAACGTCGAATAATCATGGCGACTTCATCCCGGTGGAAAGATATAGACGACAAGTTTTGCCTCTGTTCTATCTGTCTGGAAAAACTTAAGGAACCGAAACTGTTGCCGTGTCTTCATAGATACTGTAAAGAATGTTTGAGCTCAATAATACCAGGAACTAAAGACGTCATTAAATGCCCCGAATGTAGGGAAGAAACTCAAATACCAACAAATGGAGTTGACGGATTCAAAACAGACTTTTATTCAAAAAATCTTGTTGAGTATGTACAAATTCAACAGTCACTTAAAAGTGTTGAAATAAGGGAATGTTACGGTTGTTCAAAACATCTCAAAGTTGCAGCATATTGCTTTACATGTAACGATTTTTTGTGCAAGGACTGTTACAATTTTCATGTTGCAAATAAAGCCTTAAAGGATCATCAGAAGCACACTCTGTCTCTTGAAGATATTAAGGCAAAAAACATTACAATAGAGAAACTAGCTTCAATGCGAGATGCTCCCCGGTGTCACATCCATCTCGAAGAAATATCTAAACTATACTGTGAAACTTGCAGCAGCCTTCCAATTTGCGTTGCCTGTATGCATGGTGCACACAAAGGACACAATCTTCATGAAGTAAAAGCATTGGCTAAGTTGAAAAGAGAAGACCTTACTAAACAGCTGAAGGCACTCGATGAAATAGAAAAGAACATGAAACCCATTACACCAGGACAAGCAAAAGAAAACTTGACATTAAATGTAAATATTGAAAAAGAAAAAGTGATAAAAATGCATGAGGAGAAGTATCAGAATATAACGACGAAAATACAGGATATTGAAGAAAGGAGAGAACAAGTGAAACAGGAAAAACAAAATACAGAAAAGAAAATGTTTGATTCTTTGCAGAGAGAAAAGGAAAAAGAAATAGAAGAAATAAAGAAAAAGTATGACGAGATCTTAAAGGTGAAGAAAATTGAGATAAACGAAAGCTGTCAGGCACTAGAAAGTTCTCTGCAAAAGGAACTAACGACGTTACGTGAAAAACGTGAACGGTTTGATCAAGACAAGAAAAAACTATTGGAGTTAATAGAAACACAACTGAATGAGAATTTAAAAATCATTGAGACAATATCACAACATTTTGATAACATAAAAAAGAGATGTGAAACCTTAAACGTAATGGCTTCCATTATTCTCCCTTCTGATAATGACTGGTCGGCCGTGCAGTGTATTCCTGATATGTGCACAGCAGCTACAAATCTAATCAGAGATTTAAAAAAGTACTTTCCAGAATTAACAGCATTGACTGACGTGACAGTCAATTACAAACAATACGCCTTTGGAAAACCAAGTGTTACGACAATATCAGCAAGGTTTGATAAGAAGATAGGTATCAGTCTTCCATATCGATTTGTTTTTGGTATGACAAGTAGTGGTGATGGTAACATTGTCATATCAGGAATCACATCAGACTTGGAGGCATCATTCATCATTGTGATCGATATGAATGGTAGGATATTAAAGGAGGAGGAAACAAACACAGGGGAAGGTTGCCCCTTCCGGTACTGTCATTTCTTGTCACAACATAAATTGGCAACAGTATGCCAACCAAATGAAATTGGCTTGTATGATATACGTGGTGGTTCCTACATCAAGACGAATATTAGTGATGTCATCAACAGCTGGCCGAAAGATCGGTATGTAATGTGTGTAGCTACTGATCCTGTGAACAATCACATCTTGGTTGGCGGGCATGACAGCAGAGATGTGTTTGTATTTAGTGATCAGCTGAAACATCTTCACATCCTGGTACTTCCAGAGATGATCAAATGGCCACAAGATATAACTGTCAGTGACGGTCATCTACTTGTGTGTGATTGTGAAGTGAAGAAATGTTATGTAACTACTATGGACGGGTTGGAGAGCAGGCTGGTTGGTGAATTCATTGAACCAAATCTAGAGGAAGGTAACTATAAGCCCATCAGTGTATGCACAGACGGGAACGGTTTAGTCTATGTATTGTGGAAAGATTATGGGTATCCTGAGCAATGCTGTCTTGTTCAATACAATCACGATGGCAGCAAGGTATAAGCAACTAGAAAGTTGGATGGAGATGCAGGGCTTGTTTCTGTAGTAGAAACATCTCAAGGAGGGAAGCTTCTTGTAGCTACTTCTAACACACGAACATTGTATTTGTATGACCTTATACCAGGAGACTGAAGCCCTTTGATTCAGCTTATACTGCTGAATGTCTGCAGGAGTACTGCACTCCACATCAATATCAAGGCTGGAAAATGTTTTAGATTTCCTTCTTGGGAAGCGAGACTCTACAATATCAAAATGATTAACTTCTGTGGGGGAAAACCCAAATGTCCCCCTATTACTAACTTCTTGCAAAGAGGACTTTCCAGATGGTCAATTTTTTTCCACCCCAGCTCAGTATTAACTTGACGTTTAATCTGCTTTAATGTCCAGGCATGTTATGCTAAAGTCCGGCCCTTCCTCAAAAACATTCTCATACACATGCCAACGTCATCTCAGACAAAAATTACTATACTTCTCGGAAAGAAGGCTTTCCAGATTGTCGATTTTTGAGGCATATTATGACTAAGTCAGACTCTACCTCAAAGATATCCTTATAAACATGCCTACGTCATTTCAGAAAAAAATCCCTAAATACAAGGAAGATACAAACGTTCTACTTGTATGGCCATATTACGAAAGTTTGACTATTTCACAAAATTTTACTACAGAGTATTTATAGGAACACATTTATTTCCAGTCGATATTAATACAACTCACATTTTGTTGTTAAAATATTTTTAGGGCTATCATAGATAGTTGCGACCCTTCACCAGAGCTGAGTTTGAAACACCCTAAGACTCTACCCCCAAAAGCGCACATTCTGCATCGAATTACAAAAGTAAGATCTGATTATGGTGTCAACTTTGCTTAGTGCCCAAACTTAATTTTGGTTCTTTACAATGCATAGACACTTCAGAAAATGAGAATAACAGCAACAAGTTTCGACTTAATCTTTCCTTTGAGAGGAAATTTTTCTCAAAACGGATTTTCTCCACTCCGTCTTGCCCCTTTCGGGAGCGGCCCTTGAGTGATGTTGTTAAAGGCCACGCAAGTGACTCATCAAAATCTTCTCCCTTACCCGAAGCTTATTTTTGGAGGAGGAACAAACCCTTGTGTTTTGTTTAAATTTTTTGAAGGCTAAGTTTAAGAATTATTTTCTAAGTTTCCTTCCTTCTGAAAATGCAAATTTCTGCAACATGGCATCTTATGCGTTACATTGTTGAAAAACAATCTATGCTAAGAAGGAAAGTGAAGTTTTCAAAAGTCTAGGAATTTAAATAGCAAAACTTTCCCCTGTGTATCATTAAAGGCCGGCTCTCCTAACGGCTGTACGGCTCTCCTAAAGGGTGTATGTGTTATATAGAAACTGTTAAACCAATGAGTCCCTGGCCAGTGTTATTTCCCTTTATACAATATCCCATGGACATGGATCACGCTGTCATTCATAAGTTCATCTAAATGTTACAAATTCTACTACGAATTTTGTTCAAATGGAAAAGCTCCTTTTTAAACAGTCTTTTTGGTTTCACTTAAGAGAAATTTACAGAGCCGCTCTTGCTAACCTTGCAAAATCTAGAGGGGGACCACGGATTTGCCATGTCGGAAATGGCTTTCAAGCGGATCACCAAGTTAGTAACTACTATCAATTAAAATGAGTAGTTGTTACTGCTCCATTTATTGTTTTCCTGTGATGAAAGCCAACAATGTCCGTTTTACCAATGATTTACACAGCTTTTGGATGTTACATGAAATTCAAAGTCGATAATGACTACGAACTTGATTGCCGTTATTAGCAGCTAATGTATGGTTTTATGCGTTGAACGTGAACGGTGGAACCGCTGTTCTCTAACTCGAAGACGATGTAGTTGCATCGCTGACTGCTTTGTCGTCTTCTCTCGAAGCAATTGTTACTACTTATATCGAAGAGTGTGTCCTGCTTTAAATGCTAAAAATAGTCCCAACAAGTAGAATGAAACTAATTGGAATGCTATTGCCCTAACAAAGTGAGTAATATTAACAGTATCTATGGCTAAATTATTTTTACATGCTTACATACCTTACATTTTTTAAAGATGGAATTGGAAATGTCTTACGCTTTTCAATATGCCTTATTTTATGGTAGATTAGAATAACCTGGAGCTTCCAAGTTGTTATTTTGTTCGTAGGGGTCTTGAAACTTTGCCGAACATAGCAACCGAAAGTGGAATTGCATCCTAAACTGTTCACGACACCTTGCAAAGTAGATGGTGTACAGAGAGCATACTTTTATTTCATCTCGTACAGTCTTTATTAGCTACCTAAAAATTAAAGTCGCTAATTCACATGTTATGAACCACCTTCAAAATTCTTACAACATACAGCATGACCTCTACAGGTTACGTATCTGGAGAACTAATTATTTCTCCATTGACTTACTACGTTTGGTTCGTTTCGTGGTCTCTAGACCCTTGTACAAGCTTTTAACTGGCACAAGCTACCAGGTCTTTTAAAATGGGTTCCAATTTGTGTACCATGACTATTGAGATTTTAGGATATGAGACCTTGTTTAATAGGATGGTGGTTCCTGTTTTACTGCTTCATTCAAAATGCCTTCCAGCATGACGGAAGGATATATTGCAAAAAATGCCTGAAACACCTTCAGTTTTCTTCACTTTTGCAGGATGAGTACTTAAATTCCTTTCCTACCACATACACATCACACATTGAACCCATCACTTCAACAACATGGTCTAATGTGTGCCCCCAAAGTTTTTTCTCTACGGTGTTAAATTCGTAGGACAATATCCTCCGAGGGAATTCCCCTTGAAAAAGTGGTGTCCTACCTTATTAACCGAGAATAGACTTAGACACAAACATTCGCTTGTTAAATGATGCCGTTACAACCGCCATTAGTGAACACGTATGAACCAAAGAGCAGAAAGTACCGTGCAGAATGTCACACAGGCAAAACGACAACTTACATACCATTTTTGACGAATATAAATTTTTGACGCTCTGAAAAATTGGAACATTTTCCCAAACCACCCTGGGTCGGCTTCAGTAGTAAACATAAAAAACGGGGACACTAGAATAAGCTTTAAGAGGACCCATAGCATCTGGAACATATCAAGGAGTTAACAAAATCCTTAATAATCTTGACGGATTATTTAGGTCAACACCTAGTTACATCGGGATATAGGAGATACTAAAGGGTTGAGGATTAAGAAATATGTTGTTACTTGTAAATGCATAAATAAAGCAATCATCATGTACAAGGGACAGTCGGTGCTAGAGAAACCCGTTGAAGAAAAATAAATGATATAACAAACAGGATTATTAGATGCCGTTAACACTTTATTTTGTACAGTTTTTGAAGAACATATATACAAAAAGTTTGATATTTTATGCAAAAGTTTGATAAATTTCAAAGAATGAACAACTAAAGCGTTTGGTCCCTGAAAAGTGGTTGCTGAAGCATACCTTAGCCCCCACATTTTTCACTGGGATTTAGCGCCCCTTCCTGGCTTACAATATCTATGGTACTTTGAATCATGTAATTGGGCCTCGAACGATATTTTATTGCTTCATGATCAGCTCTTATTGTCTGGTCTGTAATGAAATAAAAAACGTCGAAAGAGTTATTTCACCATACAGTAAAATTCAGTGTATTAGCTAGAATAATTACATATATTATTGTCCTGATAATGGACATGGATCGTTGGGCCTGCTCAGCGCACTAGAAATTACTGCCGGGGATAGCAATTGTATGTGACTCTGCACTAGACATTTGAAATACTTTAAGTTAATGAGTCTGCTACAAAGGCAAGTCTATATGTAAGTTCCCACTAAACATCATATCATTTTTGTTTAAATTTGTCTGCTCCTAAAAGTTGGAAAACCGGAAATGAGCAGCCTGTGTTCCCCGTAATATCGTACCTTTGTTCAAGGAAAGTTTACTGCATTTGTAAAGTTCTAGCCGTTGAATAATGTAAGTATTGTACCTTTGATGGTTCAATAACGGTACTGAACAAAAATGCTTACCATACAGACATGTTTCCCCTTACCTTATTTTGATTTATTTTTACCCTTCTTATGTTTTTCTTTTTCCTTTTTCTCTGTTTTACTTCTAGTTTGGGAGTGGGAGTGGGGAAAAGGGGAAAGTCTCCACTGAATAGACACCTGGTGAACGTCCCCACCAAAACTCGATATAATTGACGGGGAACGTTTCCACACGTAACATGTTTCTAACTCGGCTATCGTGAAGGGATACACGCATCTATGATAGGGTCAGAAAATATTAACAAAAAATGTATGCTGTATTATTGAGGAATACCCTTACAAAAAATGTGTGGCAAAAGTTCCAATAATACACGTGAAATACTGTGTCGAACTGTGCATAACTAAGGTGGGGTGTGGAGAGGCGTGAAATTTCTGTGAATTTTTGCGTGACAATGTGTGTCATTAATAAACAGTTGACACACTTTTTCCAAAGTGCCATGCATTGACAAGCATTTTCACAGTTTGGACATGAGGCAATGTGTGGAAAACCGAAAATCACGCTTTGACACATGTTACAGGAGGCAAACGGGTAAAGTAGGCAAGTGTGGAGATGTGTGGAGAAGTGTGGTGCTGAGTAAAGTAAATTCAATAGTTCGATTTCGTTCCCTGGCCTTGTTTGCCACACTTTGCCCTGGTTTGCCACATGTGTCAACTTGAGACAGCTTTCCCCACTTTGACCCAGATTTCAAGGTGTGACAATCATGCAGGGAAAAGCGTGGTTCTGTGTGGTCCGTTTCAAAATGTAGTTTTTTAATTTTTTCATAATCTACATGGTGTAAAAGCAGAATAGCTGAGTGCTAAGATAATAACTACAAGATATTGTAATAATAAGAGTTAGAGTTAGATGTGGTTTTACGGCTCAGTTTCTAACCAATTGGTTTAAGTTGGGCCCGCCACGGCCTTTTTTCCAGTTGTGGCTCACTGGCTTGTTTTCCCTACTCCATTGCTTATGCTGAGCACCAAGCACAATGGCAGAAGGTTCCATTTTTAAAGTCTTTGGTATGGCCCGGCCAGGAGTCGAACCCCTTCCGGTTGCAAGTCAGATGCTCTAACCACTTGACCATGCAGTCGATATTGTAATAATAAGAAAAGTAATCATTCTTTTTAATTGATATAGGCAGCAATATTGTTTTTTCCACTTGGTTGACCTGAGTTTCAACAAAAAAGGATCTAACAACAGCTTTAAGTTATTTGGCATAAAGTATGAACAGCTTTTAAAAGCAGTTGTGTCAAATGTATTTTTCATGAATATTTTTCACATTACTTCAAGATATTTAATCATTATATGAGCGGCAGTTTTGTTATTTTTGCCATCTTGTTGGCCTGGATACTTCAAAAGTTGTCCAGAAAAAAATACTAATTTACTATAGAATATGGATAGAGTTTAGGGTTAAATGTGTTGAAAACATTTTTAAGAATTATTTTTCTGGTTGTTATGCTGTATTGTTATTGTTATTATACTATTAGCGGCCATTTTGTTTTTTCCGCCATTTTGGTTAACCTGAATTCCAAGAAAAATGTTCTTTAAAATTACTTTTAATTATTTGGCATAAAACATGGCTATATATTAAAAGCAAGTGTGTCAAACATATTTTCATAAATATTTTTCTCATTATTTCAATATTTTATAATATATGGATGGGTGACCGTTTTGCTATTTTCGCCATCTTGGTTGACATAAGACACGTTCTGAATATTATTTCAGATTATGGACAGATTTTACGTTTAAATGTCTTAAAAATATTTGTTAAGGATTATTTTCCTCATTATTTTAAAAAAACGGTAATTATACCACTGGCGGCCATTTTCCTTCTTTAGCGATCTTGATTGACGTTAATTCCAACAAAAGTCTTTTGAAAAATACGTTTGAGCTACTTGGCTCGAAATACGACCAAATATAAAGAACAACTATCACAAATATGTTTTTTAAGGATAATTTTTACTATTATTATAATATACTGAAATTGTAACATTAGCGGCCTTTTTACTCTTACTTACTTTTTTACCCGGATCCTGGAAAAATGCCCAGAAAAGTTCTTTTTGAATATTTACAACAGAATATGGACAAAGGTTAGGTTTACTTGTATTAAAAGTACTTTTAACGATTATTTTCTCTATTATTATAATATAGTGACATAATTATTGCATTGGCGACCATTTTGCTTTTTTCGCCACCTCTTGGTTGACTTGAATTCCAAAAGAAATATTTTGAAAAATCATTTTGGATTATTTGTCATAAAATATGACCAGATATTAAGGGCACCTAAAACTGTGTCGAAAGTATTTCTCATATTATTTTTATACATTATGATCGTTATATTGGCGGCCATTTTGTTGTTATGTTCCCTCTTGGGTCCTTTAGCGTCCTGTATTAAATATCACAAATCATGCTTTGAATTTTATGTACAATCTGCTGTAAAGATATTCAGGGTTTTTAATCGAAATGTATTTTAAAAGGTTATTTTTTGAGATTTGCTTGCATTTTTTTTAATTTTTTTTTCTTATTTTTGTGGGGAGTTTTTACTACTTTGCTGCTTTTCCGCCATATTGGCTGGCAAGTTCTCTTGTGCCAAGGATTGTAAAGTTCAGCCTTACTTACAAAACATTAATTTACATCATTATGATAGGGGATTGTGGAAATTTGCAATATTTTTAAACAATTTTTAGAAATATATCATTCAGTTTGGCGGTCATTTTGTTTTTCAACCATCTTTGTTACTCTGAATCTCGTCAATATAGCTCAAAAAATTAATTTTGGAATTTTTGTCATAACATATGACCAAATTTTAAGAGTCGATGCCTCAAAAATATTTGTTAATATTTTCTTTATTATTAGTTAATTCAAAATATTCATACTTTCGCCGCCATTTTGTGTTTGGTAGCCATTTTGAATGAGTGGGACCCAAAATATAAACTGTTACCACACCACTTGATTTCGTGTTCAGGGGACCATAAGGTTTCCAAAAAAAATTGGGTCGGAGAGTTGTGGTGGGGGTGCCCGTGAGGTGCCTCTGGTCCATGGCCTATTATACACCTACACTTGTGTACACGAAATTAGCCTTTTCCTGAATACAACATCAATTCCGTTCACTCAGCCAAAAGTGGGAACATGTATACATAATGAAAATTTTTAGCCACACAATAATCAGTTCCTAGTGTTGCGAAATACATTACCATTTCTGCCCGGAAACAACTTCAAATGAACAAAATTGTCTCAAGGGAAACAAGCACCTAATAAGCCTTCTGCCTAGCAGGCACCTCCTGTACCGAATGAATGAATGATCCGACCATGGTGCCAACTAATATTCTAAGTGCCTTACTGAATCTTGATTTTTACAAAGACACTTTGGAAAAAAATGGGTGTTATAGCACCAATTCGATTTGCTCCTTTTTTAAAGAGGATTTTCTCTCAAAATGGATGGTCAACTCCCTCGCTCTTTAGACCTCCCCGAAGACTGAATGATGTTATCAATATCCATGCACGTGACTTTTCACAAACGTTCAACCCCCGACACGGTGCATACGTCTGAGGGAACGATAAGTCCTGAGGCTCGAATAAGTTTGTCCCCCATAGCGAGTTTACAGACGATTTCGTAACTGAACCATAAGTTTTGTAAAGTTAAAACAGATAATGGTTCTTAACCATTATCAGTTTTAACTGTACAGACTATGAGGATCGGGTGGTTAAGACCACAGAGCAAGATAGTTCTTATATCCTGCTCTATGGTTAAGACAAATATCCTGTCCTGTGGGCGGTGCATACATATACAGGCACGCACAAATACTAACCTTTCATTACGCATTGTAAATAGTAGATGCAATCCAGACCTGAACATTCATCCGGTGATATTCATCTGGCAGTAGATGAGATATTTCTGTAAGATCATAATTATGTTATTAACGGGGACGGAACGCTTTGATGAAAATCTCACTTACATGTGGACGAAAGACAAGGTCTCTGCAAATATTAGTCTATTGCCCTCTTTATAACAAGTCTCTTTTTCAGTTACTGTTCTAGTTCAACATTTAATCATACGATGGAAGTACTCCGAGGTACTACTTCCATGATCATACCTAACTGCAGAACAAGCCCCGGAGATAAAATTCCCTCCTCGGCACAAGGAGGGCCAAATAATAGAAATTTTATTAGAAATTATGCCGGAAAATAATGGTCAAGTGTAGGATTAGGATACTGCGTAATAGCCAATCTCTTTCAGTCTGGTTGATAACGTGGCATAACAGTACAGCGCTCATAGCCTAGCAGAACAGTTTTTTAGCCGTAGGCGTCTGAGACGGGGGAAGTCAGGGCAACCTTGCCGCGAGGGAACGTGTTTACGTTTGGTCTTTTCACTTTTCCCTAGACGTTAGGAGCAAAACATGAAGAAACCCACTCCCCAATCAAAGAAAAAAAAAAAAAAAAAACGTGGACGGCCAATCAGGGATAAGAACGCTTATTTTATATGAAGATCCATATAATTGCGAATCAATTTTGAAGCCAATGGAAAGCATGGGTGGAAAACTTTGTACAAGAACAACGTTTCTTTTTCGTTGAATTCAACTCTTACAGGAAAGTCAAGAACAGGAAAGGAAGATAGCATTTGCTCCATACCTTACTGAAAGCCTAACGCCTACATCATCGTGAATGGATATTAAAAATGTTTTTGATTAGTGTGTTACGGCAAAGCTTGACGTAACTGTTCACTGATACTCGAACCTTGTACGATGTCAGTGATATTGGTTGAACGCTTCAAGTGACCAAAAGCGATTGCGCTAATAATAAATATGTATGATTTGACTCGAAACTCTACCTTTACTGCGAGGAAAATCAGTACAAAATGTTCCCTGACGTCGAGGGATAAGTGGCAAGACCAAATGTAGGCACGTTCCCTCGCGGCAGATTGGGGCAGGGGCTTGTGGGCGGCAACCCTGACCTGAGCGCCCCCACCCCACCACAAAAAAGCCGAAGGCAAAAAATGTCCGATCTTCAGGGCAAACCTTGTGTTATGGTTAACTTCCACCCATATCTTATCATACGCGCTAATGGCTCCAGCCCACACGATGGCCGAATTAGTGAGTATAGATAGCTGTGTGTTAAATTCCAACAATATAAAGGACAGTGCCAAATAATTTGGACGTTTTAATATCCATAGTGTGGTATAAAGTAATTGGCCTAGAAAGAAAGTTACATCAAAGTAGTTTAAGCTTACAACACTGCATAAGAAATAAGTCGTAGATATCAAGTGTCAGAAGAGACATGTATTCAACACACTCTAAAAGTCGTGTTTAGCAATTGAACACTTATTTTCCCTCACTTTGAAAACACGTTTAAATTCTAAACATGTTTAGCATCTAAACAATAAATGTTTAGCAACTGAACGTGTTATGGAACAGAATGTTTAGGAATTAGACAGTCACGCGTCTAATTAGCAGGTTATGCACAACTACCTTATACAGCTTGAATAAGCAGCAACCAGAAAAGACGGCAGTAGCTTTACGAAAAACATATTGGTAAGCGAGCTCATATACCGCAAGGTAAATGAATAACAATAAGATTTCTGAGAACGCAACACTACAAACCTTTAATTTAGCAGCCGAAAAGAAATTAATGTACAAAGCATCACATTAGTGATGTTTAGCAAATTTGTAGTTGACGTTTAGCACACACACATATATATAATATATATATATATACATATATATATATAATATATATATATATATATATATATAATATATATATATATATAATAATATATATATATATATATATATATATAATATATATATATATATACACGTATAGTATACAGCTAAATGTTAGCTATGTATTACTGATTGGTATTACGAAAAGCACTTATTATGCACCATTATGAGGCAAGTAATTACCAGCGGAAAATACTGATAGGTAAAAAAGAAATATGCTTTAGACTTTTGTCTAAATTGAAAAACACGAAGGCAAATAACAAATAAAAAAAAAAAACTTTAAGAGAAAATGTAAAAATATTTAGGTTGTTTTATAGAATACAGAGGTTGAAAATGATGTAAACATCTTACAAAGAGAAATAAACAGCAGATGAATTTAAAATAAAAATTTGACATTTCGAAATCGTTTAAAAAGATCGGACGATCTAACATTAAAGTATAAAATGAAAAGGCTGACGAGTTAAATAGATCAAGCACAGTACAATTTAAAGCACATGCAGTAAAGGGTGACACATTACGATTGGAAATTAGGAAGTAGAGACTTGGGAACAGATCAGTATCATTTACCTCCACATGGGTGGAATGGAAATGAATTTCCCAAAGTAGAGATGTTTCAGTTATAGTTTCAGTTTCTGTCTATTTTCCACATCAACAATCATAAAAATCAAACAACAGAATTGCGACAAGTGGGTGGAGGAGGACTGAAAAAGCAGAAGCTTGTACAAGCAGTCCTCCTGACAAACTAATTAACATAAATATAGGCAACACAATTACAGAACATATAACAAGGAAGCAAGTACAACAAACAGAAGTAGCAAACAACTTAGAAGTAATTGTAGTGATTTAGTAGATGATCATTAAACCTTCTTTTAAAAGAGAACGTATTCTTTGCGGTCTTAATGTCATCTAGACTATTCCAAAGTATTACACCACTATTAAGAAAAATCTATAGGAAATATTCATTGCATGAGAGATTTGGACGAAAATTGAGAGATGACCTGGTATAATAGGAGTGAAATTGATTAAAGTAAGTTAGATGGTTAACAAAAATCACTGGTAAGAAGCCCTTCACACACTAGTGCATTTTCAACAAAAAGTGGTCGAGAATGTCGTAGTGAATCCCTACATTCAAAAGTTTGCTTACAAAGTCAATGTTGCCTTTGTTTTTGTTGTTATTATTCTTGAACTCGTTAATTAAGTTGTTCTTTACCCGGTAGTGATCCACTCAATGTTCCATCAAAAGCATTGTAATAATTACCAACTCCAAAAGAAGGCTCCCCTTCTCTGAACACAACCAAAATACCACCGAATGAGGAAGACACAATAGAAAGTTTCATCCGTTTTACGTCATGAGTTATGTATTTTACCAACAAAATATTCGTTTTATAATCGACTCATGGTAATATCAAT
This sequence comes from Holothuria leucospilota, assembly GCA_029531755.1. Taxonomy (NCBI): domain Eukaryota; kingdom Metazoa; phylum Echinodermata; class Holothuroidea; order Aspidochirotida; family Holothuriidae; genus Holothuria; species Holothuria leucospilota. The sequence continues at coordinate 37,082,554 of CM055972.1, read as the reverse complement.
GTACTTGAAATGTAAATGGAAATAAAATTCTCCACTCATAGAACAATAATGGAAGCCATATTAGATGTAAAGAATTTAATCTTATTGAGAGAGGACGCTTTCTACAGACAGGATGGCACCAGGAACTCGACCGACAGTGGGCCAAGTTCCCCGACAAGGTGAGGGGGCAGCGACCCGAATCCCCGACATAGGCGATGGATTACGGAAACGATGTCGACTAGGAGGGAGAGGGGAGATGGGAAGAGAAGCTTTGAAATATACCTCCATTTCTGGGTATATTTTGCATAATATCCTTTATATGCTTGATTTATCGAGTTGGGTACGGATTTAGTGTTTTCCGGGAATTTTGAATTGTGGGGTTGCATAGTGCCCAAAGCGAGCAAAAATTTTGGGAATACATTAGGTAATCTGTACCAATTAAAAAAAAAGGTCAACTGTCGGGGCTGTTGACCCTTATCGGGGATAACATAGTATTACATTTTATTGTTTCCACCCGGTGAGCCCAATGGAATAGTGAGACCTTCCTCCACGATCTCGTACAGTACCTTATATATAACAAACACAGGAGAACATTAACCAATCTATGCGATACGGAATGAAATTCCCGAATTTTACATAAAACTGTGTAGTCTACCCATAGGTTTCTTGGTAGGGTGGAAAGGGCCTGAACTTTTAAGCTATATGGAATGACACTATAGAAGAAAAAGAAGCAGGCAAAACTTTAAAGCGTGCGAAGAGAGCCGAAAGTTTTAGGTCTCTTTACAGACGCTGCGGCCCTATTAAGAGCAAAAACAGGTAAATCGTCGGGAAGACATGTCGCCGTCGGGGACTTCATAGTTTTTCGTACCGACTAAGGCTCCGTGACGAAATTAGAAAGACTCTCCTACAGAGGGCCAGCCTTGCCCGACGGGGCCATGGCCCCTCCCCCCCACCTGCCGTCACCCTTGTGTAAAGCTTGCTCCAGTGTCAACGACCTATGACCGAATCCCAATCTTGATTTTTTAAGACGCATCCATCATGATTCACGAAATACGTCAAGGAATTTTTTTTTTTAAGTTTACAGGGCCCTTTAACGAGATTATTAGTTGCATTAATGACACTTCATTTTGCGCTAGTCCAATTCAATTCGCACGTCAATGCCAGTATTTGCAAGTCAAGTCACAAGTCACAAAAACAGCGACTAGAGTCCGACTTAAGTTCGAGACGCATAACTCGAGTTTTTGACTCTAAGGATATGTGTAGCAATGGCACATTTGTAAGACATGTATATTATCATGACATAAAGAAACAAAATTGACGACGAAGATAAAGAGGAAAATAACTATTAATAGTTTCATGTAGGTATGTTCGTGACCTGGCGCGTAGGCAAGGGGGGGGGGGCGAAGGGAGTTGCCGCCCCCCTTGAGCATATTTGTGGTAATTGTTAATGTTTATTTTTACAATATTGCTAGTGTTTCTCCTAATTATATGGGGTAAATAGGCCTGGGAAGGGCCATTTCCAGCTATCTGGGAGGTATTTTGGCTCAAAATTTTCTTGCGCTACACGCCAACCCACGGTGACGCGGAGCGCTGAGAGTCTGTCTATGGGCTTCGCCCCCCCCCCTGACAAATTCCTGGCGACGTCCCTGTTCGTGATATAACAAATAGCAAATTAGCAGAGAGTGTATTAAAGGTAGTCATGTCAGGAGCCGCATCATATGATCACGCATCACTCATTACTGCAATCGATGTGAATAGGGGCCCTCTTCTAAAAGCATTTGCAAAGCATTTTGGGATAGAGTGTTTGATACTCGTCGTTTTTGGCCACCGTAAAATATCATTGATAAGAACGACTAGTACCAAAACTCTATCACACAGTCCTTCGTAATTGCTATGTGGAGAAAGATCCACGGTTTGAAGATACAGATTGAAAATTACATTTAAAGAAGACAACTGGTTCAGCGTTACTCCCGGTCACAACACATTGTGGCATGTGTATGTATTCAAACATAGAAAAATTTACGATTTTAGCCTGATGGCAACTAGAAAGAAAAAACTCGGGGGGGGGGGGGTAAAATTATTCAGCCTTGAATAGGAAACAAGTTTAATGTAACAGTCTCATCAATATTCTAAAAATAGTCACGAGCAAGATCACTTTATCGTACATGCAGGCACAGCAATCCAGGAAAGAGAAAAATAATTTTCCGAAAACGAAAAAGTATTTCAGGAAAACCAAAAACCAAAATAATTTTCGGAAACAACATAATAATTTTTATCGGAACAGAAAATAAAACTATTTCCTCCAGACTGGGCTTCCGTACTAAAAGAATATTAGCTTACCTTGTTTTCACTTGTCAGGTGTAGTAAAAGCTTGTGAGTTTAGGCTACCATTAACATAGCATAGTCAAGTGACATTGTCATAGTCTTTCACCGGAAACACACGCACATACAGCAGTCTACACCATGTCTATCATAAATAGTGCGTTAATAAAGACTGTGCATATTCTACAGATTACACAGATTTATCTCACATGCATAATACATTCGTATTGACCTGAAAGACAAAGCTTGCCTGACGAAAAGCTCCTTGGTAGCCGCATGCGATTACTTCAAGGTAAAATACAATTTGAATATTTCCAGTGCATTTATAAAACAAAGTCTTACTACAAAGCAGGGGCTTAGTTAGGTACTGAAGGGGGATTTTCTAGGGGGCGAAAAAATATTCAGGGGAGAGATACACTAAAATTCATTAAGGCAATGGCAATTTTTGATCAATCTTTTCCAGGGGGTTTCCTCCGCTGCCTCTTCCCCCTTGGCTACGGGCTTGCTTCAAAGTCTGAAAATAACATAGGAAGTATCAAAGGTAATTGAATTATCGTTTTTTAACGTAGCTGGCTTTAAGTAAATCGAAACATTGAGAACTAGAAAGTCAAAATTTGGAGCTAATGATCTTCGAGGGTGAATGTAGTCTGTGTATAAGCATGTACTCTTCTCAGGGGTGTAGGAACCGGGGCACTGGGGACACGTGCCCCCAAACACTTTTCTAAAAATGGTAACATGTGTCCCTTTTGAGAATGAAAATGTATATATACACCCATTTAGACCTGTTTCCGATATAGATGACGTAGTCAAAGGTCTGTGAAGATGAAAATGATTGTGATACTTGTTTATTTGATGTAAAAACATTCAAAACGTTGAAAAAGCCCCGATACTTATCAACATCCACAAATATTGACCATGTTACAAGAAAATTGTGGTTTTACACTTACATCATGAATAAGCATGAGTTACTTGTGCAAATTTGTGTCGTGCACTGAGGGACTCATGCAACAGGTGTTATGTTATTCTTTCCTGTTGTTCAGCCTTCATTTCAAGGACAGCTATAACGTTGGGATAGCTTGAGGGGTTTGTTCTGGAAGTAGCTATTTACCTCTTTGAAATGTTTACATCCATCATTAAACTAGAAAGTAGCTAGTAAGTAATGAACAGATAATTTATAAAGGAGTAATAAAAGAAATTGTGCAACAATCCACATCATAATTTTTGCATAGCTAATGAGCAATTTCAGAAATGGTTTAACTTTGAAGAAGTATATCTTGAGAACGATAAAAGATATTCAAATAATCCTAACGGATTTTCCATCAAATGATCTTAACCTAACATTACTGAGTAAAACAACTGCTTTGGTCACATGACCAAAGACCTTTAATGGCCTGATTTAAAGGGAAATATTGCGTTCAAAATAAACCAAGATGGAATACGAAGAAAATACCTGAAATCATTATTAAACCATTCAGTCTCACCAATAAACTCGAGCAATAACTTTATCTCATCAGAGTATTATGCATTAAAAGAGTAATGGATGTTGCATCATTTGAATCCTTGAAAGTTTGGGTGAACAAATTACTTTTGTGCAACAAATAACCGAATTACTTCCTGTGAGAGCCATATTTCTTGAAAAGAAGGCTACCGTACTTTCTCATTTTGAATTATCTGTCATTCTGTATCTGTTAATATTAGTTTAAAAAGTATGACAATTTTCTGTAAAACAAACGCAATATTTCCCTTTAAGGTACGCGCAAAGATATTTGTGAATATCATATTCTTAACTCCCTGCAAATTAAGCAATGTAGGCTAAACATCAGATGCAGTCCAGAAATGGACAGTCATCTGTTTGGTGCGGCTATTTATCTTGTAGTAGCTTGGGATATTCCTATAAGGTAATAAGTTGTCATGACAGTAAGGTGTTATCAATGGGAACGAAACGCTTTGATGGTAACTTACAAGATACACAAAAGACAAGGTCTCTGAAAAAGCACCTCCTTTATCAAGTATTCTTTCACTTATTGTCTAGTTCAGCATTTAAATATCAACTATAGAACGGTCCGGCAGAAGAATTTCTCTAAATTTCATAGAAATTATGCTGGAAAGTAATGTTCAGGTTAGGAATAGCATAATAGGCAGTTGTTCATTCCTTTCGTTCTGGTTAAACATGGCTTAACTCTAACAGACAATCAAAACAGTTCTAACCGAAGGCGTCTGAGGCAGTGCATTAATAGCGGCAATCAACCCAAACCCAGAGAAAAGAGTGGCTAAGGCCGGATTTCAGGGCAGGGTTCATGTCATGGTTGTTTGGCAAATTGGGGAAAATTTCAGGTTAATCGCCATCCGCTCCCTTTGTTAAATGTTACCATCTCCCATCGCTCTAGCTATCACGGAGGCCCATTTACCATTGACTATACCTGTACGTTAAATTCCATCAACATAACGGACACTACCAAATAGTTTGGATGTTTCAATATCCATAGTGTGGTAAGTAATAAGGCTAGCTTAAAGATAATATGAGTGTCATGTAGACCCCCTGGTCACAATTGTTAGCCCCAAAGTATATTTTTGTAACTTAGCAAGGGGTAAAACTGGCTTCAATTCTGCGCATAATATTGCCGCTACAGTTAAATAAAATGACACCATGGTGTGTTAGAGAAGCAGCTCCCTGATTTAACCCTGGGAGCATATTGCTAATAAGTCTTAACACAAGGAAAACATGACATGTTTCTTAGTCAGCACTGACATTGTGTTCACTATAATTGTATCATCACAAATGTAAAGCTAACGACGACTTTCTTTTTAACGACGATTTTTAACGTTAAAACGCTTTATGTGAACGTGTAGCCTACTTTTAATGCATTTTTAGTAGTTTATCATAGAGATATGTATAAAAAGCACTTGTCATTATTTTGTGAGGGTCAAAATAAATTTAGTTTATGATCCTAATCAGGTCTACAAGTAACAGCTCTCAATAAAGAGATGGGGATCGGACAACCCATGGACATAACAGTAAAAGACTTGTGCGGAAATGTGAAAATCAACGGAGCCCATAGGAAGGGGGGGGGGGGAGCTAGGCATATATATTCCCCATCCGTTGCTGATTTGCTCCTATAATGCATGGCAGCTTTAATGGAGAGAAGGGGGAAACGGTAAAGTTAACCTCATAAGAATAGTACAGTGTAATGGGTAGTCACATTCAATTGGCAGCATACAACAATGCTTTAGAAATACGTTGTAGACAGTTACTGTCAGAAGAAATACGCATTCAATACACATGACTTTTGATAAATATTTTAATGTACAACTGTAAAAAGCACTTGTATAGTACAAAGTCCATTACAGCGGGGAACAGCTCCCTAATCATAGAAATCAGTTTGACAGTGTACCTATACAGTTTACGTACAACTACCTCACACAGTTTAACATAACATAACATAACACAACACAACAGGTTAAAGGGCAAAGGAGGGCGAAGGCCCCATAAGATGCCTGAAGTCGATACAACTTTAACTGAAAACAACCAACCAACACCAAACGAGCCCAGCACAATTAGATTCTACCACACTTATGGAAGAACTTGTCAATGTTAACCTTAAAGCATTGCACAGATGTGGAGTTAACTACCCACTCAGGCAGACTATTCCACTCGTTAACAACTGTATGAGAAAAGCTGAACTTCCTTATGTCGAGCCTTGCAAAATTCTTAACTAGCTTCTTACAATGGCCTCGAACCCGAGAATTACAATGAACCTTTAAATAATTGCAAGAGGACAAAGGATTCCTTTCAGAGAGAAATTTTTACACCTGAAGCATGTCCCCCCTAATCCTTCTCAACTCCAGGGTGGTAAGCCCAAGATGCTTAAGTCTAACATGATAAGGTAGGTGTCTCACCTCGGGTATAAGGCGAGTGGCTCTCCTCTGAACTTGCTCTAAAAGAAGCTTGTCCTTTTCATAGAAGGGACTCCAAGCCTGGGCTGCATAGTTCGAGGTGGGGTCTTACCAACTGCTATACAGATTTAGTACAATTTTTTTACTAAAGTACTGAAATTCCTCTTGATCAATCCAAGCACCCTATTAGCCCTGGCAGCAGCAGCTTGCACACTGTCTAGATGGCTTTAAATCACCTGTAATAACTACACCAGATCCTTCTCAAAAAGTCACATCACTCAGAATACTACCATTCATGTTATAATCATAGCTGAAATTTTTAGGCCCCACACAAAGTGAAGGACTTTGCACTTATCTGCATTTAAAAGACATTTGCAAGGTCTGAGACCATGAAAATAATCTGTCCAAGTCTTTGTTGCAGTAATGAGGCATCATCCTTATCACTAACTTTCCTATAGAGCTTAGTATCATCAGCAAAACTTAATAATACTAGATGTGAGAGAGCTATCAATATCATTGTGAAAATTAAGAAAGAAGCGGGACAAAGAACAAGAACAGAACCCTGTGGGAACTCCACTTGTAAATTCTTTCCCAAGAAGAGAAATTGCCATTAACAACAACTCTCTGAGATCTACCATGAGCCATGAATTTATCCAGTTAGCACAACTGCCCTTGATGCCTAACCTATGTAGTTTAACCAATAAGTCTTCCTAATGGAACTTTATCAAAGGCTTTTGAAAAATCAAGGTAAATGACATCAACACTGTGACCACCAGTCAAGAGATAAGGAAACATCCCCAAGAAAGATTAGTAAATAGTAACACAAGATCTACTCGGTAAAAAACAATGCCTGTGACAAATTGAGTAAACCCTTTATCTACAAGATATTTAAGCAAACAATCCTTGATTACAGATCTTCATAAACTTTGCACACAACCACTGGTTAAATGACCGGCCTATAATTGCAAGGCAAGCTCCGATCCCCCTTTTGAAAATGGAGTAAAACATTAGCAATCCGCCAGTCAGCAGGTACAAAGGTTGAATCCAGAAAACTTCTGGACAAAAATAATGCAAAGAGGAACTGACAAAATCTCGGAGCATTCATGGGAAAATGGCAGGATGGATCCCATCAGGCCCAGGGGCCTTACTAGCTTTTAAACTCTTCAACTTATTACAAACCAACTCTTCAGAAGAAGACAACATCACTAACTAAAGAAGAATTATCAGAAATCCCTACAAGTCCCAAAACTGATGGATCCTTGGTAAAAACAGATGCGAAATAATCATTTAAACAAATTAGCCCCTATCCTGATGATCAGTAACTAGTGTGCCTTCATTACTTGTGGAGAGGGCCCAAACGCCCTCCTTAACCTTCTGCTATAGACCTGACATAGGCATTGAAAAGATTTTGGATTTACCTTAACTTCCTTGGCCAATTTGCTTTCAAAACTAGCTTAAGTGTCAATAACCAAATTTTAAACTAAGGAGTTCCTGCTTCTTGTAGACGCAAAGTCATCAGAATTTATTACTGACTCCTATATCGACGCCAGCACTTACGTTTCTTCCTGGCTGCTCTAAGTACCTCCCTAGACATCAAGATTGGCCTATTTTTACCCACAGCTTTCTTGAGTGGGATTACACAACTTTGTAGTGTCAGTAACTATATTACGAAAGGGACACTCCATGCTTCAGCAGGACCTAAGTGACACAAACGTGCAACCCAATCTATGGTAAGAAGCTCTTTAGCATGAGTAAAGTTAAGCCTTGCTGAAAAATCTAAAAACAGTTTTGTCACTACCTTGAAGTTTGCTGAAACAAAAGTAACTCAAAACTTATGAGGTCATGGTCACTAGATCCTCTCTTACCAACCACTAGCTACATTTCTAACCATGTTTTCATCAGGGTACTTATAGTACCAAATCCAGACAATTGTCCTCACGAGTAGTGGGAAACAGAACATGCTGGGTTAAGGAAATTCATCAGGCCCACTGCCTCGAGAAAAATCCCTCCCCAATATGACCCACTAGTACATGAATGCCAAGTCAATATCAGGAAAGTTGAAATCACCAAACACAACTGCCCTTTTCGAAGAAACTAATCCTTAAAACTTTCGAACAAACTCTGATTATTATCAGCACAAGAATTTGGCGAACGACTAAATAATACCAACAACTAACAGGAGTGCAAAGACTCATTGCCAAAACTAATTTTACACCAACAAGCAGTTAGAAAATCCCAGTGAAGAAAACTCGCTTGGTGACATCAACACAATGTATGCTATCTTAACATACAGTTAACAAACCCTCACCCCTACCATAGACAGTATCAGCCCTATCCTGCCTGAAAATTTTGTACCCAGGAAACATGAATTTTCAGAGTTGCTGATAATCAATATGGAGCCAAGTTTCAGTAACCCCAACTATGTCTGGATTGTCTATGGAAATATGAGCAAGGAACTCACTGAACTTATTGAAAAGGCTGCGAACATTGGCAAACATGACCTTCATTCCACAAAACTGCCCTATTTACATGTTTCCCGTTGTTACTAACCACAATCACTATGAGCACAATAAAACTCAGAAAACCCCCCCCCATTCTTGGCTGACCTCACGAGCCTGACTCTAGTTTGACACCTGCGAAACAACAGCCTAGAAACACACCCCGCTACCCAGCTCATTAGCCCCTATGCTCGACAAGTGCAACCCATTCTTTAGCAAAAAGATCCCTCCTATTTACCAAAAACAAGCCCAGGTATCAACAAAGAGAAAACCCTCAAGAGCACATCATCGTTTTTCAACCACTTATTAAATGCCCAGAATTTTGCCCAAAGAGACCTCCTATCAAACACCGAGGGAGAAATACCACAAAACAACCCCCTTTCGAACGTGTCGACTTTTAGCCTACAAATCAGTTCCTTATACTTTGACCTAAGTGAAAATTGATTGTCCCGACTGAGATTATTAGTGCCCACTTGCACAGCTACAACTTCATCGTCCCCAACAATTTTGCTAACTCTGGCCGAGATGTCCTCAATTCTAGCAACCCGGGAGACAAATCCTTACCTGTCCTTCGGTCCCTCATACAAAATTCCCTATCAGTATACCGTAGTAATGGAGTCCCCAACAAACAGTACCTTACCCCTTAGCCTTTTCACCCTCCCACAGACCACCAGAAATACCAAAGTCCCTCTCCTTTGATTCTTCTACAAAACCTCCTGAACAATATCCTCCACTGAATATCCCGAAAAAGAATTTGACGTCTCAACAGCGGGACATCCCTCAACAATTTCAACAGGTTTTCTACCTTTCTGTACTGAAGAAACCCACCCCGTTTGAGCTGTGCTCGCAGCAGCAGCCAAAAGTCCTTCAAGTTCTTTTAGGCGGTTACACTTCTGACAAACAAAAACAAAAGGTATATCTCTAGATGCTTCTTCAAATGTGAATGCAATTTAGGCCCAAATTAACAAACTCAGACCACATACCACAATCATCACAACAAATAAGTTGGGTCTCTTCAGCCATAGTAGCCTAATCAACAAAAAGGTACAGTACGGGAACAGGCAACAATACAATAAATCTAAAAAGTTAGCAATGAAGGAAAGTAAGAGCTACAGTAGCTAACCCCTGTAAGCTAAAGCCTCAAGTATTGGCTAGACCTAGCCCTAACTAATATAAAGAAAACTAGCCTAGACCCTCTAGTAAGTTAACTAGGTGATACTGTAGCTAGCCTAACGTTGGGCTATAGGCCTAAAGTTAACGTTAGAATATTAACTTAGAAGATGACTAAGGCCCCTAACCTTTTAGACTTGCAGAGTAAAAGCCTAAATGATAACTGTTAGGCTTTACACAATGGCCTACGACAAAACACAAATGAACAGGTAAAGGTTCGGCCTCACACAAACACTGACACAGACCAATGTGTGTTAGGATAGTAACAATGTGAGACGCTTATTATTAGTTGTTCTGCAAACTGAAATATTTTTCCGTATGTGTTTGCTGCATTACACCTTACGATTGGGTTGTGTTGTATCGCTATTTGCACTATGAGCTGAAGGGTCACGTCAAGGTCAGGATCGTCAGACTTCTCGCTGCTTGGGCTTGGCTCCTTTGCAAAGTAAATCACGCGTAGTTAGGAGAGCTTTGTTTTTGTGTCAGGAGTGTTATTGAGATGAGAATGCTTGGAAAGACGCGCACGCCAGCTGTGCCGCTGACAGTGCGTGATATCATGTATGATCTAACCATTCACAGAGTGTTATTATAATTTCTGGCGTATGACGTTATTGCTTTAGCCAATCAGTATCGTGTTAAGCTTTTGGCGGGCTCTCAGGATTTCTGAGAACGTCGGAGCCCGAAGTAAGATTTGTAAATCAGTTTGATTTTAGACATCAGCTCAGACAGGTGTGACCCGTATTTAGGGGACTCTCTCATAAAAATTGTTCTCCGATCACCTTGTTATTCCTGCTATTCTGTTCGAGTTTGTTTTGTTTATTATCAAAAAGGGCCAATAAAATATTGTGAACACCTTCAAGAAAACGTTTCTTCTCCATTTTTCTGGATTCTTCCCTGTCGATATTTTCCGCTCTGGACTCAGTCAACTTTGTGTGAGGCCCGCACGCTACTCATCGTCTGAAAATCGGCCTTACATAATTATTTGTGGCAGCGAGCTCTTCGGACCGCAAACACTCATTCACAAATACTCAGCAAATTTTTAATGGAACTCTCAAAGTATAATAATGGAATGTGCGTAACTCTTTCGCCGGAGGGACTTTTACAAATTTATTGAAGGGTCCAACAACTATTTCAACCCGGAAATCACCTCCTCAAAACTTTCAATACTTTTTCCTGAGAGAACACTTATACTTTCCAGTCGACGACCCAGTCCCATCATTTCGCATTTATTGGAACTTGCAAATAATCCTAACTCTTACAAATTACCGCCACACACGGCTGTCACCGCTCTTTTACGATTCGGCAGGATATATCTTATTTAACGAAGAACGCTGCTTACCGCATCGATTTTAAGGGTCGTCCAACATACTTCAATTTTCCTCGTCCAGTATTTACGCAGCTTACAACCATCAGTATTCATCGTTCAATTGACATTTCAATTTTTAAGACTTGGGATAAATCCAGTCACAGGACGTCATCATTTACAAACAGAACAAAATTATAGAAAATTTTAGATTAAAACTCCGTGGACTACAGCACAACTGAACAAATATTTTGTAGCGAACATCGTTCGCAATTGTCATTGCCCGGCGTGTGCTGAATTCAAGATCAAAAACCTTTGTTTCTGACATACCCCACAGTCCAACAAGCACTCACAAATTGGCCCCCACAGAAAACAGAAACGGATCCGGCTACGGTAACTTCCTTCGTCCAATTAATCAAACCTTGGTAAGCTGAACCAAATGAGACGGTCGACTTCCAATGATGTTCCTGAACCAAATTGGAATTCCTGTTCCAGTTAGAGGACTAAACTTCTGTTCGTCGGTAATCAACGGTCTGGTAACGTTAGATTTAGTATTCCAGTGTTACTATTAGCCTTAGCCTAGGTAGCCTACGTTAGTTTAGTTTAGGAGATCCCGTTAAAAAAAATAATTTAGGGTTCAACAACGACGTTTAGATAGTATAGGCCACGTAGAGAGGACACCAATCAGACGACGCAGCCAACGTTAGGCGTCAAAGTATAGCTTAGGTTAGTATAGGACAGCCTAACGTGTAGTGCTTATAGTAGAGGTCCATGACGTCTCACCAACAGCCTAACCAAGCGAGCCTACCGTGATACACCATAGAGGTCCACTACGAATACCAAGCCTTGGGTTGATCTGTACTCACACTGGGTAAGCTACTTTGCAATTGCAGATCGTTTGGTGATATTATTTTTACTATTGTTTACCAACATTCGATATAGGCCTAGGCCTATTTATTGAACTGTTCCATTGAATTCCCTCTCATTGCTTAACAATCATTACCATACTAGAGCCAATTCTTCAAAACTTAAATGCTGATATTGAAGCGAAGCTGATATTGTAAGTAACAATAACATGGCCCAACCTCAACCACATTATCAGGCTTTAAGGTAGAATTTGAATTACCCCCACACTTTTTGGGCTCCAGGTAATGATGGATTTTATGCAATGGGTAGGAGAATGGAGGTTGCTGTAGGAGCTGCTCCCAATGGTGTGGGTTGCAGACCTAGCCAAGCTCTTACCATCCCGACTGGGTGGGGCGGCATTTAGTTTTGGGATAGTTTACCCCCTGAAGTAAAGGCTGATTATGCAGCTACAAAGAAAAGGATGAAAGGATGTCTTTGGGCAAAGGCAGATCAGAGTAAATTTTCAGTCCTTCGTTAATGCTAGGCCAAGATATCAGGGGAGGCCCTTGAAGTTTATGCTGCAGAATTGACACGATAGTGTCGGAGCGCCTTCCCAGAATATGATTGTAGAGCGAGAGAAGAAGAAACATCGTAGATTTTTGGCGGGATTAGGACATTAATTTAGATACAAGAAGTGCCATGAGCACGGGGCAAGGAAATTTAAGCAGATGCTATGAGAATCGCTATGCAAGTGGAACGGGCCATGGAGCGCAAGTAAATTACATGGTCCTTCACCAAATATTTTTATCTTCCCCTTCCCAGTATTATCTCTGTTGGTAGTCAATTTGGGCGTCCTCATATGTTGAGCGTGCCTCGAACACCGTGGTACGGTCACTTCAATGACTTTGAAGGAGGACAATGCATGGGGCTAATGGTTTAGCAGAGGTTGCGGCAGAACAGAACAAGTTAAGAAGGAATTTAACAAAGCTTGGTGAAAGAGTCTGTCAGTTAATCAGAACTACACAACAGAGGTTCGTAGTCCATGTAGGTACGGGCCAAGGCCTAATGAATACAATCGTGGGCGTAGTCCGTCAGTCCCCAATGACGGACAAGGGTAAAGCCCAGATTTTGGAAGTCAGATTCCCAGGACGTGGTCATATCGGATGGGGGTGAGTCACGTTGAGATCTCCGATGAGAGATTACAGATATCGGTCTCCGCAGTCCAACCCAGAGGGTTCAGGTCCAGGGGGACAGTACACCTAGTAGACGTAATAGCAGTCCTAGGAGGGTTCGTTTCGAGGAGAAAACCCCCCAAGTCTACTAATGTAAGGGGCTGATTTAAACGAGATGTAGCTGGTGATGTGGGACATTCATCAGCTAGAATTGAAGTTGTCCCCTCAAATGAAAATGTGCCAAGTACTAACTCAATTTTGACACGTGGTAAAAGCAACTGCCCTACATTAAAGTAAATGTGAATGGGGTAGATGCTATAATGCATAGGGACACAGGTGCCACAGTCTCTGTAATTGATGATGGTTTCGTCAGGTCATACAGCTCTTAAAGTGATACCTCTTGTCTGAAAATCATTTGAGACCTCATTACTCCTGTCACCACCTCTACTCAGCGTAAAGGATCTGGCGCTATCTCCCGCGACTGGTTTTGTAGAAAACTCATCCTATCTCACCTGTGTCAAAGGTTACGTGTGCTGGCGGAAAATTTCTAGGCGTGCATGTTAAGGGTATGCCGTCAGAAATTAATATTGGATGCACTTTTATGGTCTGGGGGGGGAAAATTCAATGTTGGTGGCGCAGCTATAGGACAGTGAAACAGGTGTTTTCCAGAACGGCGAGAGTGAAATTCTCTGCATTCAAAAGCTACGCTATTTCAGGCTCCGGTATCGCCTCATTGTAATATGTTTGTTAACACCGTCAGGGGCCATTGTTCCCCACACACACGCGCCGCTACCGTACTTACGTCCAGTAGCATTGATGAGAATTTACATGAGAATCATTGCAGACACTCGTGCAGCCTTGGATCTAAGGAGTGCATTGGAGTTACACCTCTGCCTGGGTGATTATACAGTAGCAACAATTGTGGCAAAAAAGCATTGTGTATTGGTAATGAATGTATCGGATTCTCAATAATCACTTGCCAGCAAGGGACCAGGCGGGTCATGGTACTGTAATCACTGTAACACCCGTGGCCACAGGCCTATCCTATTACTCATTGGTCGCACGCGCTGTTTTTTATTACCTGTAGTGTGAGCCATTTGCACGGCAGCACACACGCCTGCACGTCCGTGATCTGCCTCTACCTACACACTCTTGGATCTTTCTGAAATTGATCTTACAAACAGATGAAGTCCATGAAGCCACACGCCTTTGCTAGCAGGCGAGTTCAGTGATATCTTTCTAGCCCCGGCATAATACTGATTTTGGGTAGAAACAGACTGTAGTTCCCATGCTATATGTGTATGACTTGAGATACCCCCCTGCTTTTAATGCTAACAACGAGCATATAGATCTAGCGCAAACACATCAGGGAGAGAGGAAATTCAGACAAAAAGCAGGTTGATAAACCTGCTGGACCAATGACCTTATGAGGAGGAGCTTTAGGCCCCTGGTCCTCTCCGTTGTGATGGCAAAAAGAAAGATTGGTACGTATAGGTTTTGTGTAGATTACAGAAAAATTGAAACCCCCCCCGATGTGTGGACAATAACGGATCTCTCACCCATTGCTTAGAACAGATGATTACAATAGATGCTTTGTCAGGTGTAACACAATTGTTTAGTGCCCTGGATTGATCCAGTGGGTTTCTGGGCAAGTAGAAATGAGTCCCTGAAGACAAAGAAGAGAAAACATGCCTTCAGCACTGGCGATTTAGTTTGTACCAAATTTAAGGTGCAATGCCTATTGGGCCTTACAACATTCATCTTCAACATTTCAAAGGCTAATGGAACGTCGTATTACATGGTTTGCATTGGTCGAAGGCTCTGGTCTACCATTGATGACAATAGTGGTTTTTTGGAAAGGATTGTTCAAGACAAAAGAAACATTTACGGGGATTGTGTTCACAAGATTGCGCAAGGCCACCTTAAGCGTAAGCCAAGAGTAAGTGTCACTTCTTTCAGAATCAAGTGACATTTCTAGGTCATGTGATATACAACGGATGGTGATCAACACCTAATCCTAAAGAACGTGGGAGAAAATTCTTCATTGGCCAACCCTAGAAGATGTTACGGAGGTAGGTCATTTCGGGTTTGAGTTCTTATGTATCGTAGGTTTGTAAAGAAATTTTGCAAGAAAGGTAGCACCCTTACATGAACTCACAAAGAAGGAATGTTCCTTTTAATTGGATATGAAACAATGCGAGGAATCTTCCAGTACTTTTAAGCAGGTGTGATCAACCCACCTGTAATGGAAATCCTAATTTTGACTCAGAGTTCAAACTCTACACTGATGCTTCTCAGTCGGCTTGTAGGTTCAGTTCCTGGGCACTAAGTGAGGATAGTTAAGGAAAGAGTGATAGCGTTATGCTAGTAGCACTTTAACCCAGAATCAACAGAGATGGTCTAACATTTTGACCGAGGAAATTATGGGCTCTATTATTTTTGGCGTCCATTAGGACATTTTTAAACACTACACGTGTTCAAATCATTTCCTCGATAATAACAAGGACCACAAGCCTTTAAAGGGGGTCCTCAGGACCTTATCCTTACGAGAATGACGGTACAGGTCCGAAGGGCTAGGTGGATGACTGAAGTTAGGAACCCTCTTGATTGGGAAATAATCTATAAGGAGGGGAAAAGAAGCATTTTTTGAATGCAGATGCCCTCCCCGCCCGATTGCCAGAATTAGGGCAAGATGATGTAAAACAGCATGAGAGTAAGGTTGCCGAACCGATGAAATCAATAGGCTCCAGAAGGTCATGAGCATTTAGAACTGAATAGTATTTTTTAGTGTGGGTGTCGATCCATAGCATGCTCTGACCCAAAACTATTTACGATGCCAAATTGAGCATGCAAAAATGATATTTGTAGCTGACATTAGCACACAATATGTGTTGTGTCATCCAAAAGACAAGACTCTGGATCTATTTACTGTGTTTGAATGGTAGTGAAACTGGGTTGAAAAACCACCATTTAGTGAAGGTTAAATATGGTATAGTCCATGTTTGAGCAAACGATGGCATGCATTTTGATGATTCTTGAAATTCCACAATGGCCTAGTTAGGTAAAAGAGAGTAGAAGACAAACTGAAGGTTGTTCATCCCTGGGCCTTGGTACCTGAGGGTACTAAAACAGCTACATGGAAGTCCATTATGTGGTCACTTTACGTGTAACGAGAACATGTGCAAGAGCTGAAACAAAGCTGTCTACTTGGCCCATATTGATGAAGAGAATATCCAAGAGTACTGCCAAGAACATGTATTGCATGTGAAGCTTAAGTACAACCTAATCCACCATTTAGAGCTCCTTTAGCAGGCCTATGGTGACTCAGTTAAGCCTATTTGAAAGACCGTGGCCTGCCTGATATTACAGAATAACCGTGTTCTTCCAGTGGAAATATTAGATGTTGTCGGTAGTGACCAGATTACTTTACACAAATATATTAACTTGTATGCATGGCCTAACCCAAACTGCGGAGACAGTGGCGCAATGTCTATTGACCAATTATTTTTGTGAACATGGTAGTTCCAGAAATTTTGCCACACAGTATCAAGGTAGTCAATTTGAGTCTCATCCTAATGAGGAACATTGTCCGTAAGCTCATGGGAATTGTTAAGAATAGAACCCAAGTCACTATTTCATCCCCAATGTGATGCGTAGTTGGGTGAAAGGTCTTAGCGAACCTTATGAAGAATGAACCTGAGTAAGGATATGTCACGTTTGGTGAGTCAATGGGACAGATGCTTAGCCCACATTGCATTCTCCTATAATACTAGTTGTACACTCAAGCACAGGATATCACCATTCTCTTAGTCTCATGGTAGGGAAGTCACGAATGCCAATTGAAACCATGTTTTGGGTGGTATTGCTCAGTCCCATTCAGTTCCCACTTTCATATGATGATTTGGTAGATGAAGTACAAAGCCGTATAAAGCGTGGTGCAGTTATCTTGTGGTCAGGGAACTTGTCAAATGTCAAGCAGGACAGGCTGATTACTTAATCCAAAAGTAGGTTTCAGGCCATACACATTGGTGACTAGCTTGGAATAGATGATCCGGGCTTAAACAGAGAGAAAGCTTGCAGCCCGTTGGAATGGTCCATTTAGGGTATCCAGAGGTGAGGTATAATGGTGGCGACATATCAGTTTGCAAGATTTGAGTAACTTGATAAACCTGCCAAGATACTTCACTATAATTGCGTTGAAGCCCTTTAGCTCACCCTATAACTTGGGTGAAGGTGGGAACTGGTAATGTAAACATTCCTATGCAGGTTACAAGTACGAGGTTGAATTCTTCAGATGGAATTCCTGAGGATCAGTCAGGCCACAGGCTCCCACCACAAATGTTAGTAAAGACAACAAGGTGACAAAGGGTAGGAAGAAGGTGAAAAAATACCAAGTTACTCAATGATTACGAGTTGGATATCTAAGTAACTGTTAGTAACATGAGTAATTGTAAGTCCTTCCATTTATTTATTCTAAGGAAGACAAAATCGTCAAGAAATTTTAACTCTCTACCAGTGGTGAGATAGTTCACCCGGCTTAGTTAATTTATGTAGACAATTCTTTATTCCTTAATTAAAATGTTCAAGTCTGACAGGGGACGTGATTGGTGAAACTCCGTTACCTGAGTTTTTGACATATAGTGATGATGAGGTGTATTGTCCACAATCATGAGTCCTAATCTACAGCAAAATCTGTGGTTCTATCCTAGATCACGTTGATTTTGTGTATTAAGTGATGCTCTTATTTATTGTTTTCATTTCAGTATACTTTGCTTAAAATTGAGCGATAGATGTAGGTGTACCTGGTCAGAGTTTTTGGCTGTCTTCTGGCTGGGGGCAGGAGATTGGAGCCCTCTGTCCTCTTTCCTTCTGGCCTGTGCCTTCTCTGAGCAGTGGCATTGTTCTTATAAATTTCTTTTTTTGTAGTTTTCACCTAACGCCTCAAGGGGGGACCCATTTGGTTGGAATATGGGGGCCTCCTTCCTTCTCCCTGTGAGGCAAGCAGCCATTATAAATTATTTTGCTTCTGTCTACCGTAATTGAGTTTTATGCATTTTTTTTTATTTTAATGGGTCACACTAGGTATGTGTATAAAGTATCTGGGGAAGTGTGTTGGGGTTGGCCCACTCCTTTTTCTCACCAGCGGCTTCCTTGGTTTGAAACTTTAACTTGTATATTATGTTTAGAAATTCATAAACATGATATATGAGTGTTTTATATGTAGTACCATCTACATGCGGGTAACTATTTGTATATATGTTATACATGTATCTGTAATTAAAATTCGCCAAAGGATGACATCATAGGAGTAAGGTAGTGCCATTAACTGTAATGGTAAAACTGGTGGTACAAAGAAAGCAGAAGGGCTACAGGATTGTTGCCTGGTGTAAAGTTTGTGTTGGTTACCTCATGCTTGCCGTTGTATGTATTACAGAAGATGTTGTTTACCTGGAGTGGACTGGATGTATTTATCTTACTCTAGGTACCTCAATTATTACTGTTTGGGCAATTTTGGAATTTATTATTCCTTTTGTTGGGATTAACTGCACTATTATCATTAAACCCGAATCTCAAAACGGCGGTAGAGCGGTGGCGTCTTATCCCCTAATCTATTAATTTTGTGTCGAGATTTGAAGGCAAAAGGGTACCTGCTGCGGCAGAAGTACAGATGGAGTCTCTGCACTGTCACGGTGTGGTGCGGCAGCCCACCTGAGTCTGCTCAGCCATGGTAATGCTCAGTGAGACCTGATCCTCTCTTCTTTCGGTCCTTGTTCTAATTTAAGACAAGCTTATTATGGTAGGGGATGCGTTTGTGTTTTTAGTGTTGACATTTATGCTTTCAGTTTAACTTTTTGGGGATTAATACAGTGGGTACTTTAGTTGAGAAAAAGCTTGATTGTGAGGCAGGTTAACTCAGCAGGTATACAAGGATGGTTCTTATGAACTGTATAAACGAAAACTGGCATATAAGATTTTAGATGAGTGTACCGATATGGCCTTGGCAGAGTGGTTGTATCTTTTAAATTGAAAAGGTTGATACTTCGTAAGTTTTCATCATTATATTCTTTTTTTCAGCTAAGGGTACACAAAGAGTACTCCTTGGCGTTTAACTTAGCGCTTTACGAGGCTCCCACGCTTAGCGTGTCTCCCAGGATCCCATTCTCTTCCCTCCTTCCCCTATCCCTTCCCGCAGAGAGCTTCTTTTGGGCCTCACTTCGCATCCTCCCCACATCTGTGTGTGTGCCGTGTCTCTCTTCCTTCTATACTTATTCCTTGCCGTTATATCCGTTTTTGTGTTCACAGCAGACACCCGTTCGCGCTTGTGTATATGTGTGAGCGCCCCTTGTGTGGTCCCATATGTTGTGTTGTCTCCACACACACACACCCTCCTCTCACCCTAGCTCTTATGTTGCACCCACAGACACTTTAATTCTCACCTTGGTCTTTTCCCTCCGCCCTCATTTTCTCCTTTGGTGTACTCCGTCCCTCCCCTTCCCTCCCCGTCGTTCTAGTTTACACAAGTGCAAGGACAGGTAGCATCACAAGAAATAAATATGACTCGGTTATGTCACTCATTGATAGACGACGTAATGTTAATTGAGCGTTGGTGGTTTGTATATATGTCGCACTATGAAGCTGAAAGGTCACGCTCAAGGTCAGGATCGTCAGACTTCTCGCTGCTTGGGCTTGGCCATGGCCAAGTAAATCTACGCGTCAGAGAGCTGAAGAGTGGTTATTGAGATAGAATGCTTGGAAAGGAGCGCACGCCAGCTGTGCGCTGACATTGGTGATCTCATGTATGATACTAACCATTCACAGATAGGTCTACCAGTGGTATTATAAATTATGGTATGACGTTATGCTTTAGCCAATCAGTATGTGGTAAGCTTTTGGCGGGCTCTCAGGATTCTGAGCGTCAGGAGCCCGAAGTAAGATTTGTTAAATTCAGTTGATTTTTAGAATCAGCTCAAACCAGACCCTTATTAGGACATCTCTCATAAAATTGTTCCCCGATCACCTTGTATTCCTGTCTTCTGTTCGAGTTTGTTATCAACACAGAGCAGCCCAATAAAATATGGAACCTTTCAAGAAACGTTATCTCCATTTTTAGGGATTCTCCTGTCGATATTTTTCCGCTCGGAATCAGTCACCTTTTGGTGAGGCCCGCACGCTATAATCGTCGAAAATTCGGCCTTACAACAACAACAACACAATTACATGACAGAGACGATCGGAAAAAGAAACACAGAGGAAAAGTCACCAAAACAAAGCAAAGCAATAAAAAATGACAATTAAGAAAAAAATGAAGCTTTCAAACTTAAAACCAGATGAAGAAAGAAAGTACACAAAGATGAAAAAACTAATCAGTGAGAAAAACTAGCAAAATTTACGAAGCACCGAGTTAAGCACGGGTTGTCACTTCGAGCACCAAAGAGTTTTTGGACAGAGAGCGGCCAGAAAAGGAGATAACTTACATCGTTAAAACCACTTCTGTAGGGGGTGCAAATTACTGCTAGGAGTAGGCTTAAAGTCAAAATTGAAATCTAATCTTTGAAAAATACATAGCAAGCTCAAAACGGGATCAATTTTTAAGAAATTTGTAGCTCATAGTTTAGACATTAAAGCATTGGCGTATAAGGGATGTAGCTTACGCACAGTAGACTAGGTGTTAAAAATCTCGCTGATTCAGCATTGTTATGAGGCAAGTTACCAGCAAAACACACAAAGGGTAAAAGCCAAACGTTTAGATTGTTTGTGTAAGTTTCAGAGGGCAATACGATATAAGATGACCATTCAAGGAGAGGAAGATGGTTGGCTTGAAAATGTTCCCAATCGAATGAAATGCGTGCTCAATCCCTAAAAACAACCCCATTTTCACCCCACCAAAGGCTAACCTCATTTGAGTGTAGGAAAATAAAGAAGAGGTTATAACTTGTGTGTAGGTGATATAATGCCCACGTATTTAAAGGCCTTCGCCCAAAACCTGCTGCTCCACCATTTTAGGACAGCCACTAATACAATTAATGATTTTTTTTGGGGGTCTCCCCCCCCACTTTTTTTTTTTGAGGACATTCTTCAAAGATATTACTCCATTCTGGTTGGTCAACAGATGACTTGTAAGTCGGTGTGTTACCATTCAAGATCACAGCAAATGTGTGTCAATATATAGATATATAATATACATATATATTATATATATTATAGAAGGTTCAAAGTACTGCGTAGCAGTGTGAAGTAGGTAGGTAAAAAATGAAGTAGTAAATAGGCTAAAAGTTGTGAAAAATCCATGACGTTTCGGGTAAACCTCATCAGGTGGCAAAAAGCCAATGATCGTTGACCACCCCACGGCCACAACGTCAATTAAAAAATACACAATAAAATTGGGCACGGTAAAACTCGGCTAGGAAAACAGACAGTGTCTGTGAGTGGTACCACCAAGTCCAAAAAATGAAGGAATTGCTCCGTTATAACAGTTCAGCTAACGTTCAGACCATGTGGGGACAGGTTCCAAGTTTATGGTTAGGCGGTTTTCGGCAGCTAGGCGGCATGATCGGAAACTCCGACACGAGATGGCCGCCGTAAACCATAAGTCACGGACACGAGCATGTTGAGGGGGATTAAGTGGGGGGCAAAGGGGAAACCCCTGGGAGGTTTTTTTGTTTGATCTCGGGTGCTGGGTTGATCGGTCACAAGACCCTTGCCCTTTTTCCCCAAAAAACTGCCCATAAACCCACCGCTTATCCCTTTGGGCCTATCCTTTCCCCCCTTCTTTTAACCCCCATTGTACGGCCATTTACGGGAAAGTAAGCCCCTCCGTCATGACCCATCCCCCCGTGACCTTTTCCCTGATCCCCCCATAAAGGGCTTTCAAATTTGGGAAAAAAAAAATCAAAGCACTTGTCCGTCCCTCTAAACCCTCAAGCAAGTGCCTGAACCCCGGAATTTTCCGGAACCGTGGGAGATGCAATATTTTCCCCCGGTGGTCAGTTATGAAAAAAAAAAAAAAAACCTTTTTTTCCTTTTTTTTTTTTGGGGCCCCAAACAACAACGGCTTTAAACGTTCATAAACTTTTAACCTTTTATTCAGCCAATGTTTTTACTTTTTCTCGTATGAAAAACGTTTGTAATATCTGAAAGGGGGAGAAAAAAACGGTCTTCTGCTAAACCGAGTCATAAACCACCTAGCTGCCGAAAACCGCCAAATCATAAAATTTGGGAAAAACCCGGGCCCCCAATGGCTAAAATTTAGAATTTAAACCTGTTATAACGGAGCAATTCCTGCATTTTTTTGACTTTGGAAAACCACTTAACACTGTCTTTTTTCCTAGCCGGGGTTTTATTTTTCCCCTTTTTTATTGGTTTTTTTTTTAAATTGTAGTTTGGCCGTGTCAACGATCATTGCATTTTGCCCCTGTAAAAGGGTTTTAAACCCAAAAAAACGTCGGGGTTTTTTTCACAAACTTTTAGCACTTTTTACTACTTCTTTTTAAACCATATATATATTAAAATATATAATATATTATATATATAAATATTATATATATAAAATAAATATATATATATATAATTATAGATCTTGGCCCAAGAAATTTAATTCAGTGCAGGTTTACTTTTTTGTGGCGCTGTCTTGGGGGTGCACAAAGGGCGCAGACGGGGGTTTCTTGTGAAAAATTAGGGGGGGGCAAAAAAATTTAAATTTAAAGGAGAAGTTACTTTTTTGGGGTGACATCAGAAAAGCCTTTAAGAGAGAAAAAATTGTGTGTCCAGGCAAACCCCAATTGACTTGACTGATGTCATAGTCTGGTGTTTTTCCCTTTGTCTGTGTCCTTAAATGGGAAATGCTTTGGTTTGAAATTTGTTCTTGTGAATACATAGCAATTTCACAGAGGAGCTCAAGGTGGTGAAGGAAACTATAAAATCATTAAAACTTTTTGAAAAAATTTTGGTAATTTTAAAAAAGACATCAAAAAAAAACCACAAAAACGGGGAATTTTCCCATTATTCAGTAGCGAAAGGGGTACAGTCCCAGGGGGGGCAGACTGGGTAATAAAGCGGCGGCTAAAAAAAGTTACGAAACCTTTTTTCTGAAAGGGTTAAAAATTTAAATTACGCTGTATTTTAAACCCAAAAAAACGCCCAAAATTTGGTTGGGGAAAGCCCGCAATGTCGAATACCCATTCCCAAATCGCAAAAAAGGTGTACTTATATACAAACGCTACTTCGGTACCAAAAGGGCAGATGGTAGGACAAATGGGCCCAAAACCCGAAAAAAAGCACCCAAAATTTTTCTTCACCTTGCAAACCATCCCATCACCTCCTTTGCCGGGGGCTAAATTCACAAAGGGGAAACAAAAGCCTAAGCGCAGGGCGGTTTTTTAAAACGGGGCTTCCCCCCGGGAAACCCTTTGGGGGGGTTTAAAATGGCCCCCTTTGGGAAAAAAGGGGTGCTTTTAAAAACACGACCCCCCTTAACCTGAAGGGGATTTTTTTAATATAAACACCGGGGGCGTAAAACTTTAGGCTGACCTTAAAAAAAGACTTTGGGATGGGAAAAACTACTTTTTTATTGAAATTTTGGAAATTGCAACTTTTAAACGGAAAAAATGGTATTAAAAAAATTTTTAAAAGGGGGAAAAAGGGAGGTACAGGGTAATGAAGGAAAAGACCCAAAATAAAGTTTCAAAAGTGTATTCCTTGTCAGTAAACTAACATTAGAGCCTTTTTCCCGTCAAAGCGAGGGGGAAAAAACCCCAAATAAAATTTTGAAAAAGTTTGTTTTACAAAAAAAACCCTTCTATCATGTGGGCCTGGGTTTTTCCTTCAAATGTTTACTAGCAAAAGCTTTGGGGGCGGGGTAATTTTGGGAAACTGCGATTCGCACCCCTTCGGAAAAAAAATTTTGGGTTTTTGGTGGACTCGGTCACGAAAATTTTAAATGATGGGGACTCTAGTCGCTAGTCCCTTGTGATTTTAAACCTAATTTAAGGGCATTCCTTTGGCCTCTGAATTGATTGAAATAAAAAATGGTAATCTGACCCTTTTTTGCAAAAAAAAAAATGTTTTGTTATTTCTTTGCACGCCCTTACCTCTTTTTAGCAACATTTTAAACCTTAAGAAGTGCATGTATCACGACGATTGCTCCCTTTTGAAAAAAACAGTTTGGGAAATTTCCTTTCCGGGACGTCGATTGGGGAAACTACCTTTACTGGGAAAAATTGTAAAAAAACGCCCTTCTTTTCGGTAACAGAAAATATTCCTTTCCCCAAAACAGGGCCCTTGCCCCTTTGTTTCCCGAGTAGAAAATTTCATTTACGTTTTTATTTCAAGTTATTTTATTAAAATGACCCATTTTTTTGGGGTACTTTTTTGATCATAAAAACATGGGAAACATGAAGTAAAATGGATAAAACTTTTCAGGTTATTTTTAAATGGGGTTTTTTTTTATTTTGAATTTGGGTTTTCGTTGGGGAAGAAAATCCTAACACGGGAATCAACTGAGTTTTAAAAGGGGGGGATGGATGCACAACACGGGGGTGCCCTACAGAACCTTGATTATCACTAGAGAGTTTTGATTTAGCTCAAAGACTTTGGGCCCTTGACATTTTCCTTTTTTTTGTTTAAACGTTCTTTTAAAAATTTTTTGGGGGAAATTTAAAGGGGTAAACTTGAAAAATTGGTTTTGAGTTTTCCGTTTTTCCCCTTAAAAAAGGGAAAAAAACACTACAAAAACTGGCACCATCCGAAAGCACTGATCGGGTTATAGAGGGCATCAAATTTCTCAAAATTGCCCGGTGTTTGTGCAGCGCCCCCTTTCCCCCGGGCGAATCAATTACTTCTAACCCAAAAAAAGCACAAGTTAAGGAATTTTTTCTTTAAACTGCAATTTTTTTTCTTCCTCAGGGTTTTAAAAAGAAAACTTAAAACAGACCTAAATTTAAATTAAATGATTTATTTTTGGGGAAAAGCTGGACAACTTTTCGATTCACCCTTTTAAAAAGAAAAATGGTTCTTGGGTTTTAATTTTTGCTGGAAACAAAAGATTCTGACTTGACTCGTAAAATCTGTGACTTGAGTTGACCTGTACAATTTTTTACTTTACTTTTGAATCACCCCCCAAAAGACTTTGAAATTTACGTTTTTAAAAATGGTTTTTTGACTTTAAAAGCTACCAGCGGTGTAGGGGCCTGGTAAAACCTTTTTTTTTTGGGCTTGGGAAAAAGTGTTTTTAACTTCGCGGGGAAAAAAGCCCCCCTCCCCTCCTCGACTAAAGTAGACCCGCACGTATGACTCCCTTTTATATTGGGGATAATATTGCAATGGGGACGTTTTTCCCCCTTTTCTGAAAAAATTTTTTTGATAAAGACTCTCTTTATTACAAGACGTAAAAAACCCAAATTAGGCCATACCCCCTTTTTTCTAGGCATACCAGGTTTTTTTTTTAGGTGGGGGACCTTGTTAAAATCTTTGTCAAAAATTAAAGAACAAATATCTGATAAAAAAGTGGGAAACGCGTGATGGGATTTCCCTGAGCTTTAAAACTGGTCAAAAACCAAAACAACCTTTTTACCAAATTTTTTTAGGCAAACGATTTTAAAAATTATTTATAAATGTAGGGCATTGGAATCCCCCTACATTCCCAACATTTTTTTGCGGGGGTCCCACGAATTGTTACCTTTATTTTGGGCTATCAAAATAAGTAAACTGTTTCCCGGGGAAATTTGCCAAATTTTTTGGGTTTCAAAGCCCCTTTTCCTAACACAGCCCCTTTCGGTTTTTTACAAAGTCGCTTTCATTCTTTTAATTTAATTTCCCCTTTTTCCAAAAAATAAAGCCCGAGAAGGGGGGGGTATTTTTTTGGCACTTTATTAATTTTGTGTTTTCGGGTTTTAAACCTACATTTTTTCCCAAAAAAAGTGACTTAACTGCCGTTTTCTTAATCATAGCGTGAACGCGAAACCCGCCTTTGGGTAAATTGGGGGGGAAGGCTCTAAGGGAAGCGCCCTAGAGGAAACCCCCCCCCTCCCTCCAAAAAATAGAATAGTTTTTATGTGTTCCTTGCAAAAAGACAGTTTTGTAACGTCCAATTTTTTCATTGCGAAAAAAAATTTAAATAAAACCTACTCTGTCGTCGACTTTGCCCCGTCATAAAAATATGCCTTTTTGCATATTCGTCACGGGTCATAAACCCAAGTGCCCATTAATTAGAAACAAAGGGGGGAAAATTTCCCCTAGAGCGCAAAAGGTTTTTCCCAATCCTGCCTACGGCATATAAAACTTTAAAGCACACCCAATGTTTTCAACATTCCCCTTAAGGGGGGCGGGGTTTTCAAGGAAAGGGAATAACGGAAAAGCATTGGGGCAAAGCATTACACGCCTGTTTTGATTTTTTAAATTTCCCTTTTTATGGGCGATGTATATCAAATAAAACTCCACTCTTTCCGTCAATAGGGAGTAAACCCCAAAAACTGCATATTTAAAAATTTTAGACCCTTTAAAAACTTTTGTTTTCGAAGAGAATGGGGGGGCCGGTTTTTAGGGGGGTTAAAAATTTTTGTAACTTAAAAATTTTGGTTTTCCCGAGGCTATCTTTGGGGTTTGGGCCCGAATAATCTCCGGTTTGGTTTTTCCCCAATTACCCAACTTTAGTGGCACCAGGTGGTGTACAAATTAAAAAATCTTCAATAGGTGGGCCCCCGTTAAATTTAAACTACGGGTTTTTTCCCTTTAATAATAGTTTTTGATGTTTTTTCTGCTATGTGAGGAAACTGAGGAAACACAGTCTGTTGAAGACGGGAAAGACAAATTTCCTTTAAATAGAGGGGAAATCAAATTTTAATAGCCCAAATTTTTAATCCCTATCTATTTATTACTTAATTTTTGTTAAAAAGGGGGGAAAACCCTGTTTTTTCCCTTTTAGTCAACCCTAACACTGACGAAAAATATGTGTTTTTTTTAAAGAAACCCTCCCGTCTGGGCAACCCAAATCTCAAAAGCTCCACCCCCCCCCCCCAAGAGTTATGTATGTTAAAAAAATTTGAAAAGACAGTTTGGGTGATTAAAATCATTCAGAAATTGGGCAAGTTCTGTGTTTTTATCTGTGTTTTTTTTTCATGTAGTCAAACCCATTAAATGGGTTTACTTAAAAAAGGTCCCGCCCAGCCCGTCTATAACGGAAAAAACCTCCCTTTTCAGAAAGGGGTTTAGGGCCAAAAACGAAAGAGACCCCTTTTCCAATTCCCTTTTGCAAAAAAACAACTGAGGAAAAAATTCATAATAAACACCAATTTTTTCCCACCTCGCCCCTTTTTTTCCAAGGGTGAAAAAAGGAGTCCCCACCACCTTTTTTAATTTCTTTTTTCCCCCCGGGGGAGTTTTTCCCGGGGGCCCTACTTGGGGGGGGGGGGGGCAGATGTTTTTCTAGGCCCCCTGTAAATTTGTGTGTTCCTAATAAAATTTTTAAGAATTAAGGGGCGGGGATCAAAGCCGGACCCCCCCCCCCCCCCCCTTTTATACCCCAGGCACCCTTAAAAATTAAATCCTAGCTACGCCCCCGGAGGGGAACGCTCAGGACTTCTTTCAAAAATTACCAATTTTTGCTATATAATAATTCGTTCCGTCCCAAAGGGAAAAAAGAGTTTGAGGGACCTCATTTAACCCACCCCCCTTTCCGCCCGGCCACATTTTAGCTGACATCTTTTCCCCATGTTTATTAAAAAACCCTTTTATTTCTTCTTTAACACATCTATTTCTTTGAATAAAAAGGCGGCTTCCCTCCCGTTACAAGATAAAGGTGACAATTTGGGCCCCTGTTCCATCTTTTTTAAAAACTTTTAAAAAACCCAAATGTGCCCGGGGCTTCATCGTACTGTAAAGATTGCTTGAGACAATTAAGAAGGACGTAATGAGTCATTAAAAGTCCCGAATTAGGGAAAAATAAAAAAACCCCAACCCAAAGGCGTTGATGGTTTTAAAAAAAGATTTTTATTCCAAAAAAATTTTTTGGGGTATGTACAAATTCAGGGATTTGATTAAAAGTGACGAAAAACGGGAATGTTCGGTTGCTCCAAAAACTCAGATTTGCCCGCATATTTCTTTAAATGTAACGCCTTTTTGGAAGGATTGCCAAAATTTTTTATGTCCAAATAAAATGTGAAGGACCATCAAAACACAAGGGTTTTCTCTGGAAGATTTCAGGCGAAAAAAATTACAATAGGAAGTTTCCCGAAAAGCGAGAAAGCTCCGCGGGGGTCATATCCCTCTTTTAAGAAATACGAAAAATATTTCTGTGAAAATTGCGGGGGAAACCCTTCCCTTTTTCGTTGCCTGATGCATGGTGAAAAACCAAAAGGGCACAAAATTGCATGAAGTAAAAGCATTGGGTAATTTTTAAGAGGGAAAAAGCTTTCCCAAAAAAATTAAGGGGCTCTCGAAGAACATTTAAAAAGGGGAAAAATGTAATAGGACCAAAAAAGGGAAAGGAAGTTAAATTTTGAAAGCAAACGTTTAAAAAAAAAAAATGTAAAGATGCATCACGAGAAAGGGTAAAAAAATAATGACAAAAAAAAGATACTGAAGGAAGGAAAACAAAAAAAGGCAGCAGGAAAAAAAAAAAATACAAAAAGAAATTTTTTGATTTCCTTTCAGACAAAAATGGAACATGAAAAATTTAAGGAGGTTTAAGGGAAAAAGTATGGATATATCTTAGGGTAAGAAATTTTAGTTAAACGATACCTTTTTTGGGGGCAGAAAGTTTCTGGAAAAAAGGGAAATAGCTAAGTTACCCCTGAACAGGTGAACACTTTGAAAGAGAAAAAGAAGGAATTTTTGGAGTCAATAGAAAAACAAAGAATGAGAAATAAAATTATTGAAACGATTTTCACAAAATTTTTTAACGTAAAAAGAGATTTTAAATTTAAAAGTAAAAGTCTTCGTATTCTCGGGTTCTGGAAAAGTGGTCGGCCCTGCAGTGGGATTCCCGAAAGTGTACGAGCGCAAATCATTGGGAAGATTTTAAAAAAAAACTTTCCAGAAATAGCGACATTGAATGACGTTTACAGTCAATTTCAAACAATACTCCCCTTTTAAAAACCCAAATGTTGTGAAAGCTCCGAAGTTAAAAAAAATTAAGTTAAAGTCCATATGAGCGATCTATGGTATTTACAAATAGTGGCGATGGGAACGACGTCATATCGGAACTCACCAGATGAAATGAATTTCATTTCATTTTTTACCCAAAGGAAGGGGTATTACAGGAGAAGAAAATTTCCCCAGGGAAAAAAATGGGGCCTTTTCGGGACTGTGAATTTTTGCCAACATAAAGTGGCAACAGTAATGAACCAAGAAAATTTGGGTTTTTTAAAGATTTACGTGGGGGGTTCTACATCATGAGGGGCATAAATGACGTATCAGAAACTGGGCCCAAAAGTCGTGATGTAAAAGGGGTGTAACTATGATTTGTCCAAAAATCACACTTGGTTTGGGGGGTTATGACAGGGGAGATGTGTTGTATTTGGGTGATCACTTAATTTTCCCCTTTAAATCCGGCCTCCCAGAATGATCCGATCGGGCCCAAAGATATGCTTCAGGGGACGGTCACTGCTTTTTTGGGGTGATTTGAAGGGATAAATGTTATGTAAATCCAGGACGGGATGGGGGGCAAACGGTGGGTGAATTTTTTGGAACCAAAAAGAGAGGGAAACATCTTTTACCCTTAGTGATGCAGTGACAAAATGGGTTTGTGTAGTGTTATGGAAGATTATGCTAAATCCCCCAAAACCCCTGTTTCCTTGTTTTACAAATCAGGATGGCAGCCAGGTATTAACAACGAGAAAGTTGGATGGAGGTGCGGAGGTTGTTACTGTAGTAGAGACATCTAAAGGAGAGAAAATTCTGCTCGCTGAACATGATGCACAAACAGTGTACTTGTATGACCTAATTACAGAAGACTGAAACGTCTTCATAAAGTTTCTTCTGCTGGGAATTAGCAGGAACACGTTTATCCAAACAAGGTAACAATTTCATACATTGTGTTTATAAAAATTTTGTCGGCCTTACATACGGTCGGCCCTTCTCAAGAGACATGCTTAAACATTTCCCTGATACTTCAAAATTTTCTAGGGACGTATAAAGTGTTGTCATAAGTCGAAAATGTTGAAGGTTGCGAAACGTTGAGAATATTTTACCAAGGGTGGGACACTATAAGTTTGATTGTGGAAATCATTTTTGAAATTTCCAATTTTTCCCTTCTTTTTTAACATGTTTTATCCTAGCCCATTCTTACCAATAGCAGCTGCTACCCTTATACTATAATATGCGTTTGTTATCTTTTAACGGTCATTGGCTGTCTATTCTTCTCAACCTCCGCCTCAGACTTCTTTCTGCAAGGACAAGGAAGATATCCACAATGTATGGATATGACGGTAAAACAACTCGTTAATTGTTATGTAAGAAAATAGAAGATGTAAGGCTCATCCTGAAAATATGTCTCGTCTATGCTGCACGAGAATGCAGCAAATATGCCTGTCTGTATTACACGTACATTACATTTTCAAAAAGATATATTGTGATAGCACCAGAAACGATGAAAGAACGTGTGGAAAAATGAAATCATGCGGTTATAGAAAAACGAAAATGTGACGTCACAATCTGCCAAATATTTCAAAGCAGCAAATCTTTAAGTTCCTTTCAAGAGACTAAGAAACCAACTTGCTTATGAGGGTTAAAGCATGTGCTTTTGGAATGCTTTTAATTTTTTCGATGGAGGAGGGCGGAAAATGCTTTAAGCCCGAAGTTTATTCTTATTAAATGCGGTAAAATGAACAGTGTGATGTGTTCACAATTTGTGTTTCATTCTGGAAAGCAGTTAAAGAAGTTTTCCAGGGACAAATTCAATGACTTTAAAAATGCGGACAATATTTCGTCGTTAGGAGGTGAAAACTCCATCCTGATGGTATGCATAGCTTGAAAGATACTAATTTTTTGAAAAAATGTATTTTTTTCTAGAGATAAAGTGCATCATGGGAAATTTCTGATGTCATCGTGGCACATTGATGGGACAAAGCATTGTATTTCTTTATGATATTAACACCGCTTTGGGGAGTATTTAACAACTTTGTTTGCTGTATCCATGGAGCTGTTACCCTTACAAAAAAATTGTGTGACAAAAGTTCCAATAAATATCAGCAAATAATAGGCCTCCGTCAGTTGACAAAATTATTTTTCATAGGTGACAAGAAGCGCGCTGGAAAATTGTCTTTGGCTACTGGTTGTCTGATTATTTTCTTAGAATACATATTCAGGCAGAAATTTGGACATTCTGGAAAAATATTTTAGGTAATAAGCATACATTTTCTTAATACTTGTTTCAAGTTTTCCGTTTTTGTTCAAATTTTAACTAATTGACGGCACGGTTATTTTCTCTGGGGAGGGAGGAAAAAAATTGTCGCTTCCTGCCCACGATCTGTCTGTTTATATGGCGAGGAATGAAATAGCGTTTGCTCAGAATAAGTAATAATAAGAAAAACATAGCAGAGAATTAAAAGAGTGCGTAGCGAAAATTTAAGGTGAAACTAAGGGTGGCATTTTGAGAATTACGTAGGCAAATATCGAATATATACAAACATTAGAGGAAAATTAGCAGAATTTATGTCTAATACTAGTTTTATACGATATCCAAGTTGGAAAGTGTGTAAATACCTTAGGAATCCAAAAAAACAACAGATGTATATGAAGGAAAGATTTGACTTTTTTGAAACCGTTTTAAAAGATCGTTCTACATTAAAGTATAACATGAAAAGGCTGATGAATTAAATAGATCAAGTAACAATTAAAAGCATACTAAAGGGTGACACATTAGGATTTGAAATTGGAAAGGAAATGACTGGACGGTCATGCAGTGTATAGCCGACTTGAAAATAAATATAAAATCGCTACATGGGTGGAGAGGAATCAAAATTCTCAAAGTATAGACGTTCGAAAGAAGACTTACACACTTCCGTGATAACCTGTCTAACGAATGAAACAATTGTTTGTATCGACGAAATCAAAGATAAGAAATTGATATCACATGGTCTACATCAATCGTCTTTAAATCATATGTCGATGCTATAGACACAGAAGTGAAAAGAGTAGGTCAGATATTAATGGAATGTGCCACAGATTGGTCGTATAGATTATTTGTCACAGTGCATTTGGTGAAAGTAGGAGGAACCTACCGTCCAAATGTAACTGGAGTACTATAATGTCAAGAAATGTGTAGTGCTTCGGTGTAGTCTTTATAGTTATGAGTACTTACGTTTACACTAAATTGTATAGAGAGTAGGTGCAATGTGAGTTAAACTTGAGTACCACATGCAACACGTATGCTTCAAGTTTTTGTTTGTTCTTCTTTTTCATAGAAAACAAATTTACTCAAACTCACGCTTTCAAGATTGAGCATTGAATACACTAGCCGTTTTGTTAATTTTCAACAAAAAGTGGTCGAAAATGTCTTAGTGAAACCCTACATTCAAAATTTTGCTTACAAAGTCAATATTCCCTTTGTTTTTGTTGTTATTATTCTTGAACTCGTTAATTGAGTTGTTCTTTACCCGACAGTGATCCACTCAATGTTTCATCAGAAGCATTGTTATAATTACCACCTCCAAAAGAAGGCTCCTCTTCTCTGAACACAACCAAAACACCACCGAATGAGGAAGACATAATAGAAAGTTTCATCCGTTTTACTTCATGAGTTATGCATTTTACCAACAAAATATTCGTTTTATGATCGACTCATGGTAATATCAATACACCTGGAATGTAAATGGAAATAAAATTCTCCACTCATGGAACTATAATAGAAGCCATATTTGATGTAAAGAGACTATTATTAAGAGAGGACGCTTTCTACAGCCAGGATGGCACCAGGAATTCGACCGACAGTGTCTTAGGTTCCCCGTGAGGGGGCAGCGATTCGAATCCCCGACATAGGCGACAGATTACGGAAACTATGTCGACCAGGAGGGAGTGGGATGATGGGAAGAGCAGCTTTGAAATATGCCAGCATTTTAGAGGACATTTGCATGGTATCCTTAATATACTTGATGTATCGAGTTGGGTACGGATTAAGTGTTTTCGGGGAATTTTGAATTGTGGGGTTGCATAGTGTCCAAAGCTAGCAAAACTAATGGTAATACATTCGGTAATTTGTGCCAATTTAAAGCAAAAGTAGGTCAACTGTCTGGGCTGTTGACCATCATCGGGGATAAAAAATGGTTTTATATTTTATTTTTTTCCCCCGGGGACCCCAAAGGGAATATTTAAACCCTTCCTCCACGTCTCTTCAGTACGTTTATATATAACAAACACGGGGAGACCTTAACCGGAAAAAGCGAACGGAATAAAATTTTCCCGATTTTTACATAAAACTGTGTAGTCTACCCATGGGTTTTTCTTGGAAGGGGGGAAAGGGCCTAATTTTTTTGAGCTATATGGAATGATACTATAGAAGAAAAAAAGAACGGGCCCAAAACTTTAAAGCGTGGGAAAGAGCCGAAAGGTTTGGGTCTTTTTAAAAAAAGCGCGGCCCAAATTAAGGGGCCCAAAAACAGGTAAATCGTCGGGAAGACATGTCCCCGTCGGGACTTTTAGTTTTTCGTACCGACTTGGGCTTCGTGACAAAATTAGAAAAACTCTTTATTTAAGGGCCAGCCTTCCCCCCGAGGGGGGGCCAGGGCCCCTTGGGCCCCCAAACCTGCCGTCCCCTTGTGAAAAAGCTTGCTCCATTTGGAAAACGACCTGTGACCAAAATAAAAATCTTGTTTTTTTTAAAACCATTCATCATGATTCACGATTATTTCCCTGGGAATTTGGGTTTTTTAATTTTAAACAGGGCCGTTTAAAACGAGCTTATTAGTTGCTTAATACTTTTTTAAATTTTTGCGAAAAGCCCAAATTCAATTCGTAATTTATTGCCATTTTTAAAAAGGGTCAATAACAAGCCCAAAAACAAACTAACCGACTTTTAAGTTCGAGACCCCAGACTCGATTTTTGACTCTAAGGAGAGGGTTTAGAAATTTTTCCATTTTTTTAACTTTTATATTATTTTTAACAAAAGAAAAAAAAATTAAACGACGAAAAATAAAAAAAGAAAAAACTATTAATATTTTTCCTGTAGGTATGTTCGGGCCCTTTGGCGCGTAGCAAGGGGGGGGGCGAAGGGGGGCACCCCCCCCCTTGGGGGCATATTTTTGGTAATTGCTATGTTTTTTTTTAAAATTTTGGGCTAATTATAGGGGTAAATAGGGCCCTGGAAGTGCCTTTTCCCCCCCCCTATCTGGGAGGCATTTCGGCCCCAAAATTTTTTTGCGCCCCACGCCCCCCCCGGGTGACGCGGGGGCGTTTACAGTTGTCTAGGGGCTTCGCCCCCCCCCCCTTGAAAAAATTCTTGGTCCCCCCCTTTTTTCGGGGTTTATAAAAAATACCCAAAAAAAAGAGAGTGTTTTTAAAGGGGAGTTTTTAGGAGGCCACCCCCATTAAATCACGCATAACTCTTACTGCAATCGTTGGACTAGGGCCCCTCTTCAATAGAAAATTGAAAAGCTTTTTGGGCTTTTCATTTTTTGGTACTCGCTTTTTTGGCCACATTTAAAATGCCACTGATAAGAACGATTCCCAAAAAATTTTCTATCCCCAAAAATTTCCCGAAAATTTGGGCATTTGGGAAAAAAAGATCCCCGGTTTTAAAGGGTAAGATGAAATTTACTTTTAAAGAAGAAACGGTTGGGCGTTACTCCGGGTCACAACACTTTGTGGGTGTGTTTTTTATTAAAAACTTTAGAAAATTTACGATCTTTTTACCCTTTGAGGGAAAACAAAAAGAAAAAACCAGGGGGGGGGGTTTAAAAATTATCAGTTTTGAATAAAAACCCAAGTTTAATGTAACAGTTCATAAATATTCTAAAAATATCACAGAAAAGATCACTTTACGAACATGGGGCCCAAAGAAAAAAATCCGGGGGAAGAGAAAAAAAAATTTTCCAAAAACGAAAAAGTATCTCGGGGAAAATCAAAAAATTTTCGGAAACAACAAAAAAATTTTTTTAATTCGTACCAGAAGAAAAAAAAATTTTTTCTCCTGGGGCCTTCCGTCCTAAAGAATAGAGCAAATTTTGGTTTTTAAACCTGCGGGTGTAGAAAAACCCTGTGAAACTTATGTGCCACCTTGTTTCAAAAATTGTGTCGGGGATTTCCCGATTTTTAGGGTACCCATTAACATAACATAGTCAAGGACATTCCCAAATAGTCTTTTTTCCCGGGAAAAAAACGGGCCCCTCACAACAACTACAGTCTACCCCATGTCAATCTTTAATAGTGTGTTAAAAACAGACTGTAATTTTCCCCTACAATTCCCCAAAAATTTTTTCCCACATGCCCCAATACTTTCGTATTGACCTGGAAGACAAATTACCTGACGAAAAGCCCCTTTGGTAGCCGCATGAGATTTTTCAAGGAAAAATAAAAATTTTGAATTTTTCCCAGTTTTTATAAGAAAAAGTCTCACTAAAAGCAGGGGCTTATTTAAAGTACTGAAGGGGGGTTTTTCAAAGGGCGGGGAAAAATTTTCAGGGGCAAAGATCACAAAATTCTTAAAGGGCCCAAGGGCAATGTTTGATCTTTTTTTTCCCCAGGGGATTTCCTCTGCTGCCTCTTCCCCCCTTTGGCAACGGGGCTTGCTTCAAAGTCTAAAAATAACATAGGAAGTATAAAAAGGAAATTGAATTTTACCCGTTTTTTAACGTAGCTGGCTTTAAGTAAATCAAAAATTGGGAAAAAAAAAGTAAAATTTGGAGCTAATGATTTCGAGAGGGGAATGTAGTCTGTGTATAAAAATGTGCTCTGGGCGGGGGTTTAGCCCAAACCGAGTCCACGTAATAAAAATTTTTGATGCCCCCTAGCATATTAGCCCCATTTTTAAACCACTGGGCCCCCAAATCCCCCCTTTTGTCTAAAAAAGGGGCCCCTTTGGGGTTTTTTTTGCAACGGTGGGGGAAAGGGAAGATTTTTTGAGAATAATTGGGGTTAAAACTTACCGGTTTGGGAAATTTTTTGTATTTTGGGGGGAAAGGGGCTTTTTCTTTGGGGAAAAGGTTTTGCAAAATTTCCTCCTGGGGCTCCAGGCTAGCCAGGGGAAAAGGGGGAAAATTTAATTGGTCTGGTTTTGTAACCGATTAACTATTCAAGAATGTTTTGAAAAAAGAAGAGAAGGTTTTAAAAAAACCCCGGGCCCCTTAAATTTATTTGGGAAAAGGGTGTTACATAGGATACATCCCTTTTTTGAACTTGTAAAATCCCCTAGGCCCCTGGGTTCCTGTAATGGCAACAGTGGCATTAACCTTTGGGTTTTTTTCCCCAGTCCCAAAATTCTTTGATTGAAAAAACTAAAAACACCCTTCAAGTTTTCCCAATTTAAATTGATTATCTTTTCAAGAAAGTGACCACCAGTCTCCCAGATGTAAATTTGGGGTTAAAACAAAAAAAGGGGAAGGTTACTTTTGGGGCAGGGTTTGGGAGCAAGTCCCCTGCCCCCAAGTTGAGCAAAGTTGAGCGTTTGGTCAGAATCCAAGTCAGAGTCCAAAAGGTTTTGAGCCCAAGCTGGGGCCCAAAGTAAACCAGGATCCGAGTCAGAGCGAGTCAAAAGTCTGGCAGAAATTTTTAAACATTCTTTTTTGTTTGGGGATGTATGCCCGGTGGGGGGGCCCGGGTGCTCACTGCCCTTTTTTAACCCGCATCTCCTGAACCTTTAGTGACTTAAAACCTAAAAAAGCAGTCTGAGAATTGGCAAGAACAATCAGTGTTTATGCCAGGACTGCCTGGGGGGGCCCGGGGTGCCCAAAAGTGGGGGGGAAGGGGGGGGCAACCTGAAAACCCGACAAAGGGGGAGGGTTTTGTAAGCACCTCAAAAAATAAAAAAGGGTCCCCAGGCCTTTTTTTTTTGGGGCCCTTTAGAGGTAAATTTTTTTTCAATGTCATCATGGACAAAAAATGGGTTTAAGCCAAAGGCATGCAGGCCCCCGTGTCTTTTTTATATTCCAGGGTCTTTAATATAATGGCATGCTATTGAGTACTGCGGGGTTCAGGTTTTGTATTGGGCCGTTAGTCACTAGTAAAGGGCCCAAAAGGGCAAGGGAATGCCCATGCAAAACCCGCTGCATTTATATATGTTTCATTCATGTATATGCAGTACGGTATATGTATTTAAACCCCGTTTAAAACGTAACAGCACCACCCTAGTTAAGTTTAGCTTGAAAAGAATGAGTTCTAAATGTGGATAGTCCCAAAAATATTGCGTTCAAAGTCCTTATAGTTACACTGGCCCGCATGAAAGTTCTACAGACATGTCCAGTTTTTGCAGCAGGGCTTGCGGCAAATGGTTTTCGAGCATTAAACATTTCTAGATAGATTTAACCTAAAAATTTTTAAAAAACTTCTTTCTCATAAGTGTCTGCACCGTGTTTTCCATGAGGAGATGAAATTTTTTCAAAGCGCAATACTATACATGATATGAACTCATTAGAACTGAAAACCAAAAAAAAGTTAAAACCCTAACCCTCAAAAGAAAATGTTTTCCCCGGTAAAGGGACATAGTTTTACTATAGGGAGCAAGGAAAGACTTTCGTAAATTTCTGTAACGCTGAACTTTTTAGCAGAACTTGGACTAAGTAAAATCATTTTGTCTTGAATTACACAGGGCATTCTAAAAATACTGTGTGATACAACATACACCGTTTTTTTTCAGACTGGGCGGTCTATATAATAAATGAAACTGGGGTCAACTGGATTTGAGGGGACTGCCTTTAATTGGGAACCAAGATTTTGTGATGTTGGCAATGAAGGCCTAAAGGCCAAGCCTACTCTCCCAGTTGGCCCCCCACCCGCCAGTGCCCCCGCAATTACCCTCATTTAAAAAAATAGTACAAAGGTCCCCTTTAAAAAAAAGTAAAATTTAAGGGTTTTAATTTTAAAACTCCATTCATGTACAGATGGTTTTTACCAAGGGTTTGGGACCGCAAAAATTTATATACATCAACAGAAAATATTAACCTAGGGATAAAGCTTTTAAAGAAGTTTGTTTTCATCTTTTCTAGAAAAAAAACTTACAAAAGCAAGAACTACCCCCTTTGTAGCAGTAACCCTTCCTTTGGTATAGTTACACAGTATTAAAAGCCTTTTTTTTAAAAATTTTTTACAGAAGACAGGGGAAAAAAGTATCCCTCCCTTTAAGCCCATAATAAATTTAAAGGTTTTTAATGGAGGATTTTAGGAGATTCACTGACCAAAGTACTGCAAGGGGGAAATTTGCCAGTCCTTTTTCATTGTTTTTCATTGTGTAAGGGTGGGAACAAACAATAGGCCCCCCCCATATTGTACCAGTGAATGGAATTTGGGACAACTCAAGGTATTTTTAGGTACCATAAAAGGGTTAGTGTAGTTTTTATTTTTCCCTTTAAAACTTCCATTTCTTTGAAATCTTATAGGCTCCCCTTAAAAATCTCGACCCAGCAAAAACTGGGTGCTTTTGGGGGTTGTTTAAAAAATGTTAATTGGGTTTTTTGTACTGTAAATAGGGGGTAGTTTTATCCCAAAACAAACCTTGGGTTATACAACAAGCCCATGGTTTTAAGTTTATTAAGTATTAAAACACTGAAAATCAGCCTTTAGGATTACAAAGTGTGAAACCCCATCACACAAAAAGGCATGGGAAATTTGCTTAAAAATGAAAGTTTAAAAGGGATCAGAAAATAATCAATACTAATTTTTCCCCAAGTTAAAGTTTTTTTGTACTTGAAATCAAGTAGTGTAACGGGATGAAAATTGGCCCTTTCTTCAAACCATAGAGTGATGAGTGTCCCGTACGCATCACAGCGCAATTGAAGGGGTTTTGACATATTTTTTTTTTTTTTTGGGGGGGGGGGGGGATGTATTAGATTTAATTTGAGCTGGGTTTAATATATTTTTAAAACTAAATTTGTGTGGGTATTTTAAATCTTAACGTTACCTTTTTTTAAAATTTGGGCAATATTTTTAGGGGCAAGAGAAATTTTGGGGGGGCATGCCCCCCAAAAGAAGGGGTTGAGTACCAACATTGGAAATGGTTGTGTTCTAGAAATTTTTAAAAAATTCCCGATATGATTTTTTATATAAAATGGCTGCCCAAAAAAATTTCTAAATAAAACCAATTTTTATTCTTGTACCCATGATAGTAGGTTTGGGGGTGCCTATATTTTGATCATGACCATGTAACTGCACCCCTACCCCCTTTGGGCAATCCCCGACCTGTGCTCATTAAAAACCCTTTAATTTTTTAACTTTTATACCCACACTTGGGGGGTGAAAATTTCTTTGGGCGTGACCTGGTATCCAATCGGTTGTGTTTTCCCCCTTTTCTGTCTCAAGTTTTTGTGACCCCGGGGCTTTTCACCCATACCAGCTTCTCACGAAAATGGCACCATACCAACCCAAATCAAAAACCCCGTACTCATGACCGTACCCCCTGTCCCCGGGGGCATGACCCGTTACCCCCCCACCTTAAATGCCCCCCCCCCATCCCCTAAAAAATCATTGGGCCCCGGGTTTCCCATACCTGTACCCATGCCCCCGGCTTGGTACCCCGCGTTCCTAGACCAGGTGGTACCTGTAAACCCGCAAATCAGCTCCGTATTCACACTGCAAACCCTGGTGCTGCCAATGCCCCCAAAAGGGTTTTACTGAAAATTTTCTTTTGGATGGGGCTCGGACTGGGTCGGAACTCGGGCCCCCTTGGGCTCGGACTTTGGCTTGGACTCGGGGGGGACCGGGCTCGGAATTGGGAAAGGGCCCCGGAATCGGGGAAATTGGGTCGGACTCGGATTAGGTGGGACTCGGTCCCCAAACCCTGCAAAATTTTTTAAAATTGTAAATGTGTCCCTTTTTTTAAAAAGAAAAAAGGAATATCCAAAGGTATAATATAAAATATATATATATAATCCTTGTATATGTTTTTATTTTGGGACGTTTAAAAAGTTTCCCTTCAGGTTTCTGTCCCCCCACACATTTTGGGCATGAAGCTTTTTCCCCGACTCTTGGGGGTATTTAAATTTTATCATTTCACCACCTGTATCCCCCAAAGGTTGAATTGAGGGTAGGGAATGGGTCCCCCGCAGCCCTCAAAGGACTACTTACTTGGTATGTTGCAAAAAGTGAGCCCTGAAAAGTTTACGAGCTTCTTGAGCAAGTTGACCATAATCCAAAAAAAAAAAAAAAAAAAAAAAAAAAAGGCCTTCAATCCCCCCGCGTCGGCTAGCCTTTAACATTCCAAAAAATTGCAAATTTGGGATGTTTTACTCGGGACATTTTCAAGTTTTTGTTAGTACTAAAACTCCCCTTTTAGCAATCAAATAATATAATAATATGTTTTTTTTAGGGTCAGAGCGCAAAAAATTTTTAAAAGGGTATTCAGGGCCTTTCACAATGGGTTTTAATGTGAAAAAGGAAAAAAAAATCCATTTCATGTCCTCCAAACCCTGTAGCAATACTCTTTTCCCCAAAACTAAAGACACCCATCTGATTTTAAAGAGCTGTTATTTTTGTTCAAAAGTACCCCCAGTTTTCACAAGGTCACAAAATGTTATGTTAATCGGGTACATTCACATTCCCCAGACTCCTTTGTTATTCTTTACATTTAAATTTCCTGTTTGTCCTTGAATTTGATACTGTTAGAATGTTGAATATTTTTTCCCATGAAGAGTAGCATAACATCACACCATTTGTAAGGTATAGCAAAACAGTTGTTAAAAGTTCCTAAGCGGCGAAAATATCATAAACAAATTCTATTATGTCTAAGAAATGTGTCGCGATGACTTTTCCCATAATGCACTGTTTCTCTAGAAAAAGTGCATTTCTTTGAAAATGTAGTAGTATCTTCCAAACGCTCCC
Organism: Holothuria leucospilota; assembly: GCA_029531755.1. Classification (NCBI taxonomy): domain Eukaryota; kingdom Metazoa; phylum Echinodermata; class Holothuroidea; order Aspidochirotida; family Holothuriidae; genus Holothuria; species Holothuria leucospilota. The sequence continues at coordinate 37,041,415 of CM055972.1, read as the reverse complement.
ATGCTTTTGAGATGCAGTTTTCACTTCCATAGCAGAAAAATTTTCTGCATGTTTGAAGTCTTTGAATTTTAGTTTTTGGCAAATCGTTTTTGGGGTTACTTTTTCGATCAACACACTGGCGTGATAAGGCGGGCCCTGTACACATGCAAGAATTGAAGTATGCGGGGGCGTCGAACAATTACTGAATTTCAAGTTGAATATCTACAGTATCTTCTGGCAGGCTGGGGACCCGGAAAAATCCATGACACTTTATACCAATTTTTTTCTATCTTCGCCACAGACGGGTCACAAATCAAAACCCTTTGGGTTCGATTTCTAAGGAGGTTGCATTTTCAAGGGCTTAGACGAACGCATCGAGCCCCCCCACAAATTAGCCTTTCTGAAATGTCTAAGTTTTGCACTTAGTCTAATGACAAAGACAGTCACTGCAGAATCCCCAACCCTCCCTCAGCACACATAAATATGACACAACATTATATACTGGACACCAAATGGCAACATCTGGATTATTATTTTTCCTGCGTGTCATTGAGGGCCGACGCTCCTAAGGGGTGTAGGCAGTGAGTGTTAAAGGCAATGCCATCGACATGGACGACGTTCACATTAATTAGTGTTTCCAAATGTTACAAATTCCACTTCGAGTTTAAAGGCTCCTACCCATTTAGACCTGTTTCCGGTATAGATGACGTGGTAAAAGGTCTGTGAAGATGTAAATGATTGTGATACTTGCTCATTTGATGTAAAAACAAAAACGTTGAAAAAAGGCCCGATACTCATCAACATCCACAAATATTCACCATGTTACAAGACAATTGTGGTTTTACACTTACATCATGAATAAGCATGAGTTACTTGTGCAAATTTGTGTCGTGCAGTGAGGGACTCATGCAACAGGTGTTATGTTATTCTTTGCTGTTGTCCAGCCTTCATTTCAAGGACAGATATAACGTTGGGATCCCCTGCGGGGTTTATTCTGGAAGTTGCTATTACCTCTTTGAAATGTTTACACCCATCATGAAAATAGAAACTAGCTAGTAAGTAATGAACAGATAATTTATAAAGGAGTAAAAAAAGAACACTGTGCAACTCTCCACATTCATAAGTTTTGCAAAGTAATGAGCAATTTCAGAAATGGTTTAAACTTTGAAGAAGTATATCTGGAGAGCGGTAAAAGATATTCAAATAATTGTAACGGATGTTCCATCAAGTGATCTTTAACCTAACTTTACTGAGTAAAAACAACTGCTTTGGTCACATGATCAAAGACCTTTAATGGCCTGTTTGAAGGTACGCGCAAAGATATTTGTGAATATCATATCTTAACTTATCTTTAAGGAAGTTATCTAGATTTCGTGTGCTATAGACATTCCTTTTTCATCGAAACAGTGACAATCTGTTCTTTTTAAAGTATGGGCAAGGCTTACATTAAGCGGGCGCCGTGGACTTTTAAAATCGCGGTTCGTTATGTTTCCCCCCGTCCCCTCAAAAATAAGACACCCGGGAGTCGGCAAATTCTGTTTTTAGCTCCCGCTAAAGCTTCGTTGTTTGAATGGCTTAATATAAGCTTGCGCATGGGTTCTGAGAAAGTGTCATTTAGCTGGGTAGTTTCTTTATTTAAAAGAAAGTTTAATGAGACTGAATGAGAGTAAATCAAAAGGTTTTCAAAATGAATCGAATTAGTCGATGGAAAACTGAACTGCGATCTCTCAGTTGGTCCAAGTTCAGTATACTGCAAAGTGGGTTCGGCTGCAGTACAGGGTATATAGAACTTGTGGTTGTTCAGTGCAAGTGCATTTTTCTGAATGTTTTGAAGATGATTCCCTAATTCCCGTGACTCATACAGTAAAGTAGGGGTACGTACGTTTGCGGTGAAAAGTATCATATTATTGCTGTTTAAAACCCCCGCTTATGTGACTCTACATAATACTGTGTGTCTGCGAATACAGCGAGAGCGTCCATGTCAAAACAATGCGTTAGTAACTGGAAATAAACAGTAAATAGGATAGAACTAAATTAGACCAAGGATGTCTTTATTCAAGTATTTCAAGCAGTTTTGTGCACTGCTGATACAAATGATGCAAACGAACCATCAACAAGCCCCAGCCAATGTAGAGCCAGATAATAGCAGCACTAGCATTCCTGTCCACGGCCAAGTAAATGAGGATGAAGATGGCCAGAGTAGGCTGGAGCAAAACCTACGACTGCTACTTGTGCTTCAAGCAAGTCTATTGTGTCAGCAAGTGGGATAAAACGTGGTGCAGTCACTGAGAGTGGGACTAGTGTTTTGACTGAAAAACGGGCAAAAAGTTCAAAGATTCATGGATCATGGTAGACCATGGTTGAGCTATGCGATGGTTTGGGCAGTTTTGCAAAAGTGTCAAAAGTGTGACATGATACCATACGATCGCGATACCCGGAATAAAAAAACCCCATGTTCACGTCTGCGCAAGGAAAAATGTATACGATCATGAAAGCTCTGTTGCCAAAGGATGCTCTCAAACGCGATTTTGAGGCAAAAACAAAATGCCAAAGTGTATGATGTTCCAGAGGTGTCATTGAGTCACATGTCACAGGTTTTTGCGACCTTGTATCTCCTATGCAAACAACGAATCCCACATACAACCCCAAAATGAACCACTTTTTGACTTTTTGGATTTCTTAGGTATGAAAACTGGAAGAGCTCTATAAAAGTTGGGTCGAAGGCAAAAATACACAGTCGAAAGTCAAACCAGGAAAAGTTATAATGCATGTCAGTGATGTAGTGAAACAAATTAAAGATAGCAGTCACTTTTTTTTCATGTTTGATGAAACTACTGATTTTCAAAGAGCAGATGGAATAAGGTCAGATTTCTCGACAACAAAGGGGTTTTGTGCATGTGAGATACATGAAAATAATAGAATGCCTTAAAATGAAGGAACAAGATGACATGTTAATTAGTTTGAATGTAAAAACATTGTAAACCCTGTTATCAGCTACATTTAACAAAATGAACTAGACTTTGCTCGACTGAGAGGTTTGGGGGACTGATGGAGCAGCTGTAAAATTTCTGGCAGTTTTAAAAGGGGCAGTAAAACAAACTGAAAACCCGGCCGCTTCACAAGGGTTGGGGACAAGGTTAAGTACGTGAAGAAATTCAAAAACTCATAAGACAGTTATTTTATTTTTCCCCAAACAGTGCTGTGCGTTTTGCGGGTTAGAGTCGTGAGAAGTTGCTTGGGGGAGATTCGAAGAAATGTTGAACTTCAAAACACGGTGGTAAATCTGGGCAAAGCCATGGGGGGGGGGGGGGGTGGGGGGGGGGGGGGGTGGGGGGGGGGGGGGGTGGGGGGGGGGGGGGGTGGGGGGGGGGGGGGGTGGGGGGGGGGGGGGGTGGGGGGGGGGGGGGGTGGGGGGGGGGGGGGGTGGGGGGGGGGGGGGGTGGGGGGGGGGGGGGGTGGGGGGGGGGGGGGGTGGGGGGGGGGGGGGGTGGGGGGGGGGGGGGGTGGGGGGGGGGGGGGGTGGGGGGGGGGGGGGGTGGGGGGGGGGGGGGGTGGGGGGGGGGGGGGGTGGGGGGGGGGGGGGGTGGGGGGGGGGGGGGGTGGGGGGGGGGGGGGGTGGGGGGGGGGGGGGGTGGGGGGGGGGGGGGGTGGGGGGGGGGGGGGGTGGGGGGGGGGGGGGGTGGGGGGGGGGGGGGGTGGGGGGGGGGGGGGGTGGGGGGGGGGGGGGGTGGGGGGGGGGGGGGGTGGGGGGGGGGGGGGGTGGGGGGGGGGGGGGGTGGGGGGGGGGGGGGGTGGGGAACCATGTACAGTGACTGCAGCTGGGAACCTCCGGCTTATGACAATGGCCCCTTGGAAGTTCCGTAAAATGAGTGTTTCGCGTAACTAATACTTGTGTATGTAGTGCAGTGCAGAGTAATTAATTGGGTGCACGACATGACAGGTCCCGACTGGAAAACATGTATGTTACGCCGAAGATCTTCGGCGTGCAGTAAAGACCTTATATGCCAATTTCATGGCGTGATTTTCTTGTCTTTTACATACACACTGTACTTAAAACACAGTACAACAATTTGGCGTGGCGTAAAAGTTGAGAAAACGGTGACTGGCGTAAAAATTCGGTGTAGGAAATACGAACTTTCCAGACTGGTGACAGGTGCTGGAAACAGCAAGGCTATCTTGCTAATGCTACGGTTGAAAAATCCAGCGTCCACAACAAAAAGCACAACGATTGATCCCGTTTCGTGAAGTTCGGGTAGAAGTGAATGTAATTTACAGTAAAATTTAATTTTAAAGAAGCTCCAGTGAAAACTTTGGATAGTGCTTGATCTTGAAAGTCGGTGTTGTCCAGATACAGTAACGTTAGGCCTTAATGTTATAGGGCCTAGGCCCACACTCTAACCACGGAGTTGCAGCTTCCTGCTCTTAGTCCAACGTTAGAGTAGACACATGGTCCTCCCGAGTCTCAGCAGTTTAACTGCATTAATTAGGCTACATTCAGTAGGCCTAACTTTTTACTCTAGTCCTAATTCAGGGCATCTTATGGGGCCTTAGTCCTCCTTTGAGGACTAAGGCCCAGCCACACTTATTTAGGAGTGGATATTAACACTAAATTAAGCTGGGCTGATCATATTAGTAGCATAACAATTAAAGCAAACAGAGTTCTCGGATCGTTACGACGAAGTAACCAGTACAGTTGTTCCCCTAAAGTCAAGGAAGCTGCTTTCAAATCCCTTGTTAGACCAAGGCTGGAATACTGCTCAAGTATTTGGGATCCTTACCATCAGGAACGTATTAATAAGCTTGAAGCAGTTCAGCGCAGAGCGGCCAGATTCATCTGTAAAAATCATAAATGTAAAAACAGTGTCTCATCTAGGCCTATGCTAGCTGACTTAAACTGGCCTTCTTTAGAGGAATGCAGGACCAGAGCTAGGTTGAGTTTATTGTATAAGTCCCTCCATCACCTGGTTGCCATCAATTTAGACGGATATGTTTTGAAGACCGATAATAATGAAATCTCTCTATCCAAGAACTATCCCTAGCTGGAACCTATTACCGGAACAGGCTCGCTGTGCCCCATCAGTGGACAGCTTTAAAAACCAGCTCTTAGCCCTCGATCAAATTCGTTATAGCTAGTTTTTCTATTCATCCGACTCCCTTAGCCCTAGTTCAACAGCACGGGATAGCCTTGTCTGGCGTTTGTGCTGCATTTGAAAGAAGAAGAAGAAGAATTTCTACTCGCAAGTCATCATCTGTCTCCTTTCATCATCCCACTGTAAGAAAGGACTGCTATAGGTTTTCTTTTATTCCAAGGACAATGGCTGAGTGGAATTGTCTACCCACAGCTGTTAGGGACGCCCCTTCATTTGAAGCTTTCAAAAACCAACTATGTAAATTGAACTTGTCGACCTTGAGGTGATCCCAAGTAAATTAATTTGTCTGCTAGCCGTTACACACCTACAACCGTAGGCTATATCCCGTTTGCGGAGAACTGTTTGTAGTATTACACCAGAACCAGAACCTTTGCCATTTAACCTGTTATGTTTGACAGTTAGGCCTATGTTATGTTAACTTTCTACCAGAAATGACTCTACAAAAGTAAGTAGGCTAGGCCAATAAATTAGGATGGCCCAGCCCCAAAGTCTGTTACTTTGCAAAATGGGTTCCTGTATTGGGCCATCACCAGAGGTTCTAGATTTTTGTGAGGCAGCAGGCCAAATTTGGCTATGGTCTTAAACTAAAGCTTACCAGTCAAAACGACCCTTTACCGAAATGGCCCATACTGTACCAAAACGGCTCTGCTATTATCACAACATCCCTGAGTGGAAACATCACCAGTTAGAATTATAAATTGGTAGTTTTCCCATACCTCACTGGAATGCTTAGTAAGCATTTGTCAAGCCCTCATCAACCATTCGAATGCCTATTTAGATGCCCACACTGCTCTGCAAGCATTCATGCCCCAACCACTTAATTGGAATGGTAGGGGAATGCCTACTGAATGGTTACGGAATGCTTATTAACAAAATTTCAGTGCTGGCTGAATGGTACCGTGAGTCCTTATAAGCATTCGAAGGAATGCTTAAACCATTCAATTAACTGAAGGGTCTTCTTGGAAACTGGTGACTCATCAGCTTATCAGCCATTCACAGCCATTTATATATAAATGGAGGTCTCTTATTGGCTGTGATCAGTAACAACTGCACAGTAATCTTCAAACACCTCATTATTTGAATTCACAGTTGACTGTTAGGAATAGTGGCAAATGGTGTGCAACTACTGGGCATAGGAGTATACTTTCAAAACAGGTTACTTGGAAAAGTATATCATTGGCCAATTCAATCAGCTCAATATGATACTTTTACCTTCTTTATATTGATCATGAGGTAAGAAAAGGGTTGGTATAGGACCAGGCCTTCCTATTTTTTCGGACTGCTGAGCTATATGGGTAGGCCTATACTGACTAACTGAGGCAATGTACTGGAACTGCAGCACTAGCATTAGCCTACTGCACTGTATTAGCATGTACTTCATACATATGAAGTAGGGCTAGTTGTAAGTAGGCTACTAGTATTCCTGTACAGTATGTATACTGTAGTTTCGACTGTCATGAACTTTCATAATTCAAAATATGGCATTCAGCTCTGTATATCTGAGTAAGTGTAATTTACAGTGTCAGTGCAGTGAATTAGCTGCAAATGAGTTGATAAAAAGCAAATTCCTTAGTGACTCTTAAAGGTTGTGTGACATGCCACCAAAAAGAGCTGTTTCACTTGTCAGTTTAAGAATTAATTGGGCCTCCAGTCAAAGATCTGTTGGGATTATTTCAATATCTTTTACCATTCTTAAAATATACATCTTCAAAGTTTGATGGTTTCTGAAGAATCTAATTGCCTAGTATGCAAAAATAATGATGTGGAGTGTTGCACAGTGTGAAGATTTCTTTTGTTAACCCTATATAAATTATGTCTTAATTACTGATCATACAGATTACAGTTTGGTGAGTGATATCAATATTTTTCAAGGAAAAAATTTTAATTGTTAGTTAGTTAGTTAGATAATATTTAACAACACACCAACACGAATGTGTTACATAGTATCAACTAGATAAATTCGTTTCAAGTCCTTCCCTTTAGTCGCCTCTTACGACAGGCGGGGAATACCACAGGCATATTCTACAACCCCCAGCCCACAGGGGGCCTAACCATGGGGGGGGGGCTTACTCGGTTTTGTGGCGCCGACAACCCGCCAGTCATGGGATGAGTAATAACGGCATCATGTGCGCATTTTATGGGCGAGAGTTGGGGACAAACATCTCGCCACGCACTACCTCATCACCCCACCTGGATGCAGTTTAACGTCATACCCAGGACAGGAAAAATTTTTAAATTTTATAATAAACCCCTCAGGGAATAACAATGCTACCAGTGTCCTTGAAATTTTAGATCTTGTAAATGTTCTTTAAATTTAGATATCATGCTGTATATTGTATGTCCCTCTTTCGATGTCACATGTTTGCATATTTAGCTCATGTTTATTCATGATACAAGTGTGAAACAGAAATTTACCTGTAAAAAGGTCAATATTTGATGGATTTTAATGGAAATTGTGGCTATTTTCTGGATTTTTAATGCTCTTTACATCAAATATCCAACTATGTTATTTTCATATGTCACACGACCTTTAAGGTGTAACAAGTTAAACCAAAAAACTGAGGAGTTCTGTTTGTATAGGGCAAAGAGAATAAAAATACACACAGTTTGGTTGGTGATGCTAAGAGCACAATTATAACTATGAAAATACATAAACCCCTCAGGATATGCCATACCAATGTAACAATTACTGTCCTTGAAAGGAAAGTTGAAAAAACAAAGGATAAAATTAGACACTGATATTTTACCAGCCCCATCTTTTGACATCACAAATTTGCATACGTAGCCAAGTTTATTCATTCTGTAAAATGGTCAATATGTGATGGATTTTGATGGCAATTGTGGATTATTTCGAGGTTAAGTACATCAGATATCCAACAACATCCTTTCATGTCAGGGGACCTGTAAGCAGTACAATTTGTAAGTCAAAAGCACGGGGGGGGGGGGAGGGGGGGGGGCTAAGGTTGCCTTCAATCAATGCAGATGCATATATTTTGATACAAAGCTCAGGAAAAGTAGAAACTGTTTGTTAATGATTTGATGTTTACCATCAACATATTCATGCAGTGTCTTGTACTAGATTAGCCAAAAGTCTTCTGTCTTTAGTTGAAGAGCATGGTGTCAACTTTGTGATGCTCTTGCAATTGTTGCGAAGTTTGATGAAATTTAATAGTGGTTCACTAAAATGATAAGGAATTTTTCTATTTTGTGGTGACAACATAATTCATTGACGACATGTACACTACTGTAAAAACAATAGCTCCTTACTGTATACTTAAATGCGAAAATATATGTGCATTCTAAACCTACAGTAATTCATATCCCTGTTTCAATGTTTGGAGCAAGAGTGTTCCTTAGAGTACTGACTTAACAGTACCATATATATATTTCTTTGATTAAACATTCTGTGGAGTGCTTGTAAGCATTCCTTGGAATGCTAACAAGCATTCCAAGGAATGTTCACAAGCATTCCAAAGAATGCTTACAAGCATTTCAAGGACTGCAAACAAGCATTCCAACGAATGCTACTATAAAGCATTTCTGCCAATCATACAGGCATTCATGCAAATGCTATTTAACCATTCAACTAGGATTCCGATGAATGCTTGCTAGCATTCGAGGGTTAATCTCATTTAAATAATTCGGCTCTGAGGAGGGCTTAATGAATGCTTAAAGAATGCTTTGAAGCATTCGAATGCTTTCGGAATGGTAACTTATGCATTTGGCATTAAGGTGGCTTAAGATTTTTTGAATGCATGTGAAATGGTTTCTTAGCATTCTGGTGAATGCCATCTGAATGGTACACGAATGCCTTCCTTTTGGGTATGGGTTATGATAGCTTTTTATACAGCTTACATTACTGTAGTTGATGTTCCCAAATGCCATTAGTAGGTTACCTTTTCTGTCACTTCAAGGAAAATGAAGCACAAATCACAAAGTTCTTATGCACTTATCAGTTGAATGACGCATCCCACTATCCCCAGACACGGTCAGTCATTGTCCACAACAGTGTTGACAAAACATGTACAATGACGTACCCTTCAGTCACTTCTGTGACTGACAAGTTAATGTAAAATGACCAGTACCTCAGTCACAATATTGATGCACAATTTGCAATTTTGACTGACATGTGGGTCACCAATATTGACTGGAAAGATGAGAATGGCAATTGGTATCCCAAAGTGTAACAATTGACTCACAATGATCCAACCCTTGGTTGCAACACTGACTGACAATTGAGGTAATGTGACTCACCCCTCAGTCATGCTAGTGGCTGACAGTATGACGGACATTTGCATCACACTGTCATTGGTCAATGACTCACACTTGACTGACAATGCTGGGGGTAGTGAGGTGTGTCATTCAATTGATAAGTGCATTACTGTATAGTGGAGTGATCATCGAATGCACACTTAAGAAATCTATCATTCCAAGATTGTGATCTGGAATGTTACTGTAGGCTAGGCGTGCCCTCGATGGGCCCCCACAGTCGACAGTCACCCCATTATACAGTATACATTTGAAGAAGTGCTGCGCGTCGTATAGGGCATATATCGTATATATAGGGTACATGCAAGTACATTGGACACAAGTTGCTGTAGCTGCTGTAGCTAAGGCCTAGGGTTAATCCAGATTGGAAAGTTTGCTTTGCACAAAAATATGAATCTCCAAGTTGCCAGCTGCGCAAATTTAACAATTGACAACTGCAACTGTGCAAACTTATTGGCAGCAGCTACCCAAGTTTGATACCACATTCGCAATTCAACCGCACAAAAGTTACAGTACCTCACTCGAAAATCTTGAAACCATATATACCGCAGAGAGGTTTTAACTCCGCACATCCTGGATGCTCTGCAGAGTACTGTCTACACTGGTTCTTATTGTAACTATGTAGAAGCTATCTCAGCAGCTTCCCAACCTCCGTAGCCACTATGCAGCTTTGCACAACTGTCTATTAAAGTGTTACAACCAGGTATGATATGTGTAAGGTAAATTGACTTGCAGTGTAGTTCGCACCACAAGCATGTTTATGTTACAGTACTTTCTCACGCAATTTACAGAAGTGTTGTGCAGTGGTGAGGTACGAGACTCAAACTATGGGTGCGTACTGCACACCATGTACAACAGTACAGTTATTGAGTTTTGCTGCTGACAGTTTTGTAGGGCCGTACATACGTGGGCTGAACACTAGATTTTACACATGCACAGTGCATACAGTACAAGTCTAGGCTGGGCATATATCACATCCCATGTATCTTAGGACTTTGGCGGTTTGAAAACTTGCAAGGACGGATGCCTGGGAAAGGTAATTTCCTGCAATCTACGTGTAGGAGGTATTTTGGGCCAAAATTTTCTCGGTACGCTTCGCACCAACTGATCGTGGAGCTCTGCTTAGATAGTATTGGCCACACAATTCTCTTGTCCACTATTCAAATCCCTCACACACTTTTGCAAGCTGCCCAATAGACTCTTTTCCCAATAGGAATTACAAAGGATTGTGGGATAGAATTTTGGTGGGCATCATTTTTTTTGCCCTTTGAGTGAACGATAGGCCTACGAAATTTTGATCAGAAAGTTCACTGTCACATCTCCCTCAAGTAGCAACAAGTTAAAAATTTTTTTCATTTGAATTATATTACTGTAGTTCACCCTCAAGTTGACTCTGGTGGTCAGAAACCTATCGCATGGGTTTATAGTTGAAAAAGTAGATACTTTTTGCAGTTTGAAATATAAAGAAATTCCTTTGACACAAACACTTTTTTCAGCGAGTTTCACGTACACTTTCCTTGGCAGATCGTAGTCCGTTATTACATTTCAAGTAAAACTGCACGTGGTCAAACTGACATATTTGTGGTCTGTTTAACCTTGTGCATCCAATACCTTTTAGAGATGGTGGAATAATGATTCATTCTAATGCCCACAAATATGGGCATATTCCAGGGCGTCCCTGGTACCTCATTTGGGCTCACCTTGAGGCACCTCGGAATGCACCATATCCCCTCGTGCTCTGTGTCCAAATAGGGTTCCATTGGCGTGTGGTTTCCATGGGTAGGGGCTGGGCGGCAGGAGGGGGCATGCCTTCTAGTAAAGGAGATTTACTAATTTCGTCAGGACGCCCTAAATTAGGGCAAATTCTCCAATAAAACCCCGAATTTTCCTTTCAAAAAATGTCAAATTTGTCAAATTGTAATGGAAAGCCTAGAATCCTTAAATTACCCTCAAGTAACAAAACTTCAGGACAAGGAGAGTCCCAGATTCCAGATCTTTGTTTTTTCAACCATCTGCTGAAAGACCTTCCATATACATTTTGTACATTCCTGAACCTGGATTTTTCTTGTTTATTACAGATCGAAATAACTTCTCAAATGGAGCCTCAAGGTTGTGGATCCCATCTGCTAGAGATTGATGAGCAATTTTGTCAGTGCCCGATATGTCTGCAGCAATACACAGAACCAAAGCTTCTACCTTGCATTCATAGGTATTGTCGTAATTGCCTTGAGCAACTTATTCTCAAAAATCCAGATGCCCATATGATTACTTGTCCAGAATGTAGAGGTAAATTTGAAGTGCCTGAAGAAGGCATTGATGGATTCAAAACCGACTTTCACATAAAGAAAGTCATTGAATATATTCAATTACAGAAGTCATTGCTAGAGGAACAATTAAGGGAATGCTGTGATTGCACAAAGAAAATCAAGGTTATAGCTTACTGCTTTAAATGTAATGATTTTCTCTGTAAAGACTGTCATAACATCCATGTGACTAAAAAAATCTTGAGAGATCATAAACAGCACACGTTGTCTCTTGAAGATATCAAATCAAAGAACGTAACTCTGGAGAAACTTGCAGCATTGAAGGAAGCACCTAGATGTCAACGTCATCCAGAGAACTTGTCTCAGCTTTGCTGTAAAACTTGCAACAATCTCCCGATCTGTGTGACTTGTACCTACGGTAGCCACGAAAACCATAAAATAAAAGATGTTAACATCCTGGCTACTGAAGAGAAAGAAAAACTCGGCGATCAGCTGGAAATGCTTGGTCAGTGCAAGGAGAGAATGTACAAGATGTCAAAAACAATAGAGAGAGTAAGAACAGATCTCCTCGCTAATTTTGAGGAGAAAAAAGAGTTTTACATGACAAAGTATGCACGAGATGTAACAAAGGTAAAAACAAACATGAAAAATATGGAACACTGCAAAATGATGCAGGAGGCTGAAATTAGAAACAAAAGGGAAAGAAATTTAATGAAAGCAAGGACGGAGATGGAGAAAGAACTGGAGGAAGTAAGAAAAAAGTATGAAGTTATTTTAGATGACATCAAGAACGAGAGTGACACTGAACTGAGCTATTTAATAGAAAAAACAAACAACAGCTTGAGAGGAGCAAAAATAAACTGTCATTGTTGGAAACAGAGATGAAAACGTCCCTGTCTTCTATCGTAAACAGACGGGTAGAAGCGGAGAAGAGGCTGGAAGAATTCTCTCTACAAATAAATGGCACGGCAAAACGATTTGAGAATTTTACTGTAACTGCACGTAGTATTCTGGACACAGGAAACGATTGGTCAGCTGTCCAATGTATTCCAGATATATGCTCTGCATCTCAGCCATTAAGCATAGAAATGAGGAGAGAATTCCCCGAGTTGGAGTCATTGTCACAGATTGACATTCGTTCTGAGGTAACTCTTGATAAAGTAAGCCCAATTGATATCGAAAGAACTAATCCAAAATATTGCATAGAAGTCAGTGGTCTAGTTGGCATGCCTGATGATAGTTTCGTCATCACAGGTAATTCGGGGATACTTCTATCTCATATTACTGTTATTAGTAAGGAAGGGAAAGTACTGCTGCAGAAGAAACTAATGGGTAGTCACGGTATTCCATATCGCTATTGTGCACGCTTATCAGATTTACAAGTTGTGACAGTTTCCTTGCACAATGAAATGTGCGCATTCAACGTACGTAATGGTTGGTACAACAGGAGGGATATCTTAAAGCTTTGCAGCTGGCCAGAATCTGTGGATGTCTCATGTGTAGCGACTGATCCTGTCAGAAATAATATCTTGGTTGGTGGGTGCGACAGTAAAGATGTGTATGTATTTACTGACGAATTGAAATACTGTCACACTTTGACGCTTTCAGAACTTGCCAAATATCCTCATGATATGGCAGTCATTGATGATACCCTCCTGGTTTGTGATTTTTATGGCGGTAGAGCATATGTCTTCAGCATGGATGGATTGGAGGTTAAATATCTCCAAGAATTTGCAAAACCATTATTAGATGGAGACAATTGGAGCCCTTTCAGTATGTGCACTGATAAAAATAGATTTGCCTACGTGCTGTGGAGAGAAAGGGATTGGCTAGGAAGTGCATGTGTGTTAAGGTACAGTCCAGATGGTCGGCAGATTACGACTTTCACACCGGTTGACAACGATGCACGCTATATAACAATAACAGAGGCAGACCAGTCACAGAAACTTGTGATAGCAACAGGTTCATCAGGAAAGCTTTATATCCACAAGCTTGGGATTCCACTGTGTAATGAAACAAAGTAGAAATAGACTATTAGTGTCATACAAGACATATTGTCTTACGGAAATTGCAAAGATACTGCGCGTATTTTTCTTGACTTAGGGCGTGTGTGTGAAGGTCGAGTATTCCGTGTAGATCAAAAATGGTGGCAGATGGAAGAAATATATTAACAATCGTTTTGGTGAAAAGCTTTGTATAGTTTCAGGTACTCGCGGATGAAGACTTGTTATTGGTTACCATGGGCGTCCGGAGGGGGGGGCAAGGGGGGCACTTGTCCCCCAGAAAATTCAAAAACTTGAAAAACGAAAAAGAAAAAAATGAAGAAAATATAACATCAACATTTCTTAACAGTTCACTCAGTGTGAATTTCTACTCTCAAAACAGGAATTAAATAAAAATATCAACACTCAGACCCCAGCAGCCCCGCCCCCGAGCATATTTTTGGTATTTTTTAAAGTTTATATGTACGATATTGCTAGTGTTTCTCCTTTTTATATGTGATAAATAGGCCTTGAAAGTGCCATTTCCAGCGATCTGGGAAGTATTTGGGGCCAAAATTTTCTTGCCCTCCGCGCTAACCCATGATGGCGCGGAGTGCTGAGAGTCTGTCTATGGGCTTCGTCTCCCCCCCCCCGTCCCCCACCTTGACAAATTCCCGGTTACGCCTTTTTCAACACTGTTTGAAAAGTAGCACCTAAACTCTTCTCTGGTAGTAAAATATTTCCCATGAAAAAAGTTCTGCGTACGCCCATGTTGGTTACTTTTATGGTATTTTAATGTAAATGATTTTTTAACATTTATGTGCTTTGACTAATTGATAACAAAGCAAGTATCGTGCATGAGCGTTCTTTGCTTGCTTGTTATGTGTTTTTCTACAAATTCACACACTTTGGTCTTAGCGTTCCGTATGGCGTTAACAATTTTTCAGCACATTCTGGCAAGTCACCTCTTAGATTTGGCTAATTTTATGCTCCCATTTGTAGAAGTATATGACTTAGGGGGAAATCCCAAATTTGAGCGTTCTCGGCCATTTACTTTTAGAGTTATGGCCTTTTAAAGTTCATGTGCCTCGCCCTCTTTTGTTCCTCAAGAACGTGGACATTCTGGGTACATGACTGTAAGGGCTGTTAACTTTTATGGGAAGCTGGTATAAACCTAAAACTTACTCCCCTGATCAAGGCTACAGTAGTTATGGGTGCAGATTTTCAAAGATGAAGTCAAAATGGTAGTCGCACATACAGAGTTGAAGAACTAAGTGACTTACAGTATACAAAGTGAAAATTTATATTTGATTCGCGACTTAAAGTCAGAAATTAACCACCTCAGAATCAGGATCTTCGATATTTCTTAAAGTGGGCATGACACGGCCAAAATGACTTTTGTGTATTGCAAGATTGGGTACAGTATTGCTAAAATATCATCTCAAACACAATTAAAACCTGCGCAGTTCGGCATAAATAGAATTTGAAGAAAAACGTCCAGAAATCCAATTTCGAAAAATGCCGCAACAGGTCACCTGATTTTTATGACGCAATTGGCGGCACCCCGCACTGCGCTATGTAAGGACGCGTATCTAGATGTGAAACTAATACAACGCTTTGGGAAAGTTTCATATCTTAGAAACTTCATGAAAAGGATTATATCACAATACCCGCCCAACATACAGAGCGCAAAGCGCGGAACATGTTGGGGGCTTCGAAGCATATCATTGGCCAATATGTTCGCGTGCATATGCGCCCGTGTTTTAGCTTCCCTGCTTATAATAAACAGCTTTGTTTTTGTGCAAAAAGAACGCGGTCCGGGCGCGCTGTACAGAACAGCTATGAACATGTATGGTCAGTCCATAACAAGCGCGCCTTTACTCAGTGAGCTGTTCAGTAACGTTGCTATTGAGAATGGTAAGCAGTCACCGCGCAACGACGCATAGTTCACAATGTGGTCACTGGTCACGCGCGCTGCTTTATAGTATCGTAGCACAGGTGTTTGCAATGATGTACCTGCTAACACGCGTTAGCATGCACATGATTCGATGTGTAGAACGATGGGTGAGCTGCCTGATACAGTGTTACTAACCGTGCCTCCAATGACGTCACGATCATGAGACGTGCTCACATACTTTTTTTTGGCTTTTGGATTTCAGATGGCTGAGTCTGGCCTGTAATTGGGAATTCACAAGGTCGTATTACTGTGTTTATGGACGAAGTTGAGTCGGGAAAACATTCGTTTCAAGCTGTACCCAAAGAATATTTACTGAGAAACGTACCTTGGCCGTGTCATACCCACTTTAACTGTTTCATGCACATTAGTATAGTACTGTGTGCAGTGCATGCACTTCTCTCATGTGCACACTGTTTGATACAGCCTAGAATTTTGCACTGTTATTCGGTATGATATGACTTGCGCATTGCATACTAAGTGATTTTGTGCAAGTTCTAATACAAAATTATAGAAATAGGAAATTATTCTTCGGAATCCATCTTTGCCAGTAACAACTTCATTACGTGTGCATTGCTGTTAGGGTACTTCGTTCGCAGACACTGTATGCAGACATAATGAATCTGGTCACATGACACCCGAGTAAAACTTTTTATTTTAAAGCTGTTTTATTCGGGGATGATAACCAACAAAACTAACGGGGTTGTATACCTAATGAGCCTATGAAAGCTCCAAGCCCATAGTGTATGTCCCGTACAGTTTATTCAGTCTGTGTTACAGTTTTCATACATACTGCACTGTACGGTACGAAATGCTCATTTCGAAGTTCGAAAAGTCTTCATTTTGAGATGCTTAAGTTTTTAAATTGTAGTCATGCAGGAACCAAAGTTGAAAGTGTCATTAGGGGTAGCCTATAAACCATTCTTGAAGGTACCAAAATGTAAAATTTCAAGTCACTTGGTACTCTGCCATTTTGACCCACGTTTCAAGGTCGTCTTTATCGAAAATTTATTGAAATGACAACTTTCACCCCAATTATCTTCCAAAATAGAAAAGATATGACCTTTTATTGTACATGAGAATAACCTTTATAGGGGCATGAATTTGGTTTCTCCAACTTAGCTACATTAAGAGCAGGACTCCGCCAAAAATGACCCAGCACAATTATACTCCGAAAAATCCTGTTTGGGGGCTTCATTATCTTCACGTCTGTATGTGCCATCACCATTCTGACCTCATTCTTGGAATCTTCACCGAAAACTACGTCTGGACAGTGAGTTTTAGGTTTGTATCAGCTTCCCCCAGAAAGTTAGCATCCCTTACAACTATGTCCATAGAATGTCGACATTCTTACGGCCGCAAAAGTAGACGTGGCAGGGGCGGATCTAGGGTCTTTTTTGAGGGGGGTCCAACAACTAAAAAAGGGGCACATTCATTTTTTTTAAAGTTTGGTTCTAATAAACGTCAGACAAAGAAAGGATCAACCAAGAAATATGCAAAAACTGGAATGATCTAAACGGTGAAATTGCAAAGCGCGCGGAGCGCGCGAAAATTTTTTGGGGTAAGCCTACACTCATAAGAATTTATATTTATTTAAAGCTTATACAGGACAATTTTCCCGGCAGTTGGGCCCTTTCGGGCGTAACTTTCATTGTAGGCCTACTTTCCTCCTCGAGTCAGTAGCCGTACCGCACGACAGTCACAAGAGAACGTTGACCGAAATGATATTTACATAAATCCGTGTATTCTACTTGAAAGAGTTTGTACTAGCCTATTTAGCTATAAGTACAACGGAACTGAGAAAGAGTGGACAAAGCGTACCGAAAATTTTGGGTTTTATCACAGAATTCACCCTTTTGTAAGCCAAAATAAGTAAACCGACCATGGGTCAGCGGCGTAGGAAGATGTTTGACATGGGGGGGGGGGGGGCAGACCAGATGCGATTTCTCGACCTTGTCCCACCTTCCCACACCAAAATATCATAGTGAGAAGGGGACATGAAGGAGCCTAACGATCCCATGCCATTGCAGGGCATATTTGCAAAGGGTCACTGAAT
Source organism: Holothuria leucospilota (assembly GCA_029531755.1). Lineage (NCBI taxonomy): Eukaryota > Metazoa > Echinodermata > Holothuroidea > Aspidochirotida > Holothuriidae > Holothuria > Holothuria leucospilota. The sequence continues at coordinate 37,023,761 of CM055972.1, read as the reverse complement.
ACTCCAAAAACTGAGTTCCCCACTGATAGTGTACTTTAGAATCTGAATCGTGAAATTGTAAAGCGCGCGAAGTGCGCGAAAATTTTTGGCAGGCTTACATAAAACACATATGTAATCATTACGAACAAAAGGAAAAACGAAAAACTATAGGGGTTGTAGACTGCATCCGGGATAACACACATTGTAGCGGAACCACCTGGACTACACGATGAAATAGCCAAACTTTGCTCACCAACTGACTGTGCCTCGTGACACAGACAAGAGAACACCAACAGGGTTTGCGATATTGGATAAAAGTTACTACCTTTACATAAACTACGGTACTCTGCGACAGCAGACCGGTCATCGGTCCAACTGAAAGACGTCAAAAATTGAACCGACTAACATTGCGTTATTTGACCTGGTGGTGATTTTCTATAGTAATTTTAAACTGAAACAAACACCGATTTGCCTATTGTGACTTCTGGTCAACTCATGGTTGTGGACATTTCCTTAAAATTGGCTTTTATTCCCATCACTAGGGCAACAGTTTAAAGAAGAAAGTAATTCCAGACCATGAATATCATAGCAAAACGTATTTACCTACTCTCTCTTGTTCATGATAGGAGGGATATCCAGCGGGTGGAGGGAAAGCTTTGTAGATGTAGCGTTTAGGGAGTGTGAACAGATCATTATTTTGCAAGACCAAAAGACTAGAAGTGACCTTTTGGAATCAATATCAAAGCCCAACGGTAATATGTTGCATAAAACGTTAGCAAGTATCACGTAATATCTGTGTGCTTTGTATTACTTTGATTGCCCAAGTACGCCACATGTGGTTCCCAAGCGAAAAGTAATGAGAATGCCTGACTGTCACGCAGGCAGTAAGAAATACTGTAGTCACATTCTCTCTAAAAACAATTGCACTGTTCGTATTTCGGGGCGGGCAATATAAGCTACCGAAGTCAAAATATATTGCCGAAATTTCTGCGATATATACTGTAGCTTGAGTTTTACGGGCGAATTGATCGATACTGGATGGGAGTAACCAAAATCTCTCGTGTTTTTCTTTTTTTATTTTAGGCCACGTGTAAAAAATCATTTTTTGAAAAAGGGCAGATTGGGAAATTTGAGGGGGGGGGGGGGTCCGGACGTCGGCGACCCCACCCCTGGATCCGCCACTGCGTGGCTCCCGAAATTTAAATGGCCATTAATAACTCGAAAAGTAAATGACCTGGAACTCTCAAAATGATGATTTCTTCTTAAGTCATATACTGCTACAAATGAGCCAAAAATTAGCCAAATCTAAGAGGTGACCAGCAAGCCATTTGTTGATTTCATACGAAATGACCCACAAGTCACTGTTAGCCTCAGGTTGAATCTGTTATTTATGATAACATTTTTCCAATTGAATTAAACTAAATTAAAACTGAAGATTTCGATACGTAAGGTAAGAAGCATATGATCAACGGAGATGGTAAAAATGTTCTAGATTCAACCTAAACACGCGACTAGTGTAATGATGTTTCGATTTGTTTGCCAACAAAAAAGTGGAATTGCCACAATATAGAATGATTACGGAGTAAGAATCTCTTGTAGAATGTTAGCAGGATATAACTTTTATGCTTTATCTATAGGCATATAAAGCTGTTTCCTGCAGGTCCGGGGAGGGTGGGGGAGGGGGTGAACGCGCTAAACCGCCTTCCTAGGTTGGCGGTTTAAGGTGATATGATTCCCCCTTGGGAAAAAGGATATTTCTAAGGGTCTTTAGATGCCCTTTGACATTACTTGTTTTGAAGTTTCTTTAGATGCAACTGTTTAAAAAGTTTTATATTTTATTTTCGAGTGTGCTAAATTTCACAGTGGACAAATAAGGGGTTACCGTCCTTGAAGAGTGAGGAGGAGGGGGGCGACGTAAGCATACTTTATCCCCCAGATTTTTATGACTCTCCACCCGCCCCCCACCCCCCCACCCCGCGTAGGCTATGTACTGCATCAGAAGGAGTTTGATAACTGAGGTCCTTCAATAATTTTAGGATCACACATGTTTACCATTTCAATATGTTTTAGGATCATGCGTCATATTTATCAAAATTTATTACACATGTTCCGTAACAGAAACTGAACATTTATTCTCTTTTCTGTTTAAAGTTTTTGTCAGTTCAAGAACAATTCTGTGTCATCAGTCAGGCTTCGACAAATTCTTTTTCCATTACTTGTCCATCGGGCTAGCTGTTCTCTTAGTCTACTTGTCCCCATGAATATCTACTTGTCCACTTTTAATAGGCCTTTGCCTTGAACTCCATTGTGGAGGAGACTTCCAAAGGGTACTGTACTTGCCCGGCGGGCTATGATATTGAACAATGCACATGCCCGAGTTAAGTTTTTACTTGTCCCGGACTGTCGGGCGGGGGATTTGTCGAAGCCTGCATCAGCGGGATGAAGCGAATGGTGGTTATTCTGACAAGCTTGAAAGAAAGACCTGAGTCACCAGGTCTTCATCATTATAAGGCCGCCATCGTAACTACTGTTGGTAATATTAGGGAGAACGTAAGATTCAAGGGAATATGCAGTCAGCCCATGCTGAATTAGTATACCACAGTATCCTTATCCAGGAGTGGCTCCCTTCCGTCATGTGACAATAGTTTTGTAAATTATTTGGAAAATTCAAGCAGAATAACTCCTTGGTTTACCTTTAATAATCAATATTTTTGTTCAGGAACATGACGAAAAGGTAAGAGTTGTACGAGATATAAAGGAAGATTTGTAAGATTTAGCTAATCGGGTGGGGGACTGCTTTTAAGTATTCATAGTTAAACAGTGGTGAAGCCTTCAAGCAAAACTTTTTCCATGGTTAAGGTGTATTTCTCGTTAATTCTCACAAATGATAATAATGGTTACTGCATAATGGTTAGTGAGTGACAAGTCACAACAACATTGGAATGAATCGCTTTCTTATTGACCATTGCTTTTGTCGATGTGTTAAATTTTAAACTTCCTAGTCAATCTACTTGATAACCCTATCAAATAACCATAGTAAAGAATTTTCAACTTTGTTACCTCTATTTTCTGCCCAATCAGAATGATTATACCCCGTCATCCTAATTCATAAATGCTTTTTTTTTTTTGATGATGTGACAATATTTTTGTTACTGAACTGTAAAATTCATGGAGATTTGCTTGTTGCTTTACCCTAACTTTTTAACAGATATGTTCAAAACATCTTCAGAGGAACTTGTTCAGAGGAACTTGTAAGGCAAATAAGAGATAATTTTTCAAGAGTATGTTGATATTTCAAAGCAGTTTTGGGGCAACTGCCTGATGCAATTTATTTAAACAATTTTAAATGTTCAAGAAGGCGACGATGCACCACAATCAGCCTAGTATTGTTGAATTACTGAAAACAATCTACGTAAAGACAGGTATAGGATGCCAGTTGATTTGCGATGGATGACTTGCTATCTGACGACAACGAAGCTTTCTTCAAAGAACTGTGTAAACAATGTCGGTAGAAGTAAATTTTCTCAGGACATGGTGTTTTGTCGCCATATTCAAATAGGGCATACAGTCCACCCGATCATACACGCGTATGTCACCGGGGGGTGGCAAGCTAAAAGTTGCTCCGCCCTTCATCTTCGTGATTTCACGTTTGGTGTATAGCCGAAAAAAATTTTTCGTAATGTATTATACATCAGATAATTTGCGCGATCCGCCAAGGAAGTGTATTCGATTTCTCAAAACTCGTTAACATTTTGTATATTTTGAAGAAGTGTAGGCTATTCTCAACTAGTAGTGTGTCACGTTTACTTGCAAGGTATCAGTTAGATTAACACTTACACTGTTGGGACTTTGCCTCGCCGACACATCATTTCAGCACAAATTGAACTTGAAGCAAGCAAATATGACGTCATAGCCTCACATTAATGGGCAATCTTTTATTTTTCTTTCAACTTTACAACTAATTTTCTCTTCCACATTCCCATGTTATCGGAATGTGATTGCATGAGAGGCATGGGGATTTCACAAACCTTACGTTCCTCGTGGGGAAATCCTATCCCCATTTACTTCAAGGTCAGCACAACCAGGGCCGTAGCAAGGGTCATATGTTGGGGGGGGGGTTGGTGTGAAGGTCCCAAATTCCGACTGGATGGATATTTTTTCCAACTAAATGGTGGCGCGTAAATTGCACCATTTTTTATGCGCCCTGCGTTTACGTACAGCAGTAGGGATCCTTTCTTTGTCACTACATAAAGGTGTCGTCGTGGGGGAGGGACCTAAGGGGAGGGGTTGACCCCACCCCTTTGAGAAATTTTTACTAAATTAAGGTTGCTTAGATGCAAAATGGAACTATCTTTGGGATATTTTTGGAGCTGATCATATATGGCTAGAAAATGTCCATAATTAAATGAATTCTAATTTTTCCGACTGGTTTGATTCTTTTTCCAAATGAGTGGGGGCCGTAAATTGTATTTTCGTTTTCATGGGCGTTACTTTTGTATGATACAGCAGTGGGGATCCTTCCTTTTTCACTTCATAAAGGTGCCGTCCTGGGGGAGGGGCCTAAGAGGAGGGGGTTTCCCCCTCCCCTTTGAGAAATTTTTGTTAAGGTAAGGTTGTTTAGATGCAAAATGGTGCTATCTTGGGATACTTTTGGAACTGATCATATATGGCTGGAAAATGTCCATAATTTAGTGAATACTAAGATTTGGTTGGGTGAAAGTAGAAAGTATGTTGTCTAAGAGAAGAATACGTTGTCAACAAACCTCCTGAAGCCCCCCCCCCTTTGACTACTTTAATGCCTTCTGTTTTGGTGTCTAATGCTAGCATGTACCTGTATAGGCCTCCTGGAAGCTCTGGATCAATTATATAAAATGGGGCAATGATATAATGTTTATTACCTGGCATCTAAATAATAATATAGAGTATGACGCCAAGCACTTTACATCTATCGTATTTTTACTAATTTTGAACGAAAATCCAGACGAACAGCTTCCAGCAATGGGGGATGGGCGGGAAGGAGATGGGCGGGAGGGAGAGTACGGGTGAGAAAAATGATACTAGACCTCCCAGACAGGTAAAGCAAAAGGGGTTTAGGACTAACAAGCGCGTTTTCAGAATGTACACCTAGTTTATGCTATAAAAGTTCACTGGTACGTTGTGCTTATAATGTTCATAAGTGATACAAAGTGGATTGTGAGGACTGCGCGCAAAGCGCGCGGAAATTTCAGGGTATACTTCAATGCCAAAATAAAAAAAAACCTGCACGCAGGCTCAGCTAGGGGTGGTGCTTTGATTTGCCGACATGGGGGGGGGGGGGCGCCTTGACTGGGGGCCAGCTACTCTAAGTCCCGACAGATGCAATGGGCTGCCGAACTCAAAATATAAGGCGCGCGAAGCTCGCCGAAAAATTTTGGGTTATATTGAATTTTCATTAAGGAAAGTTGAAAAAGTTTGGGCTTTTATTGAAGAATCTGGACAAAACCAAGAAATTTGTTCGGGTGACTGCATGGTCGTCGTCGGGGATTACATTCTTCATCTTACCCATTAAGGATCTCCTACGAAACTGAAAGATCGTTTTCTTACGAATTATGTTTGCCACGATGGCAAGGCTGAAGAAAGAATCTTCCAAAAGTTAGGAAAAAGGAAAGAACTTCGCAACGATGCGTTTTCGTGTTTCTATAGAATCACGTCTACACGGAAGAACAACATTTGTGGAAACGTTGAAATCCAATATGTTTGAAACGGGGGCGTTACCACTAGATAGAACTATAGATGGAAGCGCGCGTAGCGCGCGAAAACTTTTTGATGTTATGGAAAGAATCGTTACAGAACTTACTGGCTACGGGCCTGATAAATCGACGTTTTGAATATTTTCTGAGTATATCTATGTCTTCACCAATATTAGTCTATATAAAATTTTGCGCAATTTTGTGGGACTCGGAAAAATTTGGGGGGCTAAAGCCACCTAGCCCTCGTAGAACTGTGCCTTGTATAATTACCTTCATAATGTTCATGGGATTGATTGCAAATCGTGACGCATGCGCGCTTGGCGCGCCGAAATTTTCATTGAATAAGATTTCCATGACAAAACCTGCATTCAGAATGTGCATCGAGATACTTTCAATTGCCCAACAAACCAACATGCCACTCAAAAAGCGAGTCTTCTTTTACCTGGTAATTTGTAAACAGCTTTCAACTTCTGCGGTTGTGCTTCTCCGAAAGTTGCTTTCGGAAGATATTGATAATAAGAACAACACTGAGGTAAGGTTTGGAGCGCGCGGAGTTTGAGAAGAATTTGCGAAAAAAGGACAGCTTTGATTTGATTTTACGTGAGGAAAATAGCGTTTGGTATTATTCTCACTTGGTCTAGTTGGAAAATAGGCTATATACAAAAGGTATTAGGCTCAGTCGAAAAAATGTGCTAGACTGAGATATCAGAAATTCCAACTGGCATTTCAGATTTTCCGACTATCGCTGCTCTGACGAACTTTGGGGGGGGGGGGGGGTGAGACACCCCCACACCCCCGGTCGCGACGGCCCTGAGCACAACACTGAAAAAAAAAAAAAACAAAGGAAACAAAGCATTTCCCATCAATGTGAGGAAGTGATTTACAGGTAATCCCTGCTTGCCTCAAGCTTACTTTGGGTCACAAATGTAGTAACTTTAGTTGCTGGTATCTCGAGTACCTCATGTCCGATTTGAATGGAAGTTTGACCAAATTGCGTAGATTTAGTTGCTCTTTCACAATAGAAAATTATTTTTTTTGCATAAACCCTTCCTTTAAAAGTAACCGCTGGGAGCATTCTCGGGAATGAAAATGCTTGGGCAGCTGTCCAGTGTATTCCGGATGTATGTTCAGCAATTGAACGGCTGAGCAGCGAAGTGAAGAGTTCCAGAATTAAGACGTCTTAGAAACACTTCTATTGTGGAAAGTGAAAATTTTCCAGTTGATGAGGGAATAGCACAGCATGGAACGTTTACCATATCACGAGCAATGAATGATGGAAGTGTTGTAACGGGGGATGCCCGAAATGGCCGTAGGCACATCACCATTATCAATACCGGAGAAAATGTACCGCGTCAAGAAAATTTTGTACGTTCCGGTTATAACCACTTCGGGTAAAAATTTAAAGTTGCAGCCGTTAACAACAAAACTGGACAGTATGATACACGCGATAGTTCATATCTCGAAAAAGAAGAAGCAAATAAAAACAAAAAACATCAGAGATACGACTTTTCTTCCAATAGATATGTTAAGTGTATAGACATGGGCGGCGATGGGGGGGGGGGGGGGCGGACATGTCTTCCAATATTTGAGAAAGTGCCTATTGACTTTGATTTTTCACAGTAAAATTTTTGAAAATGGGGTCATGTCCCCCAATATTGAGAACAAATCGCCGCTTTTGTGTGTAGATACTGACCTTGTCACTAATCACATCTTCGTTGGAGCACATAAAGCTATGTACGCGACCATCAGCCTAATTACCCTTTTACTTTCACACTTCCACGGTGTATGAAATATGGACACAACATGATTGTTATTTGTGGTAAGCTAGTAGTTCGATCGTGACTCTACTTACTGTAATGTATCTGTGATTTCTGTGGAAGGAGTGAAGTTTACATTACTGCAAGAACTACAGAGTCCAGATGAAGAACCCGATAAAGGTGATTACAACATTAGTCCAATCAGCGTACTGTGTGGGGAAAATTTTCCCCTTAAAAACTGCAAAGTGCATGACAACGGGTGTGGTAGACGATCGAGAAAAATTGTTACTTATGACATCAGGGAGGCTATTTGTGTTTGGCATATTGTCGAGTCGAGTTGTCGCCAGAAGGCGATGAAAAAGATCAAACTCGAAAATTTACGGTTAATTTAAGAGATAAAGAACAACCCTTTGCGTGTAGACCGCAAAGGGAGACATGGCCAATTTTTGACAGTGGTAATAAATTCGTAATCAAGGACCAGTATAGCTCTCCCAGATTACAAAGAAATACCGGAACAATCTTTGACAGTGGAATAAGCGAGCCCAGGGAGTAGTACGTCATTTCAGATATATATTCTAATCTCTATAGCTCGTGACCTATTCTTTTCAGATGTAGCCTAATGGTGCTAACATGAAAGGGAAAAGTGTAAACCATTATGAATGATGATCTCTTTCTCACTTTTATATGTTTCAAATAAACAGATAACAGGGCTTAAATAAGTTTTCAATAAGTATGACATGCATTAAAGCTTTTATACCTTCGTGTACAAACTTCCTGCGCTAGTTTAGGCTATGCGTTTCTGTAAGGAAGATTATGTCGCTGCTATACTGACAAACTCCAAACGTGTTGAACTTTTCGAAGCTAGGCTAGAGGCCGATTCTCGCAGCCCCAGCCTTAGCCTCGAAAATTAAGCTAAGGCGATCAAGGGCCGTCTACTGTATAGCACCTAAATATTTCACAAAGATTCTAAGGAAGTAATTCATACTTCATAGCTAAGGATAGTATTCCGGGGCAAAAAGTTTAAGTTTGTTGCTCTTCTGTCGTATGGTACCAACTTGATCGAGGTACGGACGCCATTGCACAACAGAAGTGATAAAGGCCAGAGTTGGATCGAAGGGGGAGTCTTTTCTTCCCTTCATTTCACCACAACTGATTCTTGAGATGATATCAAAGAATTACTATACTACAAAGTCTCGATACTTACTTCGGTTGGCGGACGAGTAAATTGCATGAAACGGTGATTTATTTTAACAATTTCCCGGTCGAATTTTCCCAGATCCCTCATGTCTAGGCTCACAAAATTAAAATTACTGTCTAGTTGATAGAGGAACTGCAAAGTGGTATCCACGATTACGAATATTTATTTTGTTAAATCCCTAGCCTGATTGGTAGATGCCATAAAATCGCAAAATTGTCCGGGGAGGGATGATGATTACCAAGTAGCCTCTCGAAGCTCCACACATTCGGCGCTCGCAAGTTCGAATTGTGCTGTCAAAAACTTAGTCACACCTCCATTTTTGCAAATTTTGGGTCAATGTGACTGTGGTCTTTAGATCTATTTTGAGGTTAATGACAGAATGATATCAGTGCCTCGTCCTCGGATAGTGTGGCATCGGTCTCAGCCGCTGGAACTGTTGTCTGAGCCACAACTGACACTAGGGATCCACAATTACTTTCATATAAAGAAGTCTCTGAGAGGGAATTTACAGATCAAGTCGCAAGTAGTTGACAAATTTTACAGCAAGTAGCAAGTCGAGTCGCATTAAGAGCGTATGTCAAAAACAAGAAGCGAGACATAAAAAGTACGCGAATTACGTGGGACTCGATCCCAAGCCTTAAGACTGCTGTCCCAGCTCTAGTGGCTTGATAACCAAGCTAATGCCTCATCAAAACTACTCGAATAGAAGTGGCAATGGACATGAAGGCACGATTTAGGATTCAAGAGTTGAGTACTAGTCTAAAAGATCGAATAATGTGAAAGGAGCACGTGTCTTTGTGCACTGCAAGAGACTGGAAGATAAAATCGGGAGGAGTGTAAGTTCTTTCAATTTCAACTTACTACAATTGTTTTGCTACGTTAAGAGTCACCGATGGATGCTGAAATTTACAGATGCCTCATGATTTTTAGAGACCCCGCAAAGGCAGTTCGAACTACTTCATATGGTATCCTTGGACAGCATTAGCGTACGGGGCCAAGTTTATTGGACCAGGTAGGCGCATGGTATAAATACCACCTCCCTGATTGGACTTAAGTTTAGGAGGTGCATGTAGGTGGTGCTAGCTAATACCACTGCCCTAGGAGGTGTTCATGACACCCTTTATCGCAAAATTTGGGCACTTTTGACCTTCGACCTAGATTAATTTTGGCTTTGACCTCCACCATAAGCAACTAAAACAGCACCATGTTAAAATTTGTGTCATCATTTTCAACATATACATGGCTGAATGACTTTTTCCAATATACTGATCGATAGGCAGGCAATGGAAAAATTTAATTTGACCTTTTACCTCTGACCTCTGAAGTAACTAAGTATTTGTGCACAGGTTTTATTGTCAAGTAACTAGGCTACCCAACAAGTTTGTACTTGATGAGGGGTTACGGGTCAGACACACACACTCAGACACCCACACGTACACTCCGACACGCAAACACTCCCAAACAGCTTCACATAAATTTCTGATGACGGGTATGTCCAGTGACGGATCCAGAGGGGGGTATTGGGTATGGATACCCCCCACCGGGATGGTAAAAGTTGTATAGATAGCCAGGCTAATTGTAGCCTAGGCCTAATACCTTTTTAAAAATACAAAGATAGTTGTTACATTATCTGATTACAGTATTTTTGTGTCATATTCTTCAATCAAATGAAAAATGTAAATAATAATGTATCTATCTTCCTTATCCGGCATTCATTTGGGAAATTCCCGTTTTGTTTACATATTGCGCAGTGACGAATGCTAGATCTAGCGTTTTCCGCCAACGGCCGTTGGTAACGCTGTTTGTGACATCACATGTGTGTCTTTGTTGATCCTATAATCTGATTGTTAACTTACGGTACCTAATGTATTTGTTGTATTTTTGTCATGATTTCTCCTTCAGATGTCAGAATTGCATATTATTGATATACTAAAAATAATTTGGTCAGGATTGTTTTTTTGTTTTTAGCACAATTATATTTTTCGTGGTTTTGTTGGCACATTTTGTACGCTTTTCAATATAGTGCTTTCTTCCTCCCGCCATTTTATACTCCCAGTCCCATCAAACCCAGGTAGTGACGCAAGTATGTAGGCTATGTCAGCCTATTTCTGCAAGTACGTCTTTAAAGAAGTAGGCGATTATGAAGTAGCCCAGAATGCTGATTTTGGCACATAACAGTTAAACCCCAACAGGTCTGGGAAGTGCCATTTCCTGAATTCTAATAGGCATCAGAGGCTAAAAAAAAAGCCAAACCATAGGCGTAGGAAGCGGGGGTCTGGGGGGGGCATTAGCCTCCAGTCAAAAATGTGGGGGGCTGAAGTATGCTTCCGCTACCCCCAAGATCCAAGGGCAAAATCCCCTTATTTGTCCCTTCTGTAAGAAATGTCAAAAATTTGCAGTAATTTTCCTTAAAGTTTGTCTAAAATGTTGCACCAAATTGCATCTAAGGACCCTCAAATACCCCAAAATTTTCCACCCCCTCCCCTTAGACCCCTCCCCTAGGACGGCAATCCGAAACAAGGTTCAGTCCCCCAGTCTCGAAAAACTTCCTACGCCTATGAGCCATTCATATGGTGGCGCTTCGCTCAGTGTACATTTGATTTCCTGTCCACATGCAGACCCCCCCCCCCCCCACTGCAAATTTCTGGATCCGCCACTGGGTATGTCACATGTACAGAGATGAAATAGCAAAAGAATAACAAAGTAGCGTGATGGCAACTAGAAAGACGAAACAAGGACCCTAGGGACATTGTATTTACTAAGTTAATTAATAAGTCAAAAATGTGACATAACAGTCTGCTGAATATGGTAAAAATTTATAACAGCAAGATTTGTTTTAGTAAATGGAGCCAAAGGGGGTATAGACTCGGACAAATATTTGTTTTTATTAAACTCAATTGTTTTCATAAGAGTACCAGGCAGGGTCTGGAGGACCTGCTCTGGCAGAAAGCATGCTATTTTGAGCAATACATATGCTTTGTGGGTGCTTAAAATTTCTGGCAAAGGTACTCAACAATCCCCCCTGCCCGCAACCGAAAGTGGCCTCATCCGCTTAACAGCTTAAAATATGGGAGTAGTATAGATGCTTGTCAAAGATGTGTGCTACCTTGTTTCTATAAATAGATTTTGAGAGTTCCAGGTTTGTAATCACAGGGCAGGGCAAAGGCCGATCAGGGAGTTGCTATTTGACAAATAGCAACTCCCTGGGCCGATATAGTTCAGTTACCTGCGTTGTGCTTGCAGCTGTCAATACGCACAATAAAATGATATTGTCACTGGCTTTCCACCAGTAACTGGGACTGAAGTCCAAGTACAGCACGCTTAATTTGTTTTCCCACGAGGTTATGGGCAAATCCGAATTTCATGAATTTGGAAAATTGTTTCAAAATGATGGTTAGGGTTACAGGCCGAATGTAGGTTAGGGTTACGTACACCTCTTGAAGATATCTGGCATGTTCTTTCATAATCCGGCGTCAGAATTACCAAACAATGTAGAGAAACTTTCATTTCGGGAGTAAGGAACGTGGCCAGTTTTCAAGAAGTTGATTGGCCCATTGATATCATTTGCCCATAACCTCGTGGGAAAAAATTGCTCGTACAGCATATCATGTAAGTCCCGTACTCCATATGTATACTGAACTAATTTCTGTAGTTTACACACACAGGCTTCACGTATACAAGCGTCATATATAAAGCTATATGCAGTGATGACCATAGAGACAAGACTTACATCACGACAACCTTTCCACAACCGAGTGCAATTATTGCGAGGTAAAATAAAACCTGAGTATTTCATGGAAGCGTTAATTAGACAAAGCAGTAGTCTTAAAGAAGTCTAATTTTTAGGTTTGAAAGTAACATTTAGACGGGTTTAAAGGAAATTGATTTTTCAAACTTTATAGCTGGTATTGGTAGGCTACATCGAAATACAGTAACGTGCCATTGGTGGACAAGGCCAGGATTCCAGTGTTATGTAGTCTATGCACTAGAAGTCAAAAACCTCTCTTGTGTAATTGGTTTATACTTTTGTGACTGAAGATAGCACTAAACCAGCCTTTGTAAAACTGTTGGCCTAGCTAAACTTTTTAAATGGTGTGGCAGACAATTAATATTTAGTCTATGAAGGTTGATAGCGTGCTATATATTAAGAGGGAATTAGTGCCTCAAGATAGCATTACTGGCATTGATTGGGGACATAATTTAACGTTTTTCTATTAAAAACGCAATATAGAAATTTTCTACGTGAACGTGTAGATCTACAGTAAAACTCCGTGCTTGTAAAAAAATCGGTTGATATGTGACCACCAATTTACCGACAAAATACAGAACTTGCATGGCACGGAACATTAGTTATAAATGATTTTTTCCTCATTTCTCGAATTTGCATTCAGGGCCGTAGACTGCAGGGGGCAGGGGTACTGTTGCCCCCTGAGATTTTCAGACCATGGATGAAACTTGGCCTACTTGAAAAAAATGATAAAATGCTGAAAAATTTTCACTGTCCAAATCCGTGATTAAAAGGCCGCAAATAAACCTGAGATATCGCATATATAAGGGTTCCCTTTTCCCCAAATTTTCTGGGGCAGGTCCACGGACCCCGTTGGGGACTCGTTTTTCTGGCTTCTCTTCCTGACGAATGAACCGTACAAGATGTACCGCTTGAATGCACCAGCATATACGCTGGCTAAAGATAAAATAGCCTGTGATTACGTTTAACTATTAGCTAATCTGTATGAGCTTGTGAAGTAACTTTTACTCTAAAGGGCATAAACAGTCGCCCTAAACTTATTTTGAAACAAGAACAAAATCTCATAAATATCCTCATATTTCTCTTCAAGTATGTTTAATGATATATCATAACATACCCAAATGATAACATGCCCATTGCACACCCAAGGTAAGCCAAGGAGGTATTCCATACGTAAATTTCACAATTTAGTGAGAAACATTCTAACATGATTCTCAAAAGCAATTCATGAAATAGGCCTAGGATAGCCGGGTGCAATAATTGAAATTGGGGTGACTGCATTTTCCCTTTAAATCAAATCTAACTTTTCTTCTTGAAATCTAAAGTTCTTTCTAAAGCATGAAATGTAAAAGTGAAGAATGTCTAGATGCAACTTCAAGTTCTAAAATGTGTCATTTCTCCCATCTGGGAGGCATTACGGCTGAACATTTTCTTGCTAGGCCTACGCTACGGCTACGTGCCAACTGATGATTACTCCCCCTGTCCCACATAGACAAAACTTTCTCATAGAGTATGTGCTGTTGTCCTCTTCCCTTTGACAGCACCTCTGGACTTACGCCCGACCAGAAATAGGAAGAATATCACTAAGTACGTAATGAAAATTTGTCAGTTCAAAGAGTTGCCAACGATAGCTCAAATTTGTAGTTTGTACCTAAGCCAGGCCTTACATGTACATATCCGCTCATCACCCTCCCACCTGTCCACAGGATGGCACCCATGCACAGGTAAAAAAAGGAAGGGTCAACTATCTGCAGACACGCCACCTGGTGTTTCGCTTAGACAGCATCATGACCTGCCCCCTATAGGGATTTCCGACTCCCAGGCTACGACCCTGGAGTGTAGCGTGAACTACAGAAATAAGCGTGTAAACTGCCCTAGCTATTATGTTCACCCATGCCGAGAAACCAGCTCGGCAATATAAAATCTATCAGGAATTATTCTTTTCATGGATATGTTCTCAAAGTCATTTGCTGGCTCCTATTTAACCGGTACTCTGTCATAAACATAGAATTTCACAAAATCTGGAAAAAAGGTAACGTGATCAATATGCCCTTGGAACCAACTTTCGGCATTCTAATTATCATATAGATATATATTGCAAGAGCTTCCAGAGACTTCACCCCTGGACCCGCACAGGGGGTCCACTCCTGGACCCTGCCAGAGGTCCTAAAGTAGGCTCCTGTGCTCAGCACGTAAAACTCGCCCTTTGCGTTCGTGTTACATCAACCATGCATTTGTAACCACCACTCCTCGCTTTCAGTCTGGGGAATTACAAGTTTTGCCCTCCACACAGCTCCGAAATCCTGCACACGCTACTGCTTTCAACCTCATAAGTTTCATTTGAATTTTTATTTGATAGGGTTGTCCTCTAACATCAAAGTTACTAAAGACAAAAGTCAAAATTATGACATTAATGGTAAAAATATTGACATTTACAGTCAAAATATTGAAATTAAAACAGTAGTATTAGACGAAGAGTAAATTGTTGGCTTTAAATTATTAGTAATTTCTAACGCCAAACGAATGTGGTGAAAAAGCTCACGACTTGGGATAAGAAAGTCAAATTAATTAGGCCTACCTTATTAGTAAAAAATAGTGGAATTAAAATCCAGTTTTGTAGTACTTGAAAATTACTAGGTACTAGAGTACTTCTAGATACTTTTTTCAAGTGCTGATCGTGCCCCTACTCGGATGCTAAAACACTTGAACTCTTCACTCTGTACTCTCACTCCCATGTAAAGTAATACTCGTACTCGAGTTTTTAGTACTTGTACTCGGCTTAGGCCAAGTACTTTACGAGTACCCGTAAATACTACTTTTTGTAAAATAAGATCATGTAAAACTAACAATTATTCACAAGATTGAACACCATAAGTTTCTTTACTAGGGGTATTGTTTTTCATGTGTTACGGCTTGTGGTCGCAAGTCAAACCAATAACAGCGAAAGATCACAGAAGAACGAGATTAAAATTCAACAACTTAATGATTATTTACAATTTTAGAGAAACAAGGTGGTGGCTTGCCATTACCTGTTCTCCAATTCATTCGTAATCCTCATGCACCAGTCCTAGCTCTCCAGTCACCGCGTGAGCCTGAAAAGAGAAAACAGTAAACTTAAATTAGCATGCGGCCTGCTACGGTACCTTGAGCAGAACCTACACGTAGATCGACGCGCAGCCCGTCTGTAGGAGACCTATGCGGGCTGTCAGAGTAAATATAGGGCAACTATAATTATAAGCCTTCACTGCCGTGCCCGTGGTATGCAGGCTACGTAATAATGACGGCAGTAGGATGCTGTGCTGCGATTCGAGTATATAAGTAGTATATTACGATGCAGCAATTAACAGCAGCAATAAGTTAACGGTAGTGCGCCTGAAGTAATGGCAGGAAATACGCATGCTACCAGATAAGTTGCCAATATCAATTAACTCACTCAGTCGCATTGACGGATTTGTTGTATCAGGCGATCTGTAGGCCGCCAGGCTCGGTCTACGTCTTGGTGTAAGCTTGTAACAGTTTCTTAAGTAATAAGGTGAAGTGCCTTACATTGAGTTGGCTATGTCTGGGCCAAATTATCCTCGCGTGAGACTAAAGAAGTTATTCCCTTGCACTTCGCTAATTACATAGCTGGTGCATAACTACAAAAGCAAGCGCGGGCTATAAGTATTCAAAAGGCACATTAAAATAACTACAATATGAATATTTAGTAATTGATAAATTGATAAATGTATGCTAAGTACAGTAGTAATTCTGTACCTGTAATCTGTAATATCCTCCTGTTGGCACTGTAGAGCTAGTTGTACGGTATAGCTTATAACTCCTTTCTAGGTGTGGTTCATAAAATTTGAAAACCTTTTGAAAAGTGGAAGGGCTTGCATTTTCTACAAGCACTTGTGACAGTTGAACTGTAACTGTTCTACAGTCTTCAACTGCCACAAATGCTCATAGTAAGTGCAAGCCCTTCCACTTTTCAAAAGGTTTTCAAATTTTATGAATTTCTATGTTCAAAAATCTTGCATATTAATGCTAATATGTATCTGTAAGATTTGTAATAATCAAAGCAAAACATAACTGACAAATTCTGGAAGAAATTCAGAAAGTTAAGAGAACTTTAGAGAATATTTTAGGAGTATTTTATTATATAGCGTGGAAGTGCTGAATGCTCTCTATCAGCAGCTACCATCCTCTGACTGTTACTCCATCGAAATTTCATCCTTCAGACAATGCCAAGTGAAATTATTCGGGAAAAAGAGCTGCCTTGAGGTACCTTATGATCAAAAGTCTCGACACAGACAAATGTGGCGAGAAAAGTGCAGTAATTGTGCCAGAAACGTAAGTTGCTTGTTCGAGCTGGGAGATTTGTGACATACCTTTCCGTCTATATATACTACATAGTATATGATATACTACACAATGTTAAGGGGCGCCTGTGGGTAGGCGATGGATGATAACAACCTCAATACACAGCGTAGAAACGGCGTAAGGCAATTTATCACAAGTGTGCAGTGTCAGTGGCTGGCTTCAGGTGATTCGGTCAGAGAATAACTTCTCATAGTATTATGATATCTCTCTCTCCTATAACAGTTGTTGAACTGCCTTTTATATGCTAGGCTTTTAATCGAGGAATCTCTGGAATTCAATAGAACTTTCAATGCACACAGTCGAGCAATTACGAGAACGTTCCTTGCATGCACCGTAGTAAACAAACAATGCCAATATTTCTTAGAAGTGTCGCAGTACGTAAACATTTCCTTCGAGAAAATTCTAGAAAGGCTGCGTTGAAGTTGAATTCTCTGGAGCTTTCCATTCGCTCGTCGATGGATTCAATCCGGTGTTCCTGACAGGTCGTCTTGTAACTCTTCCCCCCTTGAAAAAGTTTTGGACGTCTCGGACAAAACTTAAGTTACAATATTTACAATGTATAACTTTACAGTAATAACTACAGTATGTATATTATGTAGTCCAATATTCAATGGAAGGTATAATCATAACATATAACTTGTCTTGCAAGGTGATGATACATGAATACAGTAACATCATCAATACACATTGTGCCATAGTTAACACAAAATTTCAAACCTCACAGTGAGATTTTCAACATACTGCATCAGGTCAAATTCTTGACAAAGAGTCTGGTACAACATTGTCTTTCCCTTTAATGTGCTTAACATCTACATTTTATGATTGCAGAAATAAACTCCACCTCATCAATCTTTGATTTTTGTTCTTCATCTTAGATAAAAATGTCAAAGGGTTATGATCAGTGTATAGGGAAACTAGTAGTTCCCAAATAAACATCAAAGTGCTGAAGACCAAGTATCAAAGCTAATGTCTCTTTTTCAATTGTTGAATAATTTTTCTGGTGTTTGTCAAATTTCTTAGAATAATAACAAACAGGGTGATCAACACCATGCTCATCAGCTTGAAGCAAAACGGCTCCTATGCCATTGTCACTGGCATCTACTGCCAACTTAAATTGTTTTTCAAAATCTAGATTTACGCTTGTCAGGTGTCAAAATGACGTAGTCTGTGTCACTGACCTTTCTCTCAGTGACATAAGGTCCTTGAAAGCGAGCTTGAAGTGGCTGCCCAGAAACAGGCAAAAACACTAGCACCTTATCACCAGGTTTAAACTCTCTTTTCAAAGTGGTCTTGTCGTACCACGCTTTCATTTTCTTCTGAGAGTAACTCAGATTTTCCTGAGCAAGTTCATATGCTCAATGAAGACGATCTTTAAAGCGGGATACATAATCAAGTAGATGTATGTCTTCACCTGGATCTGATAACCACTTCTCCTTCAACAATTTCAATGGCCCACGAACTGTGTGTCCAAAGACAAGTTCAAATGGACTGAACCCAAGTGACTCTTGTATAGACTCCCTGGCAGCAAACATTACAAATGGAATGCCTTCATCCCAATCTCTCTCATTATCATGACAATATGTCTTTAACATATTCTTCAATGTTTGGTGAAACCTTTCCAAAGCCCCTTGGCTTTCAGGATGATAAGCCGAAGACTTAATTTGGTCTATGCCTAACTCATACAACATCTGTTGGAATACAGTAGACATGAAATTAGACCCTTGATATGATTGGATCTCTTTTGGCAACCCAAACAATGTGAAAAATTTAAGTAAAGCTTGTAAGACTGTCCGAGCCTTAATATTTCTCAGAGGTATTGCCTCTGGAAACCTTGTAGAAGCACTCATGATGGTTAATATACAGGCGCGGTTTTACGGGGGGGCTTTGGGGGCTCAAGCCCTCCCAAAATTCGCTCAAGCCCCCCCAAAAATTTTCAGAGGTTGTGTTATGCTATATTTGCGTGTACTGAGAAAAACAAAATTGCAAAATACACTTGTGCACATCTTGGTCCAGTTGATTTAATTTGTCAAGGGAAACTGTCGTCTGTCTCGAAATCACATAATAGGTTCACAATCTCATACAATGGAAGTTACGTCAGATAAGTAACATCTATGATAGTATGTACGTACATGTAAATCAAGTTAACGGATTAATCATCTGTTGGAAGTTCAAAACGAGTCATTTCGTCGATGATCTCGTCAAGCTATACTAGCAGTCCTTTTAAGCCAAATCTACAGGCCGAATCGTTCTTCCCATTAATGTGAACAGGTACAGTTGCTTGTATTTCTCAGTAACGTTTGCTACATTCTTCCAAATAAAAAAAAAAAATATATGCCTGTATATACGTTACATCTATGTCATGGTCAGGGGCAGTGCCACTCGGGGGAAGGGAGGCCTATATCTGATCCATATAGTTAATCCAGAGCTTCCAAGAGGCCATATTCCGGTTTCTATCAGCTTCAGATACGATTTTATAATGCACAAATGAAGCAAGGCAAATTTTCTTAATAGTTCGAGAATATTTCTGTGGACTACACGCACGTATTTTCGCGTAAAACTTTCCCCGACTAGAAGGCAGTAATGTGTCCAAAATGGGACTTCAGGAGGTTTGTTGATACATACCCGTAGACAAAAAAGGCTCCTCTTTCACCTAACCAAAAATATTAAGAATGTTTTGAAGCCATATGATTGGGTCAAAAAATATCCCAAAGACAACACCATTTTGCATCTAAGCAACCTTCCAGTACCAAAATTTCTCAAAAAACCCCTCTTTAGACCTGTCCCCTAGAACAGCCCTCTTTTACCCAACCAAAAATTAGAATTCACGAAGGTATGAACATTTTCCAGCCATATATCAGTCAAAACTGTCCCGAAGACCGTACCATTTTGCATCTTAGCAACCTTAAAGTAACCCGCAGAATTTCTCACAGGAGAGGGGAACACCCCTCCCTTTAGACCTCTCCCCTAGGACCTCCCTCTTTCCCCCAACCAAAAATTAGAATTCACAAAATTATGAACATTTTTCAGCAATATACAGTATATCAGTCAAAAAATAACCCAAAGACCGCACCATTTTGCATCTTAGCAACCTTAAATTAGCAAAAATTTCTCAAAGGGAGAACACCCTTCCCCTTAGACCTCTCCCCTAAGAAAGCCCTCTTTCCCCCAACCAAAACTTAGAATTCACAAAGTTATGAACATTTTCCAGTCATATAGTCAAAAATTACCCAAAGAACGCACCATTTTGCATCTTAGCAACCTTAAATTAGCAAAAATTTCTCAGAGGAAAGGGACACCCCTACCCTTAGACCTCTCCCCCAGGACGGCGATCACTCAACCCACGGTCCCCTATCAAAATAACCTTCGCCGTCCCTGGTTATGGTACTGTTTTTTATTATCATTGGTTTCAGCGTGCGCGTGGCCGATTTACATATTTGAGAGAAAATTTTATGATTCTTCCGTTTCAAGTCCCCCTAAGCCCCCCTAAAAGTCTCGGTCTAGAACCGCGCCTGTTAATATATACTGATGCCCTGCCCTACTCTTAGGTAGGGGACCTACACAATCAATGATGACTCTACTAAACGGCTCTTCAAAAGCAGGAATTGGCTTTAAGGGTGCAGCCGGAATGTTCTGATTCGGCTTCCCAAACATTTGACATGAGTGACAGGTCTTACAAAATTTGGCCACATCACTTTTAAGTTTTGGCCAATAAAAGTGACTTAGAATTCTGTGGTAAGTCTTATTGACTTCTAGGTGCCCTGCAAACGGCATTTCATGAGCAATACTCAGTATTTCCCTTCTATAAGTCCTAGGTACCACAATTTGATGGTAAATTCTCCACTCTTCATCTAATGGTGCATCAGGTGGTCGCCATTTACGCATCAAAATATTGTTTTTAAAATAAAAGCAGACTGGGACGTCTTTCGATTCATCCTCAGTGAGTGCACCAGCTATTAATGGCTGAAGCTCTTCATCATGTTGTTGTTGGACTGACAACTGGTCTCTGTGGAGTGTGTCAGACATTTTTGATTTTTCCTGTTCTACCCCCTCACTTTGTGTGGGGCCAGGAGACTCAGAATCCTGACTATCATTGAGATTAGTCATAAAAGATTGGCTGAGATCATACCAAGAATCTTCACTTTCATGAATATTTTTACTAGAATCTTTTCCAGACTTTGACTCCTCTTTTGGGAGTGTTGTTCCATTTTTAGGAACTAATTCCTCAATTTTAGAGGACGGATGATTAAGTTTATCATCCTTATTTTCAGAAATCATACCCTCATTTTTAGAGAGTGGATGTTTAAGGTTATCATCCTTACATGATTCCCTACTTGTTCCACTTTTGGGAACTGTATCCTCACTTTTGGAGGGTGGATGTTTAAGATTATCATCCATAGCGAGCCTTTGTGACATAGCTCTAGTGACAGCACAGTCAGGGAATAAATTTGGAAATTCCTTTTCTAATTGCTCTGTGTTGTTATAATCACATGGTTTATCTGTCAAAATTGCATTGGCTACTACCTTTCCACCAGCTAGGTCATTGCCTAGCAACAGAGATACCCCCTTTACAGGAAGAGTAGGTCTGACCCCTACTATGACCGACCCAGAAACTAAATCTGACTTCAAATTAATTTTGTGGAGAGGGACAGAAATAAATCCACACTCAACCCCCTGAATTAGTACATTTGCCCTGTGGAAGTAGAGTCCAATAATGGCAAAACTCCATCAAGAAGCAACGACTGAGTTGCGCCTGTGTCACGCAAAATTTTAATTTTGACGGGTGGATGAGCTGAATTTCCATCTAGGGAAATAAACCCCTCAGACACGAATGGAAGGTATTCTTCCTTAACTTGGTCTTTAGAATTAGGCCGTGAAGTCACGACTACCTCAGGAGAGTTCTCTACAATGGCTAAGGCATTGGAGGCTGTTTCAGTCTCCTTTAATTTTGCCAATGTGAAGCAATTTGCCATTGTATGGCCCTTTTTGTGACAGAAACCACAAATTATGTCTTTAAAGGCAGCTTTGTTTGAGCTGACCTGGTCGTTCTTTTGACGACTTGAATCTGGTTGTTTCTTACCAGAATTTGTTGGAGAGATAGATCCAGACTGAGATCCACTGTTACCTGTTGTGCCACTACTATTGCCATATTTCTTATTTGGCCTACTAAACTGACCCTTGTTTTGAGTCTGACCCACTTTACCAAATTTATGGGTAAGTGCATACTGATCAGCCAAATTTGCAACTTCACTCAACTTGTCAGCCTTATTTTCCTCAAGGTGAGTCTTAATGTCATCATTCACACACCGTTTGAATTCCTCGACCAGCATCAGTTGTCTTAAGGCGTCAAATGTGGAGACCTTTTTGGAAGCACACCATCTATCGAAATGCCTTTCTTTTTGATAAGCAAACTCTACGTATGTTTGTGTATCCGCCTTACGATACTTTCTAAATTTTTGGCGATAAGCTTCGGGCACCAATTCATAGGCTTGTAATATGGCCTTTTTAACCTTATCATAATCCATGCTGTCCTCTATTGACAGAGCGGAATACACTTCTTGAGCCTTGCCTGTGAAATTACTCTGGATGAGTATGGACCATTTATCTCTTGGCCACTTTAGTTGCTCACCCAGCTTTTCGAAGTGGTTAAAGAATTTCTCCACATTATCCTCCTGAAATTTGGGGACAAATTTAAACGTGCTTAGAAACATCGAATCCCCCAGTATCCAAGCCTATTTTAGGGTCTGAGCCTTTTATTACCCCTAACTCTAGTTGCTTCAACCTATAAATTCATGTTCTCTTGCCTCTTTTTCCCTTTGCATTTGCATTTCTCTTTCTTTTTTTTTCCTTTTGCATTTCTCTTTCCTCTTTTTCCTTTTGCATTTCTCTTTTCTCTTTTTCCTTTTGCATTTCTCTTTCCTCTTTTTCTTTTTGCATTTCTCTTTCCTCTTTTTCCAATTCTTTCAATCTAATCTCCTTATTCATTTCCATTTCCAGCCTTTTCAATTCAAATGTGTTGTCAGTTGGCACAGTGATAGCTGTTTCCAATACTGTACTAGGCAGGACACTTTCATCCACAAGATATTCTAGAACATATCTTTTAATCTCGTCTTTCCGCATTAAAGGCTGAAATTCAATGCCATAATGTTTTTACAATCTCAGATTTTTTTACTAAATCCAGTTCCTCGACTGAGGGACTAGCCACGAATTCATCTAAGTTGAATGGCATTTTGAAGTTATATCAAGCATTCAACAAACAACTAACAAGTCTGGACAAACACAGTTGCTTACGATTTACAACAGATTATTTACAATCTCCTTATCTTACTTAAATTTACAATAATTAATTAGATTTACTCACAATCCTTTACTTAATGGTATGTTATTCCATATGGTTAGAACCTTTTCACACATGTCAAACTTTTTGACTGTTTGGCGAGGTATTCTTCATGATGTCAGCCTCATTCGCTTTTCCTCAAATGCTTTAACTAGTTATAAGACAAGCACAGATTAAGTAATGAAAAAGTTCGATCAAATCGACTCCAAGCTTTAGAGGTAGGCTATTGGACCAGAAATATATCACATTTAACAAGGGAAAACTATATATGGTATATTGAATGTTGCATTGAATACTGAAAAGTAAAAGGACTTGAAAAGTACTCGAAAAGTACCCTGGTATAAAAGTACTCGTACTCGTCGAGGTATCAAAATTGTGACTTTTTCAAAATAATGACATCAACGGAAATATTAAGATTAATGGTCAGATTTGTCCTTGATGATGAAATGAAAGTAAATGTTTCGAGATTTAAAGTAAAAAAAAAGCTACTAGGAAGTCAAAATTGTGGGTTTAAAGGTGGAACAATCGATATTAAAAGAAAACACTGTGACGTTTTCGAAGTCAAAATAACTAGAGAAAAGACAAAAATGGCAAAAAAGTCAAATTATCGCGATTAAAATTCAAAACTTGGACACTTAGGCAAAATAGTCAGGTTTTGAGTCACAAATTCTGTCTTTCCCAAATCGTTTTCATAAAGCCACTGTAACGACCTACACGCCCGTCCGGAGTTCTGAGTTTTGAAAAATATCCCAAACGACGGATTTTAAACCCTGCACTGCACGAGTTTCAACGATTAGAAAAGTTCTGTGACTACGCCTTGCCTGAAATACTGAGCTTTATGTCGAATGCTTTTTGACACTTTGGCACAAGTGGTTTCCAAATTTAAAAACAAAAATACTGTCGGAAGTAAAAAATTGCATTTTGAAAGATCAAAATTTTCAAAAGGATGAATTTTCCTGTAGTTTTGACGCTAGATTCTATTTATCTGGCCATAAATTACTCCATTCAGCTTTGTACCTTATTCTTGTGAAAAGTCAGAACCCTGCAAACTCAGTAGAAATTGTACCGATCGACAGCTACTGTTATGTGTTAAAAATATGATATGCAGAATGCTTGCGCAGTACATCTAGAGACCTGTAAATTCTGAACCGATTAAGCATAAGGTCAGAAACTGAAAGTGAGCTCAGTATCATTTAATTGTATAGTAACTTTAAAAGTTATATGACCAAATATATACAATAGTTCATGCACATTAACCTTGCTAGTTTAAGTACGAGAACTATACATGAAGGCCATTTTGGAAAATTTGCCAACTTGGATGGTCGTCATACTTTATCATGGAATAAATCTGTGATGAAAACGTAAATGCTTCTAAATGCGGGCTTCTTTGCATGCTTAAATGAACATCTTTAATTGCATTATTTTTACTTCATAAGTAAAACTTTTGACTTAAAATATTTAAACTTTTCATTTTATGATTTTGGCCTAAAAAGTCATGATTTTGAGCTTTTCTCTAAAAGTTAAAAATGTTAATTTCAAAAATTTACTTTTAATGCCATTACTTTCCCTTGATCTCATTATTTTGACTTTTAAAGTTTACAGTTGTTTTAATCTCAGTATATGACCTGTAACATTATATTGTCTTCAAATTTAATATATTTTGTTTTTTGTTTCAATAATTTGTCTGTAATGTCATTAGTTCATTACTTTACATCTGAAAGGTTTAAAGGCGCGACGCCACGGTAGGGGATTTGGGGGTCCTCCTCCAAGAAAATTGGAATTCTAGATGCGCTTAGATGCGATTTCCCAGCATCTGGGAAGCATATTTTCTATATATATACAACTTCATTGGTCAAAAAGTCGTTGGTCATCGAAAAAGGGGGGCGTGCGCCGGGTGCGCCCCGCCTAGATCCGCGCCTGCATGGTGAAGTGCATTCCGAGTCATATTTCAAATCAAGAAGAGAAGTTACACACCGACGTTTTGTTTCTCACTCAGTGCCACAGGCGTTCCGATATAGGTACATAATACACTATACATGTATATACTAACAAGGTACGACAATTTTCTGGACGAAGCTTACAACTTAGCCTATTTTTACACTCTTATGCTCACTGTGAACCTCTCTGATTTCTTTCAATCACATCGCTCGATG
This sequence comes from Holothuria leucospilota, assembly GCA_029531755.1. Taxonomy (NCBI): domain Eukaryota; kingdom Metazoa; phylum Echinodermata; class Holothuroidea; order Aspidochirotida; family Holothuriidae; genus Holothuria; species Holothuria leucospilota. The sequence goes on along the minus strand of CM055972.1, from coordinate 36,998,501 downwards.
AGAAAAAACATTCAACATCCCTTCGGGCACAACTGCCTGACTGCGGGCATAAAATCAATTTATTCGTAAAAAATGGACTCTCCGCACGGTCGTGGTTACACAGAAAGATGACGTATGGTTATAACCTGCGCAGCCATCTATGCCGCCTCGTAAGCGAAAACACGCAGCGCAAGGTAAAGCAAATCAAAAGAACGTACGTTCGCTATGCAGATAGATACGAGTAGCTCCTCATTTGACAAATCCTGTGTAACGTGCGTTGTTATTGGCGTATAGCTAAGTAAAATTATTTCCATTCTCTTTGGCAGTCAGATGGGCTCTGCCTCAGCTAAAGAGGGCGAAAATTAGCACTCTCAGCAAAACTTTCAAAAAGATCGTTTCCTCTGATGATGCGAAATCGACTCATTTCGGAGTAAGCCGAAAACATACAAGGAGCAGGGGCGGATCCAAGGGGGGGTTTTAGGGGTTTAAACCCCCCCTTTGATTTTCGAGGATTTTTTTTTCATTTTGTATAATATATTGTTTATTTTCCCCGGTATGTTTTGAAGGTTATTTTCAGTTACAACAATGCAATTAACATGCCATAATTATAAGTTTGCTGACAGCGTATTTTTCCTTCTATCGTCCCGATTCTCTCTCATTCAAAAATCCTTATAGAGTCAGTGAGTCCTTCAAGAGGAGGTCCAGCTCTAATCTTGGTTCCCATGTGCAATGAAATCGCATCCAGTAGTGCCTAACTCTGTTTTAAAAAATGGGAACGCGACTCCAGCTTTCGGTTGTACTCTCGCTGAAAAATTCAAATATTGTGTTGACTGAAAGTGGTTGTCGTTGAATTGGAATCACTTAATATAATCAGAAATGGAGAAGGCTAATCATACTTTGGACATCCGTTGGATGTAAAGACGTTCAGGGAAAATTAGACTTTTCAGTTGGAACATACATCTAAAGAAGTTACCATTGTTCTGGAAGGTATTATAATCCAAAATTCGCTTATATACTGAATCCCTTTCATTTGTTGCACAAGACATATTCCTTTTTTATCCAAGAGTACGTTATGACCAAGATCACGTTTAAACATTATTCCATGCAAAAGAGTGGGTGTTTGCCTGGAGCTTCTTGCACATGGGAAGTGCCAGTGACCTGTATTTTAGCATATTTTCCTTCGTGCCTCTGGAGGACATGGTTGTATGTACAGCAAGGGAGGGTTTCAAAAAAAATGTAATGTTTCCATGGAAATGACAAACATACAAAGCATGAAACATGAAGATGGCCTAAGTATAGATTGTAAGGTCTGAGAAGGGTCAATTTTTCTTGGTTCACGCCGCGCAGTGATGGCGCCAGGTGGGGGACAGGGGGGCCATGGCCCCCCGTCGGGGAAGTTTTACAGTTTTTACAGTCGGGGAGTCTTAGTCTATACGGTAAAGTGTGTAGTCCCCAACGGCGATAAGTCGCCCCGACGGTTTACCTATTTTTTGCTCTCAAGAGCAGTGGCGCCGGCACGGCTGGCATGGGGGGAACGCGTGCCCCCCCCCCATTCGATTTCAGAAAATTTTTTTTTGAAAATTTTAAAATGATCTCAAGAGGCGTTTAAGCTATAGATTTCCGTAGGGGGATAGGGTGAGGTGTGCTATCAGCCGAGTGATGGATCTGTGGTTATCATTTTCAATCACAAATGGTTCTCAAACTATCAGAATTATCCCAAATTTTTCGCAAATTATCAAAATTTTGGCGCGCTTCGCGCGCTCCAAACCTTACCTCAGTGATATCCTTATTGTCAATAATTTTCGGTAGCAACTCCCGTAGAAGCACAGTTGAAGGCTGTTTACGAATTCTCAGTAAAAGGTTGGCTTTGTGATTGGCATATAGGTTTGTTGAGGATTTGAAAGTGTTTCGATGCAGAGGATCATGAATGCAGGTTTTGTCATTGTAATCTTATTTAATGAAAAATTTCGGCTCGCTTCGCGCGCATTCGTCACGGTTTGCACCCCGTCTTATGGCTATTATTAAGGTTATAATACATGCAACTATTCTGATCACACTCTTCCGAGAAACATAAGTACATTTCCAACCTCTGTAGGCCTATGGGATCTTTCAGTCTAATTTGTAGCATGATCTGGAAGGTTGAAAGTACGTATTTGCCGTCGGTTATACATTTTTTCAAATGCAGCCATTACCGGTAGGCCTATAGATGGCGGATTGTTAATACACTTACGACGGAAAAGCATTTTGAAATGCGCTTTTTAGTCCTACACCCCTTTTGCTATACCTAGGTGTTCGTCTGGGTTTTCGTTCAAACTTAGTAAACATACGACAGTTGCAAAGTGCTCGGCATCATACTCTATAGTATCATTTGGATGTCAGGTAATGTAGTTTTCAAGATGACAGTAGTGTTTACATGTTGATTTAACTAATTAGAGGGCGTGATTAAAGGGATCTCAAAAAGGAACAAAATGGCGACCGCAGTTCTGATACCGTCTTTTACCTTACGTTAGCCGTGTGAGTAAGGACACAGAATTAAGTGGAAAAGAAGAGAAAGGAAATGCAAAATAAAAGATAAAGGTGACAACCCTCTAAAAGATATGTGAACTGTGATTCTATATTCTAGTAAAAGACGACAGAACGTCGAAATCATAAGCACACGCTTAACGTAACAATCATCGCATGGGCTAGGCTACCATTACAGTGTGAGCCTATTATGGAAATTATGCGATCCCATCGACTATATTTCGTGGAACTGATCGTGTGCAAACTGTATACTACGATATAGCGTATACGATAGTGAAACCTAAAGTGAACTCAGAAAAGCCTAATCTTAGGATAAAGATCAGGCAACAACAACAGAAAACATTAAGTGAATCAATGAAGAAGCTTTTGAAGCTCCTAGTGAGACATTAAAGCAGGATGTCGTATAGTTCGGGGTCCAGCCAGATGGCTCCATCTGATAATGGGGCCGGTGATAATGAAGGCGAAATTGGCCCAGATGACAGTGTGTCTGTAGTAAACAGAAAGTCAGGCACTAATAGGTCAAGACAAAGCACGGCAGATAGTGAGGTGTCAATAAAGACTACAGTGTCAGCACTGTTATACAGAACCCAACAGAAAGAAATAGAGTTAGTTGCAAAAGCGGCAGCTCAAAGGAAAAGGAATAAACTAGAAGAAAGAAAAAGACAAATTCAAGCAGAATTAGATCTAAATGAAGCTGAAGAAGAGCTAAGAATTGCTCAACAGAAGGCTGCAAGAGTGAGGCTCCTTAATGCAATAGAAGAGGAGAGAGCAAATATTGAAATTGAGCAGCAGGAAATTGATATGCATGCTGAATTACAGGCAGCTAAAGCTGTTTCAAAGTTATTACAGCATCATGAAGATAAGATAGAGACCAGTCATGATATCTCTTCTAAGATTGCTCTAGAAGTAGAGGAGAGCATAAAGATGAAATCACCCACATATCCAAAACAAGATACAGTTGTCACAAGGGAACAACACACTATACCCAATGGTCAGTTGAACCCAGAGGCTAAAATTTTTGCGAGTAGCCAGAAGTCTGAAGCTGAGGGGAAACCCACATATGAGAAATCAAAGGTCAGTAGTCAGATGCCAGTTTACAAATCTTCACACAATAATGAAGAGCAATGGGGGGAAAAGACGAGAGAAATTAACCAGAAAAGTTTTGCAGAGGCTTGTCTACCTTCCAAGTACCCAAGTATAGCCCCAGAATCAAAAGAAAAAAATGACGGGGATAATGTGACGATGGCTACTCTTCTGACCAAAATTGTAGACCATCAAAGAGAATCTGCCTTACCATCACCTGAAATCGACAAATTTGATGGTAGTGACATCTTAGAGTTCACACCGTTTATGAGGAACTTTAAACATGTTGTGGAAGAAAAGACCCAAAACCCAGCAAGAAGATTGGAATTATTACTCAGATTCACTGAAGGAGAAGCACATACTCTCATTAGAGAGTGCACATCCATAGAACCCCCCTCTAAAGGATTTGAAAGGGCAAAATTTTTGCTAAGGAGAGATTATGGCCAACCTCAAATTTTAGCTGCTGCTTACCAGTCTAAAGCAGAAAGTTGGGAAAAGATTCCTACTGGAGACAAGGCTGCCCTGAGAAAGTTTTCCATTTTCCTTGTCAACTGTTGCAATATGAAATATGGCAATCTTGAGATGGAATGTTTGAATGGTTATGATTTCTTGAAAGTCTTAGCCAAAAAATTGCCAGTGGGAATGCAACAACAATGGATTAAGAAAATGGGCCATTTCAGGGAAACAGAAATGAGATCTCCAACACTTGAAGATTTTGAGAGTTTTGTTGGGCAACTCTCAAGAAATGAGAATGACCCTAGAGTGGCAGGACTGGGTTATCAGCACAGAAAATCAGAAGGGAAGACACTACCTTCACAGAAAAGGGCTTTTGCTGCAACGTTACATGATAAGGGTAAGAAGCAAAGCACAAATACAGCAGGAGGTAAACAATCAAAAGAAAACAAAGCTGCAGTATCACCTTGTCTTTATTGTGGCAGTGGAAGTAATCACAACTTGCTGAGTTGCAGAAAGTTTGGAAATCTCAGCCTAAAAGAGAAGTCAGATGTCTGCATGAATAAGGGACTCTGTTTTGGTTGTTTAAATCCTGGGCATCTTAAAAGAAACTGCCCAAATAAGGAATGGGCTAAATGTGAAAAATGTGACAAAGCTCATGTTACAATTTTACACGATCCTACCAGAGAAAAGGAATCAAGGAACCAGTCAGAAGACCAGATCACACCATCCGTTACCACTGGGCGTGTTGCCATAAATAAAGTAAAGCCTAAAAGAAAACGAAATGAAGATACTAGTACTCTGATGGCAATAACACCAGTGCTGATCAAGCCGAAGGCGAGTAACAAATGTATAGCTACTTATGCATTTATTGATAATGGGTGTGGTGCTGTTTTCATAGATAATGTGCTTCAAAGAGCACTGCAGCTGAGGACAAGAAGGACAAAAGTCCATTTGAAAACGTTGAATTTACAGGAAGTTCTTCCCATGGATATTCTACTTGATGAATTGCAAGTTGGAAATATGGATGGAAGTGCTTTCATAGACTTGCCTTCTGTGTATGTCAAGGACAACATTCCAGCAACCATGGCTGATTCACCAACCCCGAGTGACCTGCGTGGCTGGGATCATTTACGTCACATTGATCTCCCAGCTGTACAAGGTTCTTCCAGTATTCCCCATGTGACTCTGATGATTGGAAGTAATGTACCAGGGGTCTCAATGCCACTAGAGATTTCATCAGGAAAAGTTGGTGAACCATATGCTATCAGGTCACCAATAGGATGGCTGGTGTATGGCCTTGAAGGGAAACTGACTGAAAACCCTCAAGTGAACGTCAATTTCTGCAGAATTGGCAATGGTACTGTCATGAATGGGAATGAACAGTTGGAACAACAGTTAAAGAACTACATTAATATGGATTTCACTGAACGTCTCTCTGATGAGAAAAAGGGCTTATCAGCAGAAGACAGGAAATTTATGCAAATTATGCAGGAATCAATAACAAAGGTGGAGGGCCATTATGAGACAGCCCTTCCATTGAGAAACAAAGATGTCACAATGCCTAATAACAAGGTTCAGGCACAGTTATTTTCCTTACGACTACAGAGGAGGTTAAAGCACAACCAGCAGTTAGCCAAAGAATATACAGAGTTTATGGAAACTCTAGAAAGGAAAGGGTATGCTGAACAAATCCCAGATGAGGAACTAGACAGGGGAGACGGTAAGGTTTGGTACATACCTCACCACAGTGTTTACAACCCAAGGAAACCAGACAAGGTTAGGGTGGTGTTTAATTGCCCTGTCATCTATGAGGGAATGTCCTTAAATGAACAACTGCTTCCTGGACCTGATCTTACTAATCACCTGTATGGCGTCCTCATGAGGTGGAGAAAAGAAAGTGTGGCTATAATGGCAGACATCGAAGCCATGTTTTATCAGGTTAAAGTAAGAAAGAAGGACTGTGACCTGCTAAGATATCTATGGTGGCCCAAAGGTGACTTGAATGGTGAACCGAAGGATTACAGAATGTTAGCTCATCCATTTGGTGCCGTCTCATCGCCTAGTTGTGCAAACTTTGCCTTGAAAAGAACAGCCCTTGACAACGAATGTAAATTTGGCCAAGAAGTCACATCGTCAATCCAAAATGACTTCTACGTAGATGATTTTCTAAAATCTGTGGCTACTGAAGAAGAAGGTATCCAGTTATGCCATGACTTGAAGAAAAGTATGTCAGAAGGTGGATTCAATCTGACAAAGTGGGTAAGCAACAGTAGAAAGTTGCTTGAATCTATTCCAAAAGAAGACAGGGCAAAAGATGTAAAAGACCTTAATCTACAGAATGACTCACTACCCAAAGAAAGAGTACTAGGAGTACAATGGTGTGCAGAGAAAGACCAGCTTGGATTCAGTGCAAAGGTGGTGAACAAGAAACCCACAAGGAGGAACATATTATCTGTAGTGAGTGCTGTCTATGATCCTATTGGCAATGCTGCACCATTCCTCCTGAAGGCAAAGAAAATACTGCAAGTTCTGTGCAGATTGAAATTAGATTGGGACAGTGAAATACCAAATGAGCAAGAACGAGAGTGGAAAGAGTGGTTAAAGGAACTCCCGGAAATAGAGAATCTCAAATTGAGACGATGTTACAAACCTAAAGAGTTTGGAAATGTGGTGAACACACAAATGCACCACTTTTCTGACGCAAGTCAAGATGGTTATGGAACAGCAACATACCTGAGGTTTACTAACGACAAAGGTGAAATTCACTGCGCCTTCGTCACCGGTAAGGCTCGTGTTGCTCCACTAAAGCCACACACCATCGTTAAAATGGAACTCACTGCTGCAACGTCGGCCGTGCGTCAAGACAGTGTGCTTAAAAGAGAACTTTCCTTGGGAGTCAACAAAACAGTTTTTTGGACGGACAGTCAAACAGTCTTAAAATACATCAGAAGTGAAAAGGCGAGGCACCCGGTATTTGTGGCAAATCGAGTTGCAGTTATTCGTGATGGCTCTGAAGTCCACCAGTGGAGATATGTGAACTCTAAACTCAATCCAGCAGACCATGCATCCCGTGGACTGAGTGCCCATGAACTAAGTAGCAAAACAGAGTGGCTGAAAGGTCCAGAGTTTCTTACAAAATCTGAGGAATTCTGGCCAAAAGAAGAAGAAAATGACAGTCAGAAAGAAAGTTCAGATGTACAAGATCTTGAATGTGAAGTAACAGTCAATTCTGTCAACGTACAGATGGGAAGTTTTGATAGTCCTGTCGACAACCTGATAAAGTATTTCTCAGAATGGAACAGGCTGAAAAGATCTGTTGCATGGTGGCTACGTTTGAAGGCCATATTGCTACAGAAAGGAGGGAAACGTGATACAAGAGAATTTTCCTCCTCTCTAGACTCTGATGAATTACAAGCTGCAGAAAATGCCATTATTATTTACATTCAGAAACAGGCATTCCCAAAAGAGATTGCTACCTTGCAAGGTGCTGATGCAAACAGTAGTGATAACAATGGCAAAAGGGTTATCACTGAAGGAAGCAGTGGCAGGGAGGAAAGGTCAATTCAAGGGAGACTCACTGGCCTAGACCCTGAACTGCATGAAGGAATTCTGAGGGTCGGAGGAAGATTGAGAAATGCAAGTATTCCGTTTAATGCCAAACATCAAGTTATTCTTCCTAAGGATTGTCATGTGTCTTCACTTATTATTAGACACGTACATCATCTGGTGGGGCATCAAGGAAGAAACCACATCCTTGCAGAAATGAGGCAAAAGTATTGGATCCTCAATGCTGGTGGAGCTGTGAAACAAATGTTAAAGAGATGTGTTACTTGCAGGAAATACCAGGCAAAAGCCAGCACTCAGAAAATGGCTGACTTACCATCTTACAGGCTTCAGTCAGACGAAGGGGCCTTCACACGATGTGGAGTGGATTATTTTGGACCTTTTGAAATCAAACATGGTCGAAGTTTGTACAAAAGGTATGGAGTGCTTTTCACTTGCTTGTCAAGTCGAGCAATACACATAGAAATTGCCCACTCTATGGACACAAGTTCCTGTATCAGTGGCTCTGAGGCGTTTCATAGCCAGGAGGGGACATGTAAAAGAATTTCACTCCGACAATGGCTCAAATTTGGTGGGAGCAAAGAAGGAGTTGCAGAATGCACTGAAAGAATTTAACAGAGATGAACTGAGTGCATTTTCAAGCAATCATGGGTTCAAATGGAATTTCAATCCCCCAGCTGCTTCACACCATGGTGGAGTGTGGGAAAGGCAGATAAGAACTGTCCGTAAAATCTTGCAAGCCATTCTTACTGAACAATATCTAAAGACCTGTCAAAATGAGGAACAGTTACACACACTAATGTGTGAAGTAGAAGCCATTGTAAACAGCAGACCCTTAACCCGAGTCTCAGATGATGCAGGTGACCTAGATGTCATAACACCAAACAGCTTGCTGCTGATGAAACCACCTGTAAATATTCCTCCAGGGAAGTTCAACGAAATGGACTTGTATGCTAGACGCCGTTGGAAGCAGATGCAGTATCTGGCAGATCTCTTCTGGAAGAGATGGACCAAAGAATACTTACCAACTCTACAGAGACGTCAGAAGTGGTTGCAGCCAAAGAGATGCCTGGCAGTTGGAGACGTGGTGCTAATTGTGGATGACCAAGCTCCTAGAAATTCTTGGCTTTTGGGGGTTATCTTGGAAACATATAGGGATAAAAGGGGATTAGTCAGGAGCGCCAAAATTAAAACAAAAACTGCTAGTCTTGTCAGGCCAGTGACCAAATTGTGCTTACTTCTTGAGGAAGAAATGGGTTAGGTGGTTTAGACCAAATTTTGTGGGGCTTTACAAATTTACAGTTCAGTTGAGTTTTGAACTTTCATTAATTGGGATAGTTGATTTGTTAAATGTTAACTTTCAATTGTTTGGACTGAGACTGATTGAACATTTTTTGTTAGTTGTTCATGAATTATTTCTTGAAAACAGTAAAGGTTATTGCACTGTATCAGTGCAACTGGGGCCGGAATGTAGTTTTCAAGATGACAGTAGTGTTTACATGTTGATTTAACTAATTAGAGGGCGTGATTAAAGGGATCTCAAAAAGGAACAAAATGGCGACCGCAGTTCTGATACCGTCTTTTACCTTACGTTAGCCGTGTGAGTAAGGACACAGAATTAAGTGGAAAAGAAGAGAAAGGAAATGCAAAATAAAAGATAAAGGTGACAACCCTCTAAAAGATATGTGAACTGTGATTCTATAGGTAATAAGCATCATGTCAGTGCCCCATTTTATATAATTAATACAGAGCTTCCAGGAGGGCTGCCTGCCAGCCTTAGAAATACCCTTTCATAATGCACAATGAAGCAAAGGAAAATTTTCGTAACAGTCCAAGAATGTTTCCGTGAACTCAACGCACGTATTATTAAGTAAAAACTTTCCCCGAATAGAAGGCATTAATTAAAGTAGCCAAAAGTGGGACTTCAGGAGGTTTGCTGACAACATACCCTTCTGTTGGACAACATACTCTCCTCTTTCACCTTACCAAAAATTAGAATTCACTAATGTTTGGATATTTTCCAGCCATATATGATCAGTTCCAAACGTATCCCAAAGATAGCACCATTTTGCATCTAAGCAACCTTAAATTAACAAAATTTTCTCAAAGGGGAGGGGACACCTCCCCTTAGACCCCTCACCCAGGTCAGCACCTTTATGAAGTGACAAAGGAAAGATTATCACTGCTGTATACTATCGCAGGTACCCATAAATAGGTACAATTTATGCAGACCGGGGGAAAAACTGAGGTGGAATTTGGACGTCATCTGTTGTGCCCCCCCCCCCCCATTACCAAATCCTGGCGGCGCCACTGCTCAAGAGGACAATTTCCCTTAAAAGAACCCAAAATTTTCGGCGTAGGCGCGCGGTAGAGTCACTCCTGTTTCTTCAGTACTTCCATTCTACATCGCTAGGTAGCACAAGACCTGTCAAACTTAACAAGTAACATGTAGGTGGAGTACACTGTTTATGTAGAGATCGTTAATTCCATCCCATATCGCAAAGTCTACTTGCTGTTGTCTTGTGTGTGTCATGCGGTACGGTCAGTTGGTGGGGGCTCAAGGAGAAAAGTTTGGGTATTTCATAGGGTAGTCCAGGTTATTTTCGATAAAATGTATGTTATCCCTGATATGGTCTACAACCCCTACAGTTTTTCTTTTTTTCTTTTTGTTCTTAATGATTAGGCTGCATATATTATTTGTGTAAAAAAAAAAAAAAATTCGCGCGCTTCGCGCGCTTTGCAATTTTACGTTTCAGATTCAAAAGTACACTATCAACTCGGCTCATGAAGTATTCAGTGATATTAAGCAAAATATGCCCTGCAATGACGGAATATTTAGGCTCCTTCATATCCCCTCCTTACCACCCCTTCGACATAGGGGCTGTCGGAACTTCGGGTCACTGCATGATCCGGCCCTCTGTCGGGAAAATGCTGTCGCTACCGACCTAGTCGGTTTACTTATTTTGGCTTTCAAAAGGGTCATTTCTGCGATAAAATTCAAAATTTTCGGTCCACTTTGCCCACTCTTCCTCAGTTCCGTTACTAATAGCTAAATATAGTACAAACCCTTTCCACCTTTTCAAGTAACTTAATATAAATAGAATACATGGATTTATGTAAATGTCGGTCATTTCATCTTATTTTGCTAAACCTAGTTAATATTCTCTTGTGTCTGCCGTGCGGTACTGCTAGTGACTCGAGGAGGGAAGTTCAGCGTAGGTTATGCCCGATATGGCCCAACTGCCTTGACAATTGACCCATATATATATGCTTCAAATAAGTACAGATTCTTTTTAGTGTAGGCCTATCCAAAAAATTTCGCGCGCTTCGCGCGCTTTGAAATTTCACAGTTTAGATTCTAGGAAATACGATAAACCAGGGCGGAAATATATATCTCTAGTATTTGCAAATATTATGAAATATATGCTCCGCAATGTCATAATCTAATACACAAGTTTTCTTCAAATCCTTCCTCACCAATTCCTCGACGACAGCAGGGTTGTTCCCGTTACGCTTTGAAAGTAACTCGTTATAGTTACAGTTAATTCCGTAAAATTGTAACTCGTTACAGTTACTAGTTACAATGTTGAAAAAGTAACTAGTTACAGTTACTTTTGACTAAAAAGTAACTAGCTACATTTCAAAAGTAACTCGTTACTTCAAGGTGAATATACGGTACCTCGGTACCTGAAATGGAGGGGGGGGGGGGCATAATTAGATAGTAAGACGGGGGCACATGAGACGACCGACACCTCATTTGTGCCGGTTATCCTTAGGTGTTCCCCAAAGAAAGTCAATGAAGCTAGCTGATCTTCAATGGGCATTGTCGCAGAGGCTCCTAATGCTCAACATGAAGCAGCGAATCATGATACTGTGTCGGAGCTTACGCAAACTATTTGTTAGAGGAATATGGTTATAACCAAAACTTTTCCAGTTACCAAAGTACTTCTTTGAGGGTTGAAATCTTTATACTCCCATCACACAGTCGGCTAATTTAGAGAGGTTAGCGGCTATGCCGGAAAGGGGAAGAGCGTTGTTTCAGCAGTAATTAAAGTCTTCACCCCTCAAGAGCATAAATATGGTATAATAAGAGGATGAATACATTTGTTAGCAGTAAAATTTTAAAACCTCACCGCTAAGGTTGGGCTAAGTGATATTTCCCCATAAATTTCAAGTTTCACATTGTGTTGATATAAAACAGTGCATAGAAATGGTGATACTATGCAGTTTATACATGCAGATCATGTGCACATAATTCACTTTCCCTTTACAATAGGTAAAGCTTTAAGTCGGACACTTCTCTTTCCAATTAGCTTTGTTAGGATACTTTTAACGCCATTGACCATTTCAATATTCTGCTGTTTTTTTTATATTAACCGTACTATTATTCCAGTGTAAGGAGTTACGGACATTGAAAAGAATATGATATAGCCTAAATTCATACGTTTGATTCATCAAATAAAGATACCATACATGTTAAATTAGATGCATAAATGGATGCACGGTGTTTACCAACGCTTGGCACCGTATAGATTTACTGGGCTCCAACGCAAGAGTCCGGATTCGGTTAGCTTAATGCCGGTCTCAAGAGCGTTTTTCTAGATTAGGAATTTGCCCGGGATAGAAGGTTCCGGAATCGAAATTTTTACGGAATGTGATGTAACTGGACTCGGACTCGGAGTTCATTCCAGCCGAGTTCTCAAATATGAAAGTTACATTAAAAGTGTTTAAAGTTCCATTTGTGCACAATGTACAGATCTAAGGTATTGTCACATACAATCAACTAAATTACTCAGGAGGCCAGGCTATGGAAGTGAGTACAAACGATGACTTTGTTAATGGTGGACATGTACGATAGAATTAAAACATCTGTATGTGTGATATGATATACATTGGCAGAAAGACTGGTCTCGGAATTGGTGCCATTGGAATCAAAACTGGCAGAAATTTGAGGATCCTGAGCAGTACCATGCTCGGAAAGATTCAGGAATCTAGAATCGCAGTTAGCTCCGACTCGGATAGGGTGAACACGGGTCCAGCCCTAACGTCTCAAGAGGCAATGATTAAACTTTCAAAGTAAGCTGGTATTTGAATGCCCATGGGCCAACCCGTTTCTCACGGTACACTGTCTCCACTGTGTCCTCTAAAGGACAATATGAGTAAACCAAGGCCCAGCTGACTTTACTTAGAATACATAAAGTCAGCTGAGCCTTAGAGGACCGTTCAGTATTTTTCAAATAATCGCACAAATCGGTCTCATGGATAATAAGCATTGATCTGTCTAATAAGTATTTTGACATACAGATCAATTTTAAACTTATTTCAATCAGGGAGTTGCTATTTGACAACTCCCTGGTTCAATAGACAATCAAGTGGCCCGGCCTGTAAGCCTGCAGCGTGTGCATCTAATATCAACTTCTGATTCTAATCGTGAATAAAATTTGATGTCGGTGAGGGCGACGTCGATAATAGCGATGAATGATAAATAGCCTATATCGAAAATAATTTTACATTTTACTACCAAAGTGTCATCAATTTGAACATTTTCTGTTATTCTGATATTAGCTCAAAGAAAATGCAATTTGTGGTCATTTCGACTATTTGTAACGGGAAAGTAACGGGACCCAAATGTAACGCCGTTACAGTTACTTTTACACAGAATTGTAACTAGTTACTTGCTCCGTTACTGAAATGCAAATGTAACTCGTTACAGGGTTCCGTTACACAAAATGTAACTCGTTACAGTAACGGCGTTACTTGTAACTCGTTACTTCCCAACCCTGGACGACAGTCATGGCTGTCGGGGCTTCGGGTCGCTGGCCCGCCGTCGGGGAGTCTGCCCTCCCCGTCGGACAAATCCTGGCACCACCCCTAGCCCTGGCGCCGCTCCAACCGATGGTCGCGCTCCGGTTAGATAACGAGACAACCAAAAATCCCATGCATGCGATTAGGCCTACCAGTTTAATTTTAAGGCCCCATACCAAAATACTTTCAGAAGATTTCAAAAAGAGAAACCAAGTTTTCTTTATTGAGCACAAGCGAGCAACTTTGAGTGAGTCACTGTGAGCGCCTAGAGAGAGCACAACATCAAATGACTGAATATTCCGAACTCCTGACGCCCAAGATCGTTATCGGGCTGTATAGCATGCATCTCTCACAAGGAGGGAGACAACTTTCTGACAGGACATTTATCATAAAATTTCTGACACAGAGAATTTCAATGAAAGCTTGTTTTTATACGGATCAAAGAGCCTAGGAAACGCGTGGGAAATGCCATTTCCTGTAATCTGGGGGTCTTCTGGACCAAAAATTTTCTCTGTACGCTTCGCGCCAACCTATGGTGGCGCTCCGCTTAGATAGTAACTATATCGCAAAACCCCCCTTTAATCAAAACCTGCATCCGCCCCTGAGGAGAAACATTACTTTGGTTACTCGTTATCTCGGACAAAAGGGTACTTTACCAGGAATAGTTTGTAGGAGGCCGTCAGTAACCTAATCACATTCCCACATTTAAGTAAAGACATGAGCCTATGAGAGTGAAACTATTTAATTATTCTCATATTATTGGAAACGCCTTCGAATTCTAGATGCGCTTACATGCGATGTCCCAGCATCAGCTGGGAAGCATATTTTCCATATCTATTGGCTCCTTTTTTTTCAAAAAATCGTTGGTCATTGAAAAGGGGGGGGGGGGAGGGGTGTGCGCCGGGTGCGCCCCCACCTGGATCCGCGTCTGAATGCACAAAACCAGATTTGGGGCCAACCGGGTCACAGCCAACGTTCGGCGGCGGGCATGCGCCCCCTGTCCCTGGCCACGCGATTTGGGCGAATAATGCAGAATAATTAACTTTTACGTCAATGCAATTGATACGTCAGTTCAATGGAACGCCACAACAGGAAAGCCGCACACAATTAAAAACGTGTACGTACACGAGGGGCAACGAAAATGTATCAACCAGCGTACGTCACTTTACATTTACCTCAAAATATTTGAAGAATGCGATTTAAGTAAATTGTGCCAATTTGGGGATTAAATTTATTCACAAAAATGTTTGCATGAAAATGCTATGTCATGCTCTATTTCACCAGTTGCTAGCTGTATACTCCCCTTTGCATTGTGTGTTTATCTTTATTTTCAAGTGTCTGTATTGTGTCACGCGGGTAACAAAGTCCAAAACTGTTAGTACTACAGACCAGGAACCGCTGCGGTAAGTACGGTATTTACCGTACCACTTTTCAACTAAGAGAGAGAGAGAGAGGGGGGGGGGAGAAGAAAAGGGGTAGGGCAGTGGTGGGAGGGCAGTGGTGATTGTTAATACATCTACGACTAAAAAGCATTCTGAAAACGGCCTTGCTAGTCCTTCACACCTTTGCTATACTACGATCAGCTCCAAAAATATCCCAAAGATAGCACCATTTTGCATCTAAGCAACCTTAAATTAACAAAAATTTCTCAAAGGTGAGGGGAACGCCCCCTCCCCTTAGACCCCTATTTCAGGATGATACCTTTATATAATGACAAAGGAAGGATCCCCTTTGCTGTATACAAAAACGCAGGGTGCATAAAAAAGGTGCAATATACGCGCCGCCACTGCAGTTAGTAAAAACATCCAGCCAGTCGGAAAAATTAGAATTCACTAAATTATGGACATTTTCCAGCCATGTACGACCAGCTCCAAAAAAAAAAAATCCTAAAGATAGCACCCTTTTGCACCTAAGCAACTTTAAATTAACAAAAATTTCTCAAAGGAGAGGGGGACGCTCTCTCCCCTTAGACCCCTCCCCCAAGACGACACATTTATGTAGTGACAAAGGAAGGATCCCCACTTAAAATCAATATTCCACTTGTAATAACTTCCCATGGAAATACGCAATTTCATTTTTCAAAATCCAAAAGCTTCAAGGGGGCTTCGCTCCCTTGAATCCCCACGAGGGGCTCTGCTCCTTCGAACACCGAAAAAGACCCCGAAAAATACCGTACCACTTTTAAACCTTCCGACGGGCCTGCTATAGACTGTGTTATATACAATCCATTTATTCCTAGTTGAGCCCTTTCCTGTACTCCTGCAACCCAAACTTCTGACAAAACAGTGTCACTTTTTAGCTTCTCTACTAACTTTCCAAGGAAGGATTTAGGTGTGTATGTGTGACTGCACTATTAAGGGAAGGTAATTCTAACTGCCTAAAGGCATATTTAAAGTGGGGATGACATGGCCAAAGTAAGTTTCCCAGTAAATATTCTTTGGGTACAGCTTGAAATAAAGCGAATGTTTTCCCGTCTAAACTATGTCCATAAACACAGTAATTCGACCTTGTGAATTCCCAATTACAGGCCAGACTCAGCCCATCTGAAATCCGAAAGCGAAAAAACGTATGTGAGCGCGTCTCAAGATCGTGACGTCATTGGAGTCACGGTAAGTAACACTGTACCAGGCAGCTCACCCATCGTTCTACACATCGAATCATGTGCATGCTAACGCGTGCTAGGGGGTACATCATTGCAAACAAACACCTCACTGTAAAAAGAGACGTCTTCATTTTTTTAACACATTATGGCGTTTAAGAATTAGAAAACGAACAACAAAATGGATAGGCACAGTAAATGACTCAACGAATATTAACACATGATAAAGGTAATGACGTCAATTAAAGTGCACTCCGCAAACACGTTTATATGTTTGATGTATATGTTAATTTTTCTTTATTAAAAATAACTTGATGTTTACAGTAATCATGAAATAAACGCATAAACGTGTTTACGAGATGGCGTCAATGTGTTAAAGTTGGCGTTTTAGACGTTTAAGTTGCTTATGTATTTTATTGTTTTTTCGGTTACATAAACGCCAAGACGCGTTTATTATCTGTTACAAAAAAGTGTTTATCATTTTTTAAAGTGCTGTGCTACGATACTACAGCAGCGCGCGTGACCAGTGACCACATTGTAAATTATGCGTCGTTGCGCGGTGACTGCTTACCATTCACGATAGCACCGTTACTGAACAGCTCACTGAGTAAAGGTGCGCTTGTTATGGACTGTTCATACATGTTCATAGCTGTTCTGTACAGCGCGCCTGGACCGCGTCCTTTTTGCACAAAAACAAAGCTGTTTATTATATGCAGGGAAGCTAAAACGCGCGCGCATATGCACGCGAACATATTTTCCAGTGATATGCTTCGAAGCCCCCAACGTGGTCCGCGCTTTGCTCTCTGTATGTTGGGCGGGTATTGTGATGTAATCCTTTTCATGAAGTTGCTAAAGTATGATAACTTTACCAAGCGTTACATTAGTTCCACATCTAGATACGCGTCCTTACATGGTGCAGTGTTTGTGCCGCCAATTGCGTCATAAAAGTCAGGTGACCTGTTGCGGCATTTTTCGAAATTGGATTTTGGACGTTTTTCTTCAAATTCCATTTTATGCCGAATGGTACCGGTTTAACTGTGTATGAGATTATATTTATAGAATACTGTATTCAGTCTTGCAATACACAAAAGTTATTCTGGCCGTGTCATGCCCTCTTTAAGCACTTTCGTTACTTCCCTTCTCCGTCTTTTACAGGGCGTAGCGAAGGTGTTATCTTTGACTGTTTGAGGGGGTGTGGAGATTGTGTTTTGCCGACGGCCGGATCTGGTGATGCGTAGCGCGAAAACAAGCTTCATCCAGTGGGGTCCTGGTCCCCGCCTAAGGACCCCTAGCTGGGTCCAGGGGGCGCAGCCCCCGGAAGCTCTGAGGTTTAAGTATATCTCTGGGTAAAAAATTAAGTCTCAGGTTGGATATATTTTGGTTCATAATGCATCATCAAATACAAACTAGATCCCACTAATTTTAATGTATAGGCTATTCCTCTCGTCAGGCCGCTATAGTTTTAAGCGGTTGGGATCCAGAGGCCCGCCAGTGCTTTAGCTAGGACGTTTTCTCAATGCGACATTAACTGATCTGTGGCCTGGGGGAGGGGTCTATGGGGAGGGGGTTCCCCCTCCCCTTTGGAAATTTTTGGAATTTGCAAGTTGCCTAGATCGCAAATGGTGCAATATCTGAGTGGATTTCTGCCCTAATGAGGAACCTCAAAATTTACACCCGGCGGGCACAATAGGCACGTCAGATTTTTTTTTGTCCGACATTTGTCGCCATTTATGCGACATTATCGCACAAATAGGAGCTGGCTAAAACACTGGGCTCGCCTAAGGAGGATTCCGGAGGGCGAAGCCTCCGGAAGCTCTGAGGTTTAAGTATATCTCTGGGTGGAAAGGTCTCAAGATAGATATATTTTGGTTCATTATGCGTCATCAAATACAAAGATTCCCACTAATTTTTAATGTATTAGGCTATATCCCTCTCGTCAGGCCGCTATAGTTTTAGGGGGTTGGGATCAAGAGGCCCGCCAGTGCTTTAGCTAGGACGTTTTCTCAATGCGACATTTACTGATCTGTGGCCTGGGGGAGGGGTCTAAGGGGAGGGGGTGTCCCCCTCCCCCTTTGGAAATTTTTGGAATTTGAAAGGTGCCTAGATCGCACAGGGGCGGATCTAGGGTCTTCTCTGAGGGGGGGGGGGTCTAACTAAAAAAGGGCACATTCATTTTTTTCTTAAATTTTGGTTCCCATAAACGTCAGCAATTTACGGCATATTGACAAAGAAAGGATAAACCAAGAGACATGCAAAAACTGGAATCAAAACCTGGAATCTAAACGGTGAAAATGCAAAGCGCGCGAAGCGCCCGAAAATTTTGGAGGTAAGCCTACACTGATAAGAACTTGTACTAATTTAAAGCTTATATAGAACAATTGGCCCTATCGGGCATAACTTAATTGTACTTTCCTCCTCGAGTCACTAGCCGTACCGTACGACAGACGCAAGTGAACGTTAACCATTTTAGCGAAATGCGATTCAATTTCTGACATTTACATAAATCCATGTATTCCTACTTATTAACTTGAAAAGGTGGAAAGGGTTTGTACTACATTTAGCTATAAGTATAACCGAACTGAGGAAGAGTGGACAAAGCGTACCGAAAATTTTGGGTTTTATCCCAGAAATTACCCTTATGAAAGCCAAAATAAGTAATCGACCATGTGTGGCGGAAGAATTTTCCAACAAGGGCCGGGCCATGTCAGCTCCCGAATTAGTTCCGACATTCCCTATTTCGAGGGGATGATGAGAAGGGCAAATGGAGGAGCCTCATTATCCCATGCTATTGCCGGCATATTTTGCATCATATCAGTTAATACTTCAAGATCCGAGTTGCGCACTGTAAGTGTTCTTTGAATCTGGATCGTGAAATTGAAAAGCGCGCGAAGCGGGGGAACATGTTTGATAGGCTAACACATAAAACATATGACGAAACGAAAAACGAACTGTGGGTTTGTAGACCGTACCGGGTGTAACATACATTTCTATCGAAACCACCTGGACTACAAGATGAAATAGCCAAACTTTGCTCCGTAAGTCACTCACCAACTGACTCTACCGCATGACACACACACACACAAGAGAACACCAACTAGGCTTTGCGATATGGGATGAAAGTTACGAACTTTACATAAACTATGTACTCTGCCTATACGTTACTTGGTAAGGTGGATAGGACTTGTGCTATCCTGCTTTGCGGAATGGAACTATTGAAGAAAATAGAGTGACTCTAAAGCGCGCGTAGCGCGCCGAAAATTTTGGGTTCTTATTAGAGGAATTATCCTCTTAAGGGCAAAAACAGGTAAGACGTCGGGGCGACTAGTTGTCGTCGGGGACTGCATACTTTCGACTAGGACTCCCGACGAACCTGTAAAACTTCCCCGATAGTTGGTCAGCCTTCTCCGACGGGGGCATGAACCCTTCCCCCACCTGGCGCCACTGCTATCGCGACTGGGGCAGGGGGTTAAAATACTGTATGTTGTGTTCCCTATATAGTTGCGGCGCGACTGTCAAAAATACTCTGTCCAATCAGATGATTGAAGTCGAATGTTTGCCTTTTATTTGCGACAGCAGACTTGTCATCTGTCCAAAGACGTCAAAAAATTGAACCGAGTAACATTGCGTTATTTGACCTGGTGGTGATTTCATATAGTATTTTTAAAATGAAACAAACACCGATTCGTCCATTGCGACTTCTGGTCAACTCTTGGCTGTGGACTTTAACCTAAGATTGGCCTTTTATTCCCATCACTAGGGCAATACTAATAAATGAAGAGAGTAATTCCAGACCATGAATATCATATCGTGTTCATGAGAGAAGGGATACTAGCGGGTAGAGGGAAGGTTTCGTAGATGTAGCGTTTAAGGAGTGTGAACAGATCATTATTTTGTTAGACCAAAAGACTAGCAGTGACCTTTTGGAATCAATATTAGAACTCAGTAGTAATACGTTGCATAAAGCGCTAGCTAGTGAGTATGACGTAATATCTGCGCGTTTTACTGTATTACTTTGAAAGCCCAAGCACGCCACTCGTGGTTCCAAGCGAAAAAGTGATTAAAATGCCTGACTGTCACGCAGGCAGTAAGAGTTAGAGTTAGATGAGGTTTTACGGCTCAGTTTCTAACCAACTGGTTTAAGTCGGGCCGGCCGCGGCCTTTTTTGCAGTTGTGGCTCACTGGCATGTTTTTCCCTATTCCATTGCAGGCAGTAAGACATACTGTAGTCACATCCTCTATAAAACGATTGCGCTGTTCGTGTTTCGGGGCGGGCAATACAGGCTACCATAGTCAAATATATTGCTGAAAGTTTCTGCGATACATGGCTAGACTTTTACGGGTGGATTGATCGATACTGGATGGGGGTAACCAAAATTTCCTCGGAACTGGACAACTGTTATTACCTGTCAAACTGTCGTGGTTTTTTTTTATTTTTTTTATTTTGTTAGGCTAGTGCGAAAAAAAAAACAATTTTGAAAAAGGGCAAATTGGGAAATTTGAGGGGGGGGGGGGTCCGGACGTCGGCGACCCCCCTCTGGATCCGCCACTGTCGCAAATGTATATAAAAATGTAAAATATTTTAGTGGATTTTTGCCCTATAATGAGGAACCTCAAAATTTACACCCGGCAGGTAGAAATTGCGTGTCAGATTTTTTTTGTGCGACATTTTTGTCGCCGTTTATGCGACAGTCTCTCACAAATAGGGGCTGGCTAAAACACTGGACCGGCTCTAGGGCCGCTAGTGGGGGTCCGGGGGCTTCGCCCCTGGATGCTCTGAGGTTTTAGCATCATAATCTTTC
Organism: Holothuria leucospilota; assembly: GCA_029531755.1. Classification (NCBI taxonomy): domain Eukaryota; kingdom Metazoa; phylum Echinodermata; class Holothuroidea; order Aspidochirotida; family Holothuriidae; genus Holothuria; species Holothuria leucospilota. The sequence continues at coordinate 36,977,693 of CM055972.1, read as the reverse complement.
GGTAAAAAATTAAGCCTTATGCAGGATTGGTATATTTTGGTTCATAATGCATTATTCAATGCAAAGATTCCGGTTAATTCTTATGTGTTTGGCTATTCCTCCCGTCATGCCACTGTACTTCAGGTGCTGAACCTGCCGTTCAGAACTGGAACGCTATGTGTTCAGCATTTGAACACTAGACGCGTCAGGCGTTCAAATACGGTAAGTGGATAGGCGTCCGGCGTTCAAAAAGGGAGAAAAAGTGTACAGAATCTTAACACAAGCGTTCAAAATATGCTTTGAACGCCAGGATCTGAAGATGGGTTCTGTATCTGTTTCATTTCGGTGTTTAAATGTTAAAAGCCTGAAATTGCAGTGAACACAAGACAAGCGCGGCACGCATTATTGTTTTTCCCGGGATGTTTGTGGGTAAACCGAATCCTCAGAAGTTTGCAAAATGTGTTTGAAGTCAAGGTTAGTGTTTAGAAGACGGGCTAAGGATACCCTCTCCATGGGTAATCGGGTGCTGCTCCCCATGGTGATGATTAAACTTTAATCATCACCATGGGGAGCAGCACCCGATTACCTCACTTTAAAAGTGAGGAATAATGGCCAGAAAGTGGTTTTTCAAGAATGTCATATGAACCGAAATAGTGCACCTACACGGAAGCCGTTAATTTCCTTTCTTTTCCCGAGTTCCCGACGGACTCAGTCACTCGTCCAATTACACCGACGGCCATTGATACGGCCGTATAAGGCCGTCACATGCATAATCAATTTGCCGACGGGCCTTCAACTTGAATGGACCAATTAGATGAAGAGCCGAAAATCGAAATAGCCGATAACAGACTGGCTCTCTCTTTCTCTTTTTTTCTTTTCATTCTCCGTCTTCCCTTTCCTTCCCTTCCTTTCCCTTTCTTTTCTCTTCTTCTCTCTTCTTTTCCTCCTCTCCTCTTTTCCTCTTCTTTTCCTTTTCCTCTCCTCTTTTTGCCGACAGACCGAAAATTTGCCGACGGGCGACCAAATATTGGGCGGGGGGTGGGGGGAGGGACACCCTCCACCCCCCGCTCGCTACGGCCCTGGTCTTTATCCTTTCATTGAACACTGTTGTCTACATGTTTAGATCGCCGTCCTTTGGTTATGTATGTGTTACATTGAGTTTGTGTGTGTACAATATATTCGTACCAAGCACTGCGTCTATGCAATGGGTTAAAAAATAAATGTCGTCTACCTCAAAGTAACTCAGTTTTTTCGTCTCCAAATATATTTGGGGACCGACGTTCATGATCAGAGCAGTATATAACGGAGATAACTATTTGATTATTCGGTGCTTTGTGATTTGTGGTTGTAAGGTGACGTACGCCAATACACCGTTTCCATAATCCTATAGCGGTGATAACATATGTGTTTCAGTGAATGAGCGTTTCTGCGCCTGTTAACAATTCGCTTCCTTACAAACTGCTTTGTTGTCAAAAGTAGTAATGAGTAATGTGTGACTCTAAATAGAGTAGGCTTATGTTTCATACGTACAGAATACAGTTTTTAACTTGAAACTAGTTGTTGATCCTGAAATTAAATATTAATCCGAGTGGGCCGCTAAGGAATTTGTATATATATTCCTAAAATTGGCCATTTGCATACTTTTTGCACTATTACGGTAATTCTATGATGAATTTCTATGTATTCGAAGTTTTATGCGTCTGACTAATTGCCTTTACCTCGCTTCTCCGCAATGTGTTTTTTTTTCTTATTCCAAATCATTACACTATGGAACTTAAATATTTTCTTCATATTTCAACTTCTGTTTCAGATTGATATCATTATAACATGATGAGTTCTGGATCCCATCTTCTGGAGATTGATGAGAGATTCTGTCAGTGTCCAATTTGTCTACAGCAGTATAAAGAACCAAAGCAGTTACCATGTCTTCATCGATACTGCAGTACCTGCCTACAAGAAATATTGGATAGAAATGTCAACGTCGGAGTAATCACTTGTCCAGAATGTAGAGAGCAATTTGAAATACCAAAAAATGGAGTGGATGGTTTCAAAACAGACTTCAACATAAAGAACGTCATTGAGTATATTCAGTTACAAAAATCGTTAGAAGATGAGCAGCTGAGAGTGTGCCTTGATTGCGCAAAGGAGACTAAGGTCACAGCATACTGCTTTAAATGTAATGACTTTCTTTGCAAGAATTGCCACAACACTCACGTGACTAAAAAGATGCTGAAAGACCATAAACAGCACACTTTAACCCTGGAAAACATTAAATCAAGAAACATGACATTGGAGAAACTGGTTGCATTGAAGGAAGCACCACGATGCCAGGATCATCCTGAGAATTTATCCCAACTTTGCTGTAGAACATGCAACAACCTTCCAATATGTTTGACATGTACCTACGGTAGCCACGAAGACCACAAAATTAAAGATGTCCATATTCTGGCAACCGAAGAAAAGAAAAGCTTACACGAACAGCTGCAAATACTTAGTCAGTACAAGGAGAGAATGTACAAGATGTCTGAGACAGTAGAAAAGATAAGAACAGATCTCTCTTCTAATGCTAAGGAGAAGAAAGAATTTTATGAGACAAGACAAAAGAGAGATTTTGATAACGCAGAGGCTGAGATAAAGAACATGAAAGACAGTAAAAAATTGCAAGAAGATCAATTAAAAAATAAAATGAAAAAGAACTTGACGGAGGCACGAGAAGCGATGAAAAAGGAGCTTGAGGAAGTAAGACAAAAGTATGACAATATTTGCGATGGAATTAGAAAAGAGATTGAAACTGAATTACGTAAGTTAATGGCCGAAAACGAAGAGCATCTTCAAAAGTACAAAGACAAACTTTCAAGGTTGGTTACAGAGTCAACGACTGTCATTTATTCCATTATTAAAAGGCAGAAAGAAAACGAGAAGCAACTTGAAGAAATATCTAGTCACATTGATAGCACTGTAAAACGGTTTGAAAATTTGACCGCAACTTCACGTAGTCTTCTTGATACAGGAAACGATTGGACAGCTGTCCAGTGTATTCCTGACATACGCTCTGCGTCTCAGCCTGTAAGTGTGGAAATGAGAAGAGAATTTCCCGAACTAGAAACCTTATCAAAGATTGGTATTGGTGTTGAAATAGCATTAGAGGAAGAGTCACCGATTTACTTGGAAGGAATTAAAGGAAGCATCCTGTCTGTGAATACCATTAGAAACAGAATTGATGGTACCTTGGTCGTCAGTGGGGATTTATCCGAAAGTAGTTTTTCTCATGTAACTGTTATTAATACTGAAGGAAAAGTGTTGAGTCACAAGAAACTGAAATGCTCTTGCTATGCGCCTTTTCGCTTTTGTGCATATTTATCACCATTCAGAGTTGTAACAGTTTGTTGGGCAGATCAGATTCGTGTGTATAATCTATCTGATGGTTCATACATAGAAAAGAACATTAGTTCCGTAATGGAAAGGCCTACTGCGTGTAATTTCGTGAAGTGTATAACTACTGATGCTGTCAACAATCACGTATTAGTAGGTGGAGAATGTTGCAGAAGTGTAATACGTTTTTGATGATCATCTGAATTACAAACGAATCGTTACACTTCCAGATATAATCAAAGACCCAGTGGACATTACAGTTAGTGATGGTACTCTCCTGGTTTGCGATGGTATGAATGGAAGGGCATATGCAGTTAAAATAGAGGGAGTGGAGGGTAAACTAGAACGTGAATTTACAAAACCAAATGTTGATGGACTTGAGTGGGGTCCTATTAGTGTCTGTAGTGATAAAAACAGATTCGTCTATATGCTGTGGCAGGATTCTACAAAATCAAACCAGAGGTGCCTGCTTGTCCAGTACAGTAACGATGGTCGACACGTAATGACGACGAAAGTGGAAGATGATTCAAGATGCGTTACAACTGTAGATACATTCAACTCAGAGAAACTGGTGATAGGTAGAGAGGGAATAGCAGGGCAGCTTTATAGTTATGGCCTTAGAAGTTCACGTGTTTTCTAATAAATATGTAGTAGCAATAGAACTTGAAACTCCCACATTCTACCACACCATCAGCTATAAAGATTATTCTTTCAGATCGTTGAAATAGGAGAATATTAGTGGTCAATTGATCTACAAGAGAAAAAATAGGATGGTAGACTACCAGTAGGGAAACATGATAGACAGTGGAGAAGCGGTGTCTATGTATTTGAAAGTATTAAATGGTTTTCTGGCCGATCACTGGTAAATGTACGATTTTGACGCAGACATGTTTGCATATTACTTGAACAGTCCGGGAGAAACCCTCCTTCGAGGGTTCGCTTTTTAGTTTACTTGACTAGCATTTGCGCAGTCGTTTCTTTCATTGTGCCGAAGTAACCGTGCCATGACTTCTGTTGCTAACTTCGACTCGCTTCTTGGCAAGCAGGGCTGCTCAGTCTGAGCATATACTACTTTCGCGAAACAACTGTAATATACTCGTGGGTTATAACTGGAGAAGGCTAGAAGGTTCACGTTTATTCTTGTTTATTTCGGTAGTGGCAATATCATGGCTCTCGATCCAGCTAGCGACTAAGGAACGACAAATGGGTTCCTAGTGTATGCAGAATTACATAACGATATATTACATCTCCCCTTTTCTGGGAAAATGATAAAAGAACAAGATTATCAAAGTGAGTAATGATTGAGAGTTCAATTATGAAAGTTCAAGAGTTCAATCGAGCAATGAATGATTAAGTTCAGCAATTACAGATCAAGACTGGAGAAAAGAACTTAGAGGGGAGAGGTTACTAGCACATCACCCTCACGCTGGATCTTTACCATCCAGGTCCCTACACAATGTTCACTGATTACTGCATGGACGATTATCTCAAACACTTTCAATTTTGTTACCCAATATAAAATGCATCTGGTTAATTTAACTCAACTTTCTATGTCTACTGAATCTTTTCTTTTTCCTCACTCTCTCTCTGTTCAATTTTTTTTTAAGACAACGAAACACTAAAGTTCACTAAGATAACTATAACTAAACTATTTACAAATCAAGGCGGTTTGGTGCTTTAACCATGCGTCCACTTCGAGTTTTGTAACTAGGTGGTTCGGTGTGGACTGGAGCCTGGTTCTCACTCAAGGAAGTAAGAGACGTTGGTAAGCCTTCTGACGAAGTGGTTTTAGCCGGTTCACCAACTTTCCCTTCGGACGGTTTCGGGCCCAAAGTTGTAGGTTCTGAGTTATTCTGCGGTGCCCCATAGGACAGACTGGGTGGAGTAGTCGGTTGATGAATATTGGCTTTAGTAGTGGCTGTTTTCAGGTGTTGTCTGTTTCGTCTGTACCTTTTGCCATTATGTTCAATCACATAAGACCTGGGAGTCTCATGCTGTTCTACCACTGTTGCAGGCAGCCATTCTTTGGTTGTTGGAAGTGGCAACATTCTCACTGGATCGCCTGGTTTAAGTGTTGCCAGATTTTTACCTGCTTTACGGTTGTAGTGGTAAGCCTGCCTTTGCTTGTCTTTGTTCAAACGATGTTTCACCTCTGCTGGATTAACTGGGTTTGGCTGCAGAAGTTTTCTGCTGGTTGGTAGTTTGTTTCGTGGTCTTCGGCCCATGATTAGTTGCGATGGAGACAAACCGCAACTAGCAAGAGGTGTTGTTCTGTAGTCCAATAAAGCCAAATATTTGTCCTCACACTTCCTCCACAGTCGTTTGACTGTTTGAACGGCTCTCTCGGCTTCGCCATTGGCCTGTGGATAATGAGGTGACGAAGTCGAGTGTTCAATGTCATAGTCACCACAGAATGCTTTAAACTCTGCTGACACATACTGAGGGCCATTGTCTGTCCTCAGCTTCTCAGGAATTCCGTGACAGCTGAACTGTCTCTTCAAGGCTTCTATAACAGTTTTACTGGTAATGTTGGTGAGCTGATCAACCTCTATGAATTTGGAGTAATAGTCAACTGTAACTATGTGCGGCTCACCTTCCCACTCGAAGAGATCTGATGCTACCTCTGACCAGGGAAGATCAGGAAGTTTTCTTGGCTGCATCTGTTCTGAGTGTTGAGCATTCTGATAAGTATTACAATCATGGCAATCCTTCACCATCTGTTCAATACTTCTGTTCATGCTTGGCCAATACAGTGACTCTCTGGCCCTCTGCTTGCATTTCACAATGCCCATGTGAGATTTGTGGATTTGTGCCAACATGTCTGATCTCATACTGGGTGGTACCACAATTCTCATACCTTTGTAGATGACACCGTCCAGAACTGCTAACTCATCCCGAACACTCCAGTATGCTCTGATAGAATGTGGAACTTTATGCCTGTTGTCTGGCCAGCCTTTCCGGATCATGTTGTATAATTCATTCATCTCGTTGGCCGTTGATTGTTGAAATTGCTTGTATCTATCTGAGGAAACAGCAATGTGCTCTACCATGCTGACCAATAGTGGTGGAGTGTCAGGCTCTGTAACTTTCAGATTTGCTCTGCTGAGAGCATCTCCTAAGGGAATCTCCTTCCCTGGAACATAATTGACTTCCAAGTCATAGGCTTGGAGCCTTAGCATCATGGCTTGTAGTCTCATGGGGGCAGACAGCAGTGGTTTTCTGAATATTGCCTGTAGTGGCTTGTGATCAGACTCGATTTTTACCCTCTTTCCGAAGATGTAGTGATGGAATTTTTTGCAACAATGTACAATCGCCAACATCTCCTTTTCGATTTGGGCATACCGCATCTCTACGGAAGTCATAGCTCTGGAAGTATAGGCGATGGGTTGACCTTCTTGCAACAGAGCTCCCCCCAGTGCATAACTGCTGGCATCACATTGAATTGTAAGTGGCTTATTGACATCATAGTAAGTTAGCACTGGAGCTGTTGAGCACAATTCTTTTAATTTCTGGAAGCTCTGTTCTTGTGGTTGGTCCCACTGGAATACTACATCTTTCTTGGTCAGGTCTCTGAGGGGTTTGTCAATTTCACTCAACCTTTTCATAAATTTGGACAAGTACTGTACAAACCCAAGGAAACGCCTTACCTCCTCTTTGCTTTCAGGTCTGGGCATCTCCTTAACAGCCTGCACTTTCTCAGGGGTTGGCATGAGCCCTTCACTTGTCAACAGGTGACCCACATACTTGACTTGTGTCTGTCTGATGTGACACTTTTCTAGATTCAACTTCAAGTTCCATTCTGTGGCCCTTGCTATGACCTTCTCAAGAATCTTATCATGTGACTCTAAATCTTTTCCTGCTACCAGAATGTCATCCATTACTGCTTTGGCTCCCTCTATATCGTGTAACATGTTATCCATGATTCTCTGAAACAATTCTGGGGCACTTTTAATACCAAACGGTAGGCGGAGCCACCTATATCTTCCCACGGGTGTGTTGAAGGTGGTCAAAAGACTGGATTCATAGTCAATTTTGATCTGCAGAAAGCCTGATTTTGCGTCCAGCACTGAGAAGACTTTAGCATCTGGCATAGATGCTACCACTTCTTCCACTGTGGGGATTTTATAGTGTTCCCTTCTTATGGCTCTATTAAGGTCTTTGGGGTCAAGACAGATTCTTACTTTGCCCCCTTTAACAATGGTTACCATGGAGTTGACCCAGTCTGTTGGTTCTGTGACCTTTGCAATGTGACCTTCCCTTTCCATTTCTTTGAGTTTCTCTTTAATTTTAGCCAGAAGAGCATGTGGTGGCTTCCTAGGTGCATGTACTACTGGAGGCACTGTTGGGTCAATTTTAAGTGAGTATGTGCCTGGAAGGGTGCCTGACAGAGTCTTAAGTTGAGGAAACTGGTCAACGTTGTGAATCCTCTTTATTAGGTGGAGGGTTGCACTGGCGCCTCCTGACAACAATGGTAACTTGTCAGCAACATTCACAACATAGAGTTTTACATATGAACACTTGTCTTTGTGTTTCACTGGTAGGGTAACACAGCCCTTTACTTCTAGATGATGGTTTGTATAAGATGCAAATTTATGCTTGGATCTCTTAAGTGGTTGCTGGCACTTCAATCTCGTAAAAATATTATAAGGCATGATAGACTGAGCTGATCCTGTGTCAATTTGCACCTTCAGGCTGTGCCCATCTATGTTTACATTTTCATACCACTCATCCATATCTGGTGGTTTCTTTTCAAACTCATTCACTGTGTAAATGGGATATGCAAAGTCATCTGACTCATCACTTGAACTATAGTTACCACCAGCCAGAGGACTTCCTTCATTTTGTACCTCTAGAGTGGTCTCTTCAACTGCATGTGCTGGCTTCGGAGAACGACATACAGCAGCAAAATGATTGCGTTTGCCACATTTCGCACAAGTTTTTCCTTCTGCTGGGCATTTATGATTTCTGTCGTAATTGTACCCACATTTTGAACATTTCCTCTTTTCCTTTCCTTTTAGGTTTTGACCTTCTATGGGTCTCTGATAACCTTTTGATTTCTTGTGATCTTTTCTTCTCTGATGCATAGCATGCACTTCTGATTCTTTATTGATCACTTTAATTGAATCTTGAGCCACTTCAAAATTCTGACCAATTTGTATGGCTTTTGCTAGGGTGAGAGTATCCCCTTCATTAAGACATTTCTCTCTCACTATCTGGCTGAGGGCTTTTACAACAATTGCATCTCTTAGCATTCTTTCTTCTTCTTGGTAGTTACAATCTTTAATCAGAAGCTTCAGGTCTGTAACAAAGCTGTCAAATTTCTCACCTTCCATTTGTTTTCGTAGGTGGAAGTTGACTGTTGCCCTTATTTCATTTTTCTTGGGCTTGACATAGGTCTCATACTTATTATATACACCTTCTAAGGTTTCATTTTCTGCTGGTACTGCCTCACCATTTGTACCAGTTCTTGCAGGTTGCCACTGAAACGTTTGATAGATGTCCCTGCCTTGTCACCTATGTACGTCATCAAGTAGTTCACCTTTTCAGTTTCAGATTTCCCAGCTAGTGGGCCTTTAAAGCAAAATTCACAGTGTTGCTTGAACCTCCTCCACTCTTTATGTAAATCCTGGGCTTGCCAGTTCATGGCTGGTTTGTCACTTTTCATAGCCATGTTATCAATTTGTTACTAGAACTGGTTATAACTGTGGCCCTGTTACCGTAATATCACGTTAGCTTCGTATCTAGTTCAGATGCTACTGTAGGCTTTATGTATAGCCTGATTTACGTAGTGCTAGGCTATACTTACACTGTACGGTAGGCCTGGGCTTTTTCACACACGTGAGTACAGCACTGTTGTTGACGTTAATTGTTGGAAAATTCTTTGTTTTCACAAATCAACACAGTATCTCGAACATAACCAGTGTTATACAGTTCTTTATTAACCCTTGCTCGTACTACCATGTAATATACTCGTGGGTTATAACTGGAGAAGGCTAGAAGGTTCACGTTTATTCTTGTTTATTTCGGTAGTGGCAATATCATGGCTCTCGATCCAGCTAGCGACTAAGGAACGCCAAATGGGTTCCTAGCGTATGCAGAATTACATAACGATATATTACAACAACGTTTACGGTTGCTTGACACGGGCTTTTATGTGTGCGGCCTACGTAGTAGGCCTATGTATACTGAGATTAGTGTATTACAACAATACTTGGCCAAGTCCTAGGCTTCCAACCTGGAAATTATTTGTACAGCTTCTGTATAAACTGAGGTATGCCTCACCATAAAGGTAAGATCAACACGAATTTCGTGCAAAATAAGAAGCAAAGACTGAAGTGCAAAAACAGAAGGATTAAAACCCTTCTGAGCAAGGGTATGGAATTGTGCAGTATGACAAACTATAGTGTTTTTGATTCCTTGCCGAAGGCCAAAGGAATCTATGCGATGGTGATGTCGTGTGTGTGTGTGTGTGCATGTATGTGTGTATGTGTGTGAGTGACGGTTTGGCTTGTAAACACGATATCTCAAGAAGGGTAACTCCGATGGATCTCATACTTGGCAGGTAGATTTCCGATATTGAGTAGATGATCCCTATCGTTTTTGGTGGAGGTCAAAGGTCATTTGGCGCCACGAGAGGTCAAAAGGTCAAAACCTTGTAAACACGATATCTCAAGAAGGGGAACTGTGAGGGATCTCATACTTGGCAGGTAAGTTGCCCATAATAAGTAGATGACTCTTATTTATTTTGGTGGAGGTGAAAGGTCATTTGGGGTCACAAGGGGTCAAATAGTAAATATGCTGGAAATTGCTTGTAAACACGATATCTCCAGAAAGATAAATGTGAGGGATCTCATACTTACCATGTGGATTGCCCATATTGAGTAGATGATCCCTATTGTTTTTGATGGAGGCAAAGGTCATTTGGGGTCACCAGAGGTAAAACGGTCAAAACCTTATAAACACTATATGTCAATGAGGGTAACAGTGAGGGATCTCATACTTACCATGAGGATTGCCCATTATAAGTAGATAATCCTTACAGTTTTTGGTGGAGGTCAAAGGTCATTTGGGGTCACCAGAGGTCAAAAGGTCAAAACCTTGTAAACACGATATTTCAAGAAGGGTAACAGTGAGTAATCTCATACTTAGCATGTGGATTGCCCATGTTGAGTAGATGATCCCTATGTTTTTGGTGGAGGTCAAAGGTCATTTGGGGTCACCAGAGGTAAAAAGGTCAAAAAACTTGTAAACATGATATTTTAAGAAGGGTAACTGTGAGGGATCACATACTTACCTTGTGTATTGAACATATTGAGAAGATGATCAGTATTATTTTTCGTGCAGGTCAAAGGTCATTTGAGGTCACAAAAGGTCAAAACCTAGTAAACATCATATTTTAAAGGAGGGTAACTATGAGGGATCTCATTCTTAGCCAGTGGATTGTTTATATTTAGCATGTAGGTCATTTTGGGTCACAAGATTTGAAAGCTTTTGACCTTATTAACATGAATGATATCTTAAGTAGGATAACTATGAGGGATCACATGCTTGTCATGTGGGTGATTCATGTTTGTTACAATATATCCATATGGCAATGAATCACTAAGACTTTTGGCTTTCTGGTTATTTATACCAAGGATGAGCTAAACCATATTCGTGTTACTGGCAGTCAAGATATGCTCGCAGCCTATCATGGGGCTGGAATCAAATCAACCATGTTTAGTGAGACTGAGAGTACATCAAGTGAGATAGTACAGGGCCCTACAGCTAGGCCTAGTGCACCTACCTGTAGCTCTAACATTATGACTTGTGATGCAGCCACAGCCTGCACAAGTTCCAACACTGCTAGTCAGCAAGACAAGCCAGCTGTAGCACTGATCTGCAAGCGTAGTCATGAAAGTGAACCTCATCGCAGTCACGGTGACAATTCACCCATGCCTAAGACTTCCCCGTCTGCTACAACAACTAGTGACAGCAGTGTCTGTAACGTTCCACCTCGGCCTACATCATCTACTGCCTGTGTTGAGCCCACTCAAGAGGAGGTTCAGTTACAAAATGCATCCACTCTTTCAGCTTCAGAGAACAATTTGCCACACATTGGTCCAGATACAGGTAGACATAGCCCACTCACTCATACGTACACACAACCTACTAACCAACCTACTGAAGTGAATTCCCCGAGGCCTGCAGATGATAGTGATGAAGAGGATGCAGATGAAGAAGCTCCTTTGAGTCTGGTAAAAGCGGTACTAAAACTGCAGCAAGATGACCCTTTGGCACAAGTGTACCAAGCAGAAAAAATTACCGACTCCCGTATGTTTCTTGGCTCCAAGCAGTATTTCGTGAAATGGAAAGGGTGGTCAGATAAACATAATACATGGGAACCAGAGGAACACATAATTGATAAAAAGCTTATTGCATTGTTTCTGTCACAGCAAAACAAAGAAAAAGAACAGTGAAGACATAAGTATTTGGTATTGAAGCAACCATTAATTCCACTCTTTAACAAATTCTAGTTAGATTTAATTGAAGTTCAGAGAATTTATACCTGCAGCACAAAATTTATGACTTTCAATATTGAATCCCCAGCAAAATCATACCAAAATCTTATTGCTAAGTTAAAAGAATTTAATCCAGTACAGTAAATCAGTTGATCTATTCTAGCTACATCAGTTAGGCTGTAAGCATACCATCAAGCAATACGCACTGATCTTAATAATTTCAAGTAGGCCTAATTACTAAAAGTACTGTTATACTATATAATTTTAGACAAAATGACCTAGGCCTAAGGTTATATTTGCTACTGTACTCCAGACATTTATTCAATCTTTAATATTTCAGGAAACTGAACATATAAATCTGATACAAGTAATTTAATCAGTTTAGCCGTAGATGAAGGGAACTCCCGAGCAGGCAATGTACTGTACACAGCTATAAACAATTGAAATAATTCTGTGCAATCGACGCATTTGTCAGGAATGGTCTCTGTCATACTGTTCATTACGTAATTAAGGGTTCTAGGGCTTAATTTTTAGGGTATTCTTGTTACTTAAGCTGTCTGTTTTGGCTAGGAACTGCTTAGAGTCCAGTTCATCCTTAACCTTAGCAAAGAATGTGAGATAGTCAGCCTTCTTTTGTTGTTTCACAAATGAATTCCATTCATCTTCAAGTGCATTTCTCGTGTCACTGTGTTGTATTTTTTCCAGTAACTCTTTGATACGGTTACTTATTACAGACTTTGTCTGATTCGCAATGTCATGATAATCAAGGCGCTCTTGGGGTGTTACAAAGACTGGTTCGGGAATTTCAGAAGCTGCAGTTTGTTGGTAGATTATTTTGAAATGTGCTTTCCTCCTAGAAAGTGCTGCTGAAGTGAAGTCAGGTAGTTGGGCATCCAGCTCATCTCCGATAGTGGACATCATGACCCTTTCTGTCATGGGATTCATTAGGTAACCAGTCTCCCTTAGCTTCTTTCTCCAGGCTGTTATTTCATTATGTTTGACATCATGGCGAGACTCGGTATTTGGCAAAAGTCTCGGATCATTGCAGCCTATTCTTTCAAGCACCTCGCATCTGAGCTGTGAACATAAGTTAATTGTGCTATATGTTCAAATTGTCTAGATCTATGGTGTTTGTAAAATAAATTGTGCAAGTAAACTATAGGGGGGGGGGGGGGTACTTGAAAAAATTTCAAACCATCTTAAGGAAAGTAACAGTTTTTATTCTCATATTTTTGAGATGGATTAAAATATTTGAAAATGATTTTGTGTATACATTCAGCATATAAAACTGTCAATACAACTTAACTTATATTATAATGTACTGTAGGCCTCTGTGGTCATGTGCAGCTACTTAACCTTATATTTACCTGATCTAATTTTTTCAGATTGCGGAAGGTCCTCATCCAATCTCTTCTGTTGGGACACCTACTGGGTTCCAGGATTTGGACCTTTTGTTTACATTTTCTAGTTGAAAGTCCATGTCTTCCATTTTGCCTTTCTTGCCAAGGGATTGGTTCTCTCTGACAAATTTGTGTAAGGGTTCAGGTAGTATCATCTCATTAATAGCTTTTCTCAATTCAATCTGCTGATACTTAGGGTGATTGCGTGCATGAAAAAATGGTGCAAATTTGAGAAGACCTGTTTTAATCAGACTCCAGTTGTTGTTTCGAATTCCCTCTCGAAAATTAATTATTGCCTGAGCATACCGAAGTACTTGTTCTTGCATGTATTGGTAGTTTGGATCTGTGACACTCTTAGACCAATTGAGATACCCTTGAGAAGTTGGCTCAGTTGCACTCTTCATACATTTTTGTATGTAAGGCAAAAGCAATTCAGACATAGTACCATGGTAAAATATGTTCAATAATTCCCATGACTTTTGATGATCTGAACCTTTAAGTGCATATTTTTGAGCAATTTCACTTCTGAATCCCATGCTCAATGCAAGATCTTTCAGGATTATTTCCCAGTTGAGACTAAAAAATGATCTAAGCATATTCATCTCCACGTGACCATATCCAGTTCTTAAGTGCACCCAACCAAATTCTTTCTGATAGACAACATCCTTTTCTGCTGTGTGATGGTTGTTTTTGCAGTGTTGTTTAAATTCATCTTCCCCAAAAACTGCGGTATTGCAAGAATTACAGTGGAAGGTTTTGGCTATAACCTTAAGAGCTATGGTGTATGGCAGACCATCACAAATAACACTCAGCCATTCTCTTGTAGGATTTTCAGTGTATCCCCTGATACAATAATCCTTACCTATAGAAATTAATACTGTTTTCACTGTTTCAAAAGAATTTGGATTTACAAATAAGGGATCACGGGGTGAAACACTTTCCCCTTTTGTTTCAGTCTCTTTGTTCTGAGGTTTTAATGAATAGGCTTCACCTTGGGTTCCATCAAATGAGATTTCTGTTACCCTCACTTTTTGTGCAAGGGTCACTTTAGTGGTTGACTGTGGTTTCACTGCTACTTAGTTTAGATGAACTGACTTTCAAACTCTTTTTGCAGTTGTCACAATTTCTCTTTGACTTCAAATTTTGTGTATCACAATGACTGCATACTTTCCATTGTTTCTTCATTTTTTCATCTTTAACTAATACATCTATATCATCAGAAATTTGTTCATTGTCACATGTACTACAGATTTGCTGACCTTTTATTAACTCAATTTTCTCCTGCAAGGCATTCTTCAATTTTAAATCTGCTACTGAGCAAAAGTGTTCATTACATACATGGTTTTGGTCTAAAATACACAGAGCTTCACTGCTTGTCAGTGATCTTTCCCAACAACTTGGTCTCAAGCTACTCTCATTTTGAAGCTTCCCATCAGGGTCTACCTCTGCTACACAGACACTTGTTACAATGGAAGTTTTAACTTTGTTGTTTTCTCTTACATTGTAAGACTTTCCAATTACTTGATCATATCAAATGTAACAAGGCAATCACCCCTGGGTGTAGGGAGAGGATCCATTGATAACCCTTTCAGCCAGTTTCTGACAGTCCAATAGGAACCCCCTGGACTTGCCAAACCATACACATTTGCAGTAAGTTTGCTCTTTACAATTGAATAAATGAGAACATTTTCAGAAAAGGAAAGAGGGAGGACAACGTATGGGTTTGTTAAACTGTAAATTTGTTCAACATTCTTAGCTACTCGATACAAATCAGTTGGTGCATTGCAGTTTAATCTGGTGTGAGCCAAGCCTTTCAATAATCCTACCACAACTTTATTTCGATCATTAACCCAACTCTCAAGATCAAGATTTGCTGTGTAATTTAAATCATAGGCAGCTGACTTTAAATCTGAGATGTCTTTGTTAACATTTTCACATTCTCTTTCACCTAGGAACTGGGCAACTAATCCCAGTTCATCTGATGAGAGTTGTTTCAAAACATTAATAGCATCCTCTGCACTGTAACTGTGCTTCACTTTTTGAATCTTACATATCCTGTTATCTTTAGACTGCTCATCAGCAGGTTTTAATGGCACAAAAACAGGTTGTTTTTCTGTGTTATCATCCTGGTTTTCTCTTTGTAGGCCTAGGCCTTTGCTTGCATCATTTCTTGAACTTGAGCAAGATGATAGGTATGTGTGATCTTTTGAATCACCGTTTCTCTGTACATTTATCTCCCTTATTTTTTTAAACAAATTGAGCAAATTTTTCGTGTTGTTTTCTTTGCCCTATGGTTTTCTTGGCCTGTATAACCAAAATCTTTCAGAATACTTAACACAAACGTAGGTATATGATGATATTGATGATATATGATGATTATCAGTGGTGTATTTGAGGAGCCATTGGGCCATGCCTGCGTCATTGCATAGATTCCTTTTGCCTTCGAAAAGGAATGAAAAATGGCTCAAAATTTGATTCTTTGCCCGTAAATGCGCATCAAATACCATTTGAGGTAATAAATGCTACATTCTTATGCCCAAAATTTGGCTTCCCTGGGATTTGAACGCCTCGCCTTCCTCAAGGGCAGTTCCAATGGACAGCCCGCCAGGGCCCCCGAGGAAAGGGGTACACCCCACGCCCTTTTCCGGATTCAACTGATAACGCCGGAAGGAAAGACAATACCAACAACACAGTTCTCCTGATTCAACTTTATGATTTATTTCACCGCGAGGTTTCCTGAACGATTACGTAGTTACAGTAACTATTTCATTCCCAGCTGGAATCCTTTTGTGTCCTTGTCGTTTTTCCAGCGTTCCAATACGGACCACATTCTTAGTACCACGTGAACCAATTAACATTGAACTCACTGGAAATTTCCATTACATTGCAATTATAGATAGATGGCAGCAGACAACTAAATGGTTCTGCAACATCCTCCCCCACATTGGAGAGTTCACTCTACAATACACATGGTGCGTTAATAATATTAAAGAACCCTAAAGAGTACAGTACAGAATAAACGTCAAACATTATAACATATAACCATAATGTACCCCTCTTTTTTCTTTACAGCACTATAAAAACTTCATAGGCCACTTTGGCTTCAAACACCAGCACAATAGAATGTTGATTACACACAATAAAAGTTTCCTTGGTACGATATGTCTGCCAAAACGAGTGCAATGCGCTGTACCAGGCGTACCACCTTTGATTTAACCACTGAACTCGGTTGCAAATAGTTTGGTCTACAGGCTCACTTTCAGCCGGTTTTGCTTTAACAGACCGATTCCTTTTGAGAAGCGTTCAGTTCCATATAACACAGCTTTTGAATGGGTCGGGTTGTAACTCCATTAGAAGTTCTCAACCTTACACTTCTCAACAAACTGTCACCTCTAAACATTTCCAGTACAACCCCCAAAATCCATTTCATTCGTGGCATCTTATCTTTCTTGATAAGGACCACAGAAACAATTTCCAAATTATTTTTAGCTTTGAACTTCTGAATGGCTGGGGGAGATTTCTGAGGTAACCATTTTGCCATCTTTCCCAGAATAAGTTAGCACGATGCTTACATAACAAACTTCTATCCACTCAATCTTGACTAGTTGTGACCGTTTCTTGGCCAATCTCCGGTTGGTAAGAGATCGTTCTACCCAACAGAAATGTGAGGGGCTCAGGGGGCGGGAGCATTTACGTCAGTTCCCACGTAGGTTAAAGGATGAAAATTAATACGAGCCTCGATTTCATGCAAGACTGTTTCTAACTCCTGCCTGGTCAACGAAGCACGTGCTACAGAATTTTTCAGAGCAGACTTGACTGAACCCACCAACTTCTCCCACCAGTATCTCCACCACGGTGCACGTGGGGCTATGAACTTCCACGTAGGACATTCACGACCGTACATTTCCAGTAGTTTAGTTTGCCATTTGACAAACGTTTTGGCTTTGCCCGAATAAATGACAACTGGCAAGCCTTTCCTTGCTACAAACCTTCTAAAACACAAAAGAAAATCTTGTACGGACAATGATTCAACCATTTCAATATGAACTGCTTTGATAATAGAACAAGTAAACAATAAGATATAAACTTTCCTCCCTGGGAAGCCACAACAGTACAGAGGTCCCCCAAAGTCCATCCCAATGATAGAGAAGGACGGAGACCGCTGTACTCATTCTGCGGGGAGGGGTGCTGCTGTCAGATTGCATGGCAACGCATCTCATCGCTGACATGGTACACAGTTCCTTTCCCTGACTTAGTCAGTCTCCGTACACCCACAATGAAGTATCTGTTTCTAAGATGAGAGATAAGGGATTCCACTCCAGCATTTTTCAACTTAAGATGATATGAACGAATCAATAGCAAGCTGAAGTAGTCTTTAAGTAAAATAATCAGATGCTTTTCATCGTAAGACAGATCAGACGTTTGCAGCCGTCCTTTTTCTCTTAACAAATCATACTTTCCTACAAAGGGTGTTAACTTAGCAATGCTGGAACCTGGGGTTACATTCTTACCACTTCCCAAAGAAACAATTTCACATTGGTACACTTCTCTTTAAACTGGCTTGATCAAGACTGTGTAAGCACGTTGTAACTCATTATTAGTCACACAATCTGTCCGTATTTCCCTATGTGTTAATCTGTCTACAAACCTCAACACAAAGGACACAACTATGACTGCCTTTGCTAATGCTCCCCACCGATTCACATCAAAGGGGTTGCCCACTTGCCCATCCTGTTGAGAAGTAGGGACTGCAGTTTTCATTTTCATTTCCTTCACTGATTGAGTGTGACTAGCAGATGCAAGCACTGTTTCTTCCCTTTCGGTACCCTCTGATTCCTGGAACCAATCAGGTCCCTCAAACCAATGTTTGGACGTAATTACCCGATGTGCATAGGCACCTCTTGTTATCAAATCTGCAGGGTTATCCTTCCCTGGACAATGATTCCAGCAAGAGGGATCAACTAGTTGATGAATTTCTCCCACCCTATTCCCCACAAATGTTTTGTACTTACTAGGATCACCCTTTATCCATGACAATACCACCATGGAATCTGTCCAACACCTGTAAAGTACAGCTGATAAACTCAAGGCTTTCGTTGCAAAAACAACTGTTCGGGCAGTCAACAATGACCCAAGCAACTCAAGTCTTGGTAAGGTTACTTTCTTGAGTGGAGACACTCTACTCCTTTCCATGACAAAGGATATTCTTTATTTGTTACCTGCAGGGCTTATGAGGTACAAACTGTTCCATAGTCCTTCTCAGAAGCATCCCCAAATGCATGTACCTCAAGCCCCTGCAAATCTGACCAAGCATATGACCCAAAATAGCGTCTTTCAATACGCAAATGACAAATAGACTTCAACCTTCGACCCAACGTAGAAAATTATCCCTTAACTCCTATTGCATCCCATCCAACACCACTTTGCCACAACTGTTGGAAGAGGGCATCAAAAACCCCAGTGTGTCAAACATTCGGGCAATAATACTCAGAACTACCCTCTTAGTGACATACAAGTCACCGGGAACCTCAAATCTACTGAACCATGCCAAGATGATCCCACAGAACTGACGGTCATAAGAGTTGGCAATGAATTGGGAAAGTCTGGCAACGAATTGGGAGATATGCCCTTCACTGCCACTTTATTTTATGGACTTCTCAAGGTTGACTGGTACTGGTTATGTTGTGACACAGGGGTTTCTTCAAAAGAACGCCTATGTCCATAATATTATTGAAAAAATCAGATTCTATGGAAAATTTACACCTTCCTTGATCTAAATTTTGTCAAATTCAAGTCTCCAGAATGTTATAAATGATAAAAGAAAAGTAAGCAATTAATCACAATAACTTAGCACCTGTTCGACAGCTGTTAAACTTACTCCCTGCTGTCAAGGGAATTGGCACCACAGAATTCTGTATTTGCAAACGACTTGGTAAAATGGAACATTGAAAAACGATCTGCTACGTAAGTCAATAAAACTCAAGTGAGGGAGTATAGGTGCAGCTAGAGAACACCTCGTTCATGAGCTCTGCTTTATGAGTAAATACATGTGTAGTCTGTGGTATCAACTTCTCATGACTCAAAACGATCACTTGAAGCTTGCCAACCTAATCCTAAAACCTTGATAGATTCACTCTCTAAATGCTTTCCACTAAACTCCGTAATTATTCCTTAACTTATTATTTGTCTTCCAAATCTGTGAACATCTCTATCTTCAATTTGCACATTAATCTGTAAAAAGGCCTTAGTAATATCTGAAACAAGGGCTATTTACCACCTCCTAAACCGAATCAGGATGCTCACTAAGTCAGTTAGCAGACATGGACCCTCGTGGAGGCAATAATTAAGAAAGATGTCATTAACTCCTTTGGCCGAGGCATGGAAAACTGGTCTCACCTTGGTAGATACACTACTATCTCGCACTACAGGGCGATGAGGCATATAGTAAGTAGGATATGGGCTAACTCTGAATTTGGTACCTCCTCTATGACCCCACTCTCCTCCATTTCTATCAATGGGATGAGGACTTTCCGGCGTGGTATGAGACGTGGAAGTAGTCACGTACACCAAAACACGTGACAGGAAACCGGAAAGACTGCCAGGTGTGCTAAAAGCGTGGGAATAACTAAATCTTGTGAGATAAACAAGTTTGCGTGGCGTAACCTGTAAATTATTTGGAAAAGGATGGCATGAACTAGATACTATCTGACAGTACTGACTTTCTAACTTAGGATCTTGGGACAACTTGTGAGCCTGTCGGTCAGTGCGCTTTATAGGTGATGTTTCGTTATTCAATAACCTTGAACGATCGACGTCTGACTTCCACGGTAATACTACCGTATATCTATCGTCACTGAACTGAATAGATGCAGGGAATCTTTTAAGAATGTGATCAACTGGTGGTTTTTCATTAATTCTAACACCAATCACTTCTAAATCCCAAAATTTAAACAAGGCCTGTTCAGGTATGTCATTTAAGCACAACAACTGTGAGGCACTGTAATCCTGGTGGCCTCCTTTGTTTAATCATTACCCCAAGAGAACCCAACCAAAATGTGTTTCGTGGGCGACGGGACCATTTGACAATCTGACCATACCCTGTTTTACAAAGGACAAATAAAAATCCAAATTAACCAAAATATCTATGGTAACCTGTCTGTCATCCTCATAGTTATCTGCAAACTGCAAAGGACCCAAATTTTGCATGAACTCATGTGGAACCTTAGGGCGACTTAATTGAGCACAGATAACTTTAACCTCCACAACCTGGCATATGCAACTACTACCTATGCTACACTTGTACCCCTGCAACCCCACCTCATACACATTCCTCTTAGTCTCCCCACTCCCAACACCACCTCCACATGCCGAGTAGGAAAGGGATTCAGTTGACATCCACTTTGGTCCCACCCTTCGAACAAGCTTAGATGAAATATAGGACCGGTCTGACCTACTTTCGAAAAGTAAAGTTGCCTCAACTGCGCCCTTTTCCCCAAACACCATTACCTTAGCTGTTTGTAACACGGTATACATACGAGACTAAGAATGCAATGAGAAACTGACTGGTGAAATAAATACAGCATTGTCTGGAGTAACTCTGTCATTTTCACTGGGCATCGGCACCTGAGGTACGAATTGGGCAGATTCTGGTGGCAGATCATTGCGTACGGATGGTGGTTGTGGCTTGGAGATGGCAGCGTCATTATGTGTCGGTGGTTGGAAGATATCTTTGGAACCCTCCTTATTTTTGCAACATATTTCATGATGTTTTCCTTTACAATATGAACACAGAGCCCTGCATTTGTTAGCAAAATGATCGCTACTCAAACATCGCATACACATCTTAGCACGTTAGCCTAGCCAGAATTTTTGATATGGGGTGGCGAACCCCAGGACCTGATCGCCGGCCTTGGGAGGGGTCAAAGGGGAGGAGGACATATCCCCTTCCCCTTTTTTGAATATTTAAATACCCTCAGATGCAATCTGTTGCAACATTTTACATCATTGGAAGTCATTTTTGTTCCATTGCAAAAAATTGCTCTGCAAAGAATGGGGGAACCCTGGATCCCGCTCTGAACTGTCATAAGAAAAATTGATGAGACATTTGTATTATCAAAGCCAATGTAAAAACCCAAAAAAGAATGTTTTTCACTTTACCAGGGAGATAATCTGCTGCACTCGAGAATCTTCCTAAAACAGAAACATATCCTTCTGTAAATTCAGGAACTTTCAGCACATACAAAGAATTAGCTCTACTTTATCTTGGAAAAATAAGTTTCCATCCAGTTACATCCTTGCTTCTTTCACCGCAATTTTATCCTTTGTAAATCATTCATAGACGTAGCTTTGTGCTACCTAAATATCTATTCACCCGTGACATTTCTAACCGCTACTGACACAAATTCATCTGCTACAACGGTTGTGATGCACCTTGAATTTTTGGTCACTGGTCGGGTTGATAAAATTTACTCCCGCCTTGACTGTATTGTGATAAGAAGCGTTTACCAGGAAAAGTCATTCCTGACATCCACAGTTTACTCCTTTAAATTCAACGCTGTGATGCAGAAACGATCGGCTTTATATATACAACATTATCATATTCATCTTTGTGTACTTTTCAGCCCAGTGATAGTAACTTCTAGGATGGCAAGTTCCGAATCACCTGTGAAGATCATCGATGAACAATTCTGTCAGTGCCCAATAAATTTGTTTACAGCAATACAACGAACCAAAGTTGTTACCTTGTCTTCACCGATACTGCAGCGACTGCTTGAAGAAAATAATCGAGAAAAATCAAGGAGTCACTGTTCTGAACTGTCCGGAGTGTAGAGACGAATTTTCAGTACCAAATAATGGTGTGGATGGTCTGAAAACAGACTTCTGTATTAAAAACATCATTGAATATATTCAGTTGCAGATATCATTCGAAGACAATCACGTGAGAGAATGTTGTGATTGTTCCAAGAAACTACATGTAAAGGACTTCTGCTTAGAATGTAATGATGTGTTATGCAAAAGTTGATATGGTCACCACTTGACCAAGAAAATATTAAAAGACTATGTGCAGCACACCATATCAGTTGAAGATCTGAAATCGAAGAATTTAAAGTTGGAAAATTTAATTTCCCTTCAAGAAGCACCGAGATGTCAGCTTCATCCTCAGAATTTGTCTCAACTTTGTTGCAAAGACTGCAGTAACATTCCAATTTGTGTGACGTGTACGTATGGTAGCCATAAAAGCCATTCCATCAGTGATGTAGGTACTTTGGCAACGCAAGAAAGGTTCAAACTAAAAGAGACTTGCAAGGTCTAATCCAGTACAAAGTCTGGTTTTCGTTGACCTTAGGATCGGCAGAGGCAAAGAAACAGCAACATATCTCTGACATAAACTCAGAGAAAAGCAGCTACCAGGAAAAACACAAAAGTCACATTAAAAGTACTCAGCAGGAAATGAAACAAATGAAAGAAAACTATCAGAAAAGTAAGAATGAGAACAAGATGTGCGACAACAACAAGAGAAGATGAAGAAAGAAATTCAAAAAATTAAGACGCAATATGGAAACATTTGTAATGATATCAGAAAGAAAGCGGAACATGAGCTTAAAGAGCTGCAGCAAACACTTGATGAACACATGAAAGATAACTGCAAAAATATTAGCATACTAGAAGGGCAACTCAAATCTTTCATAACTTTAAGTAAGCGTAAAATGGAGGAAGCTTTAAGAAAATTTGAAGAAATAAAAGAACAATTTGAAGGTATTTCGAAGCGTTGCGAGAATTTAAAAACAACAGCTGAGAGCATTCTGCGTTCTAAAAACGATTGGACAGCTGTCCATTGTATTCCGGATGTACGTTCAGCAATTGAACGGCTTAATAACGAAGTGGAGAGAAATTTTCCAGAATCAAGATGTTTTAGAGGCATTTCCATTGCGGAAAGTGAAGATTCTCCAATTGATATTGAGGGAATGAATAACACAGCATGGACTGTCTACCATATCACGAGCAATGACGATGGAAGTATTGTTATAACGGGGGATGCTCCAAAAGACTGTAGGCACATCACTGTCATCAATACCAGGAGAAACGTATTGCGTCAAGAAAAGTTTGTAGGTTCCGATTATTACCACTTCGGTGTATTCGCGTCAAAATTTAAAGTTGCAACCGTTTATAGCAACAAAATCGGACTGCATGATATACGCGATAGTTCATATGTTGAAAAAGACATCAAAAATATCATCAGCGACTGGCCTGCCGATAGGCATGTCAAGTGTGTAGCTACTGACCTTGAAAATAATCATATCTTCCTAGGTGTTTACGGAAGCAGAGAAATTTATGTATTCGACCATCAGCTTAAGTACCATCATACATTCACACTTCCACGGCTGATGAAATACCGACACGACATGGCCGTTATTTGTGGCAATCTAATAGTTTGTGACTCTACTTACTGTGATCTATCTGTGATTTCTATGGAAGGAGTGGAGGGTACACTACTGCAGAAGCTACCAAGTCCAGATATAAAACCCGACGAAGGTCATTACAGAATTAGTCCAATCAGCGTATGTGGAGACAAAAGAGGTTTTATCTATGTCCTGTGGATGTCAGGAATGACGTTTGCTCCTGGAAAGCGCTTCTTGTCACAATACAGTCAAGACGGGAGTAAAATCTTATCAACTTGACCAGTGACCAAAAATGCAAAATGCATCACAACCGTTGTGGCAGATGACCAAGAAAAATTGTTACTCGTGACACGGGAATCAGGTAGACTATTTGTGTTTGATATAATGTAAGTATCTAGACAATTTTTTACACTTTAAATAGCAATGCTTTCTAAGGAAAGGGTGGTTGTGTTAGCAACTATCTTCATGTCGAGAATTTGGAATATGAAATCTCAG
Organism: Holothuria leucospilota; assembly: GCA_029531755.1. Classification (NCBI taxonomy): domain Eukaryota; kingdom Metazoa; phylum Echinodermata; class Holothuroidea; order Aspidochirotida; family Holothuriidae; genus Holothuria; species Holothuria leucospilota. The sequence continues at coordinate 36,953,546 of CM055972.1, read as the reverse complement.
GGATTAAAAAGGACCAGTAGGTCATTTATTTTCAGTGGTAAAGGTGCTAACATGAAGGGAATGTGTAAATTATTATCAATAAACGCTTTCTCAATGTTCAAAGTTACCACATTACTGAGCTTAAATTAGTATTTAAAAATATGACAAGCATGACAGCTTTTATAGCTTTGAGTTCACATTTTCTGTTCTGGTAAATGTGTTTTTGTAAGAAAGATTATGTCGCTTCAATGACAAAACACCAAAAGGGTTGGAATTCTCCACGTCAGGCTTGAAACCGATTTTCGTAGCCCTAGCCTTTTGTAGCATAAGGTAAAGGCCGCCCAAGCGGCTTTATATAGCAACCAAGAATTTTGCAAAGATTGTAGGATTGTTATTTATACTTTTGAGCCAAGGATCATAATTCGGGGCCAAAGGTTTTAGAGAACCGACTTATTTTCATTGACTATTGCACAAGTGGTCTTTTTTGCCCTCCATTTCACCACAACTCCTTTTCTGTTTGTAGACTTACTCGATTGGCAGTTAACTAAATCGCATGTAAAGGTATTTAATTTTAAAATTTCCTAGTCAAGTTCTCCCACATCCCTTATGTGTTGGCCCCCATACGCGAAAGTTCTTGTCGGGCCAATGGCGAAATTGCAACGTGGTACCCGCATTCCATAAAATTATTTGTTATGATCCCTACAAACTGACAAAGCTTGCTGGTCAGATGACATTAAATCCCATGAATATTATTCAATTTCAAACTCTTCCAACATTTACCAGGTTCGACCTGGAGGATCTACACATTCGACCTTCGCAAGTCCAAATTTTGCACTCACAAACTTAGCTACCCCCGTTTTGTAAACCTTTTGATCTACGATTGTGGTAGATAGATATGTAATGGTGTGAATCATACCAGTGTAATGGTTCGCTTGCCTCGGCCTCCAATAGTGTGTCATCTGTCTCAGCTGCTAGAACTACTGTCTTAACCGCAACACTTTGGATCACCCACCAGTTTCATAATTTAAAGAAGTCTTAGAAAAGCAAGTCACAGGTCAATTCGCAAGTATATATAGTAAAAAATTTTCTAGTTGCAATTATTTAGAACGTACGTAAATACGTAAAAATCAAGTCGCAAAACGTGAAAATGCGGGATTCAAGTGGGACTTGATCTGCCCTGGGGAAATCTAACCTGTAAGCAATATTTTCGAAACTATGTTATTTTTCTACAGTAACGAACATTTGAGGTGCAATTTCTCCACACTTTCGAAGAGGTATTTAGGAAAAGTAACAATGGGTAACTGGAATGTGCAGAAGTCAAGAAATGTCATTTAACAAAATAATTTGACTTAAAAATAAGGAAAAATAACCCAATACATCACAATGTCTAGAAACGTTTTCTTCGGCGCGATTATTGCAAGTACCTGTTGTAAATACTGTCTGTTATTACTTCATGCAGGGAGTTGTGATTTGGATAACAACTCCCTGCTTCACGTAAAACATCTTGAGAGTGCCACAGCTCCTTGCAAACCCTTCATCATCATTGCGTTCACCGATAAGAACCAGGCTACATAAAACCAACTTACTTTTCCCAGTATATTTTAATGGTCTTTGTAATCTCTTTTCTGTGCATCCAAAATTGTTGTAAGTAATTAGAAGTCATTGTAATGGTCTTATTTTACTTTGACCTCTGGCCTCTACAGGGACGTTACCCTATACCCCTGTAGTGGCCTTGTGACATACAACTGTAGACCCAATGTCTTAGAGAAAGCACCTCAAGCTCCAGTGATGCCTTCGTATACGAATAGGCATTTGCCTGTGTGTATCCCCTCTTCGAGACATAACAAACCTCCCCTGATCTTCAAATAAAACATTACATCTGAGGTGAATTTACTTCTCTTTACATATAAAAGTTCTTAACAATATTGCATTTTTCTTTTCTTTAGGGAAGCTAATGACAACGTTGAACTGGAGTGCACAATTTTATAACTCGTTTGTCATATGATAGATGTTTGACAAACGAAGAACTTTTTTGAGAATGTTTTGATCCTAAAACAGCTCGATAACGATGGATGTCAACGGTTTCCTTATTGCACCCATTTTGTGTATTCTTACACTAATTCGTGCAATTATTTGACCTTTATATAGATAAACTGTTGTTAATTTATGTATCCCTTCATTCGTTTGCTCATTCGTATGTTCTTTCTTCCTTCAGTTATTCATGTACAGTAGTGCAGTTATTAATTTCTTTTATTTTGAATAAACCATGTTGGAAACTGGAACATACTATAGGTATAACTACTGCACATTTGTAAGCAATTTGTTGATTTTAGCAAGGTGGAACATGGTGGTTTAATGTTTATACAAGATTCATCCCATTTTCTTTAAATGATCTATTTGAGAAGCACGATATACATATATATATATATATATGTATACATATTATTAATTTGTATATATATATATATATATATATATATATATATATATATATATATAAACAAATGTCTCAAGTGTATATTATAAGGCAAGTCACCTACTCTTTTCGATCAATGTATATTTAATTACCTTTTTGACTTTCCAAGAAATGTCAATATTCAACTATTCAGTAACTTGTGGTGAATGACGTGGATGGTTGCCATTGTAAACTAGTAATCATAGCTGGGGCTTTTAAAATTTAAACATTTTTCTTTCTCAAAATATGTGCACATTCTCTGAAATACTTTGGAACAATCTTAAAAGAAATCAAAGACCAAATATAAAAAAAAATATAAAAAAGACCAAAGACCAAGTAAGAAATTTTAAGTAACAGCATATAAAAGACGGTGTCTCAATCGAACTGGTAAAATTTACAAAAGGGATGACTTTTAAAAAACATATAACTTAGGTGACATACAACACGTTAACCTTTAACTCATAGAGAAAGTTCACCAACAAATAAATAACCAATATTAGGTTAAGTATACAATTACCACGAAAAGGAACTACCTTCCTCATGCATTTTTCGTAATTCTGAAACTGTGTTTTACATCATTAAGGAGTTTTGCTTCATCTTAAAATGTCTTCTTTACTGTTCTGCTTTTTACTTTAAAATCCATTTAAAAAATAAAAGAAATAAATAACAGCCCAAATTTATGACATGCACTTTAATTACTCCTTTCTTAGTAAACGTTTAAGACTAACTGACTTTTTATTGTTGTTGGAAGTGAAGGATCTTTTCATTTGGTTTATGTAATTTTTAGGTTCACTATACACTATTAAGCAATGCTTGTAGCTTTGTAACACTTGGCTTACACGTTACAATAGATCAAAAGCATTCATTCCGTTTTTGCAATAATTGAAAAGCTTAAAGTTCATGTTCACGTAGCCGTTAGTACCTTGAGTTAGGAAATAAATATAAATGAATAGCACTCTACCTCGTTCCTTTGTTCGTGACCATAATTTGTTTCCCTAAAATCAAATGAACTGGTTTTTTACTCTTGTTTTCATCTTATTCCTCAGTGATCCTAAAAATATGAATATTCATAACATTTGTTGTAAAAGTCAAATTCTTGTCATTCTAGGCTAAAATATTTTATACATGATGTATGAACTGTGCGCCAAACGCTTTATTAGTCAACTCTACCTTTAAATGGCACTGGCTGCTCATCCATAGGCCAACAAGATACTTATAGTTCACGCTAATTGCCGCAATCAAAGTAGTTTTCCCATTTCACAATAACTTATAGGAAATTTTTATGTCAGTCAACTCTTGTCAATATCCTTTCAGTTCAGACCTGGTATCAAGGTGAAATGTTTCTGGTGTTGCTCTGTTTTTTCATCAGGGGTCTCTATTTGCAGATTTTTACAGTATGTTTAAGCGTGCGGTTTTCCAAACTATCATTCCGCTCTGATTGGCCAATTCAAGCTATTATTATTCAACGTTCATGTGTTTTTAAATGTGAAAGTTCTTATTCAATCAGGGAGGACAGTTGTAGTCTAGGTACAAAGTTTCTACCGAATGCGACAAGCCTCCAAGTTATAGAGATTTCTAGCAGAGACCAGATGGTATATAAAACGTGACGATTGTACTGTAGGAGTTTGTGCGCTTCTCTTTCATAGCCGGCCAGTATAACTTTAAATAATCATGCTGATAGTCTGTTCATGTTTTCCATAATTCACACGGTATAATTAAAGTGTAAAACCAAGGAAAAATCTATAAAGTTGTTTTCTGTGTGGTTATCTTTGTATTTTCTAAGCTTTAAACATTGGCCCCATGTTTCCATGTACCATTAACGTATACAATAATACTGAAATAAGGGCATTTCTTGGATTTTGCAAACAAATAACACGTCTTACGTAATTGGGTAACACCGTAATGGCTATGATTGCTAGTCACTAACAAACGTGGCGCATTCTGCTTCCAGTCCCTGTTTTTTGCCGGCTTTTAACTGTTTTCAGCTCTAAGAGCCATTTTAGTTTGTGCTGTCTGCAAATCTGGGTTCAAAGGCGGGGGGGGGGGGGGGGTTCCAAAATGGAATTTAGATATCACTCGCATTATGGGTTTAAAGGGGTTTTCCAAATAGCATTTAGATATCGCTGTCATAACTGTAACACCTGAATGAGGGCGGAACGTATGGCAAAATTCAAGCTTATGCCTTTGCAAGGAGAAAGTTTTCCTTAAAACACTAAAATTCTTTCTCTTACTTAAATGGATCATCATTGTCTTTGCAAGGGATTTTCAGAAACTTAATACTTTGTTTCAAACATTTCATGCAACACATTTAAGACATTAGAAAAGAACCATTACAAAGAACATGGGCGTAGGAGCCCAAGTTGATTTGGGGGCTGTTACGATCTGCCCGAAAAATATAACCCAAAATTTCCATGCGCTTCACTTGCTTTCAAGGCATGCATCGGTTTTCAACACCGCATGCCAGTTGCATACAATCATTTGCCGTGCTACTACCCTCCCATATTGATTATAATTTTGGGGATTTCTCTCATGGGGGTGGGGCATGCATTTTATTGAGCGATTGCCGGCTTGGGGTAGGGGTTTAAGGGAAGGGGTATCCTCTCCCCTTTGAAAATTTTTGAAAAATTAGGTGTCCTTACAAACAATCTGGTGCCACATATGCTAGCTTTGAAATAAAATTTGTGTTAAAAAAATTACGTATCTTATGTACTAAAAAAAAATCGGCATCAGTGGGGGGGGGGGGAGGGCATGGCCCAACGGTCCCCTAAATGCACTACTGATAATCAAAATATTAGTTTAACCATTAAAAACACACTGGTGAATTAATACCAAATGTATAGGTGCTGGTGCAATTCAAATCAGAACTTTATTTTAATTACCAAGGAAGTTTTTTAAACTATAGATTACCTTTAGCTACGTCATTCCATCATTTTTCCTTCAGTGGGTGCCCAGAAAGTTCTCAGCATATTGCCCGAATGTTCGCAAAATATTTGGTTGGGGGCTGCAGTCCGCAGCCCCCGCCTCCTACGCCTATGACAAAGAAGGACAGAATGCTTTAATTAATTTTCCTTATATTTTCAGAGACATCACTACAGATTCAAAGATAGCCTTGACATTGAAATAATTATTTAAAAGTCGTATCCTGAATATTGTGATAAGATCTTTTATTCAGAATGGCTAATACTAAATGCAACTTTGATTTAATGTGAAGTAAATGCACTGCCAAATTTTACAGTAGTAGAAATTTTCCATAGGCGTAGAAAGCTGTTCGAGACTGGAGGTGAACGTTGTTTCAGACCTCCTTAATGAGAAGAGGTCTATGGAGAGAGTTTGATTTAATATATTAGGGTCCTTAGATGTAATTTGATTCACACAAATTCGATAAATTTTTAACTTGGGAAATTACTGCAAATTTGTGACATTTTTTTAACAGAGGAAACATAAGGGGTTTTCGTCCTAGGACTGAGGGGGCCGAAGCATGCTGCCCACCACATTTTTGACTGGGAGAGGAGCTTAATCCCCCACAGCCCCCGCTCTCTACGCCTATGAAATTTTCATATCCCAGACTAAACTTAGGAATGAAGGCCTTTATTCTGACTTCTCTGCTTAGAACAGTCACACTTTCTCGTAACGATGGTTAATTGATATTTACGTAATGTTTGGAAAACAATCCTACTATTTAAGGACTAAATGTACCGTAATTTCATCTGAGAAATAAAAAAATATCATTAATATAGTATTTAATAACTTTATATTCAGCACTATCTACCACAGGCTATTTTTCAAACTTTGAAAAACATTGGAAACAGTACCGTGCCTGAGCATAATTTGCAGACCTGTGCCGAAATTTGAAATAATTTTGAACAAATCCAATATGCAGTTAAAATCACGGCTGAAGATTTAGCGCACTTCTTTACAATATTTCATAACTATTCTTTCAGGGACAAGAAAGGAAAAGATAGAAAAACTTGATAATCGAATTTTACTTAAATTTGATTTACTATGTCATCGTTTCATTGATTGTTCGACCGAGAATTCAAACTGTAGACAATGCAGTGTTGCTTTCAGGTATTTTCGGACGGTTGCCAATTTTAACACCACCTCACATATGATCTTATATCTAGCCTGACAGAAGCATACACCCTTTTGAGACATAAAGCCGGATAGGCAATAATTTGTAAACTTGGGTAATATGTACAAAACATGCATAGGAAATATAGAATTATATTTGCTCACGCGGAGAAGAGTCACTGCCAAGGAAATTCAAACGAAAACAGCCTCAAAGTTGTAGACAGAAAAGACAAGATTGAGCTTTAGGGAAATAATATGGTGCCTTGAATTATTGGTAAATGTGGAACACAACTATCCTCGTAGTTTTCTTGTCAGTTATCATATCGCTTGCAAAGCGTACGGATCAGATACTGTAGTAAAGTATAAGCGGCAGGTTGCAGTGCACATTCTAGAGACCTGCATGAAATCTTGTTGAGGTTTATTCACAATTGTTTTTCAGCCAGTATCACAACACACAGATTTTAAAGACAGACACTCGTCATTACTTTTACTTGGGGGTAAGCAAAGTCTAAATTGGTTGCTGCTCTTTGATTGACATCAGAGCTACCAAATTCAAAAGATGTAGAGTATCTCATATTACACAGCATGCACAGAGAATGTTTTGATCACACGTAAGGCCTTTTGTGTTCACCAGGACATGGCCTTAAACATTAAACTATGTTTGTGTCTGCAAAAGAAGAAGCTTAAAACAGTTGTGGGCGGGGCTAAAACTAACTAAGTTGGGAGAATTGGAACTGTCTGGGATGATGATACTTAAAATTTAAATCATACAGTAGTTTTAAGCTTGTACATGCTGACTGATATTATAAATGTACAGGTATCATATAGCGAGCCTACATTTTGGGAGCCTGGAGCTTTAATTGTTATAGAGCCATCTATCGATTATGCCATGCAGTATCCAAAAGGATACAAAGAATATTGGTTGTTTTTCCAAGGACCCCTAAGCCCAGGAATAAAAGTGAGAAAAAAAGTCGAATTCTTGAAAATTGGGCCATGAGATGGGCCTTCCTATCATCTTATAATCACTTGAATTTTCAGCAATGAAGAATGATGAGACTACAAGGACGCAGTTATTGTGCGCCAGCCGCAGGAAGCCTGGTTGAGGCAAAGCTTACCCTTGTATGGTGTCAAGGTGAAAGACCACTTGGGGTTCCCTAGCAACCTAGTCGGAGATGATCATCAACACAGTTCATGTGGTTGTACGACTAATGTAAGAAAACTGCCCATTTCGAGAAGGGAAAAACAGACACTTCCGACTGGACATATGAGGCAAACAAATTCCGTTTTCTTAAGGAGACGACTCCCACTAAATTCCAGTCAAATTAGGGACCACATTCGGCTTGTCAATTGGAATTTCGTCAATATACCCGACGTGGGATGTAAGAGTTTCTAAATCTTTCCATAATTCTAATTCCTCGAGGATTCTTCTTTGCTTTAACCTTCTACGAAAGCTACGCCCATTGTCCTTTGCCAAAGACTTACGTCTGTCCATGTCTTTATTCATGTTAAAAACATACAGTTTTCCCGATTTCTTTGTACAAACGACAAGTTTTTCCATCTTATTTATCTCTATTTTAGTTATACACTGGGCATTCCGGTTAACTGGTATTTTGGCCAATAACTGACAGCCGCCGTGGCTATACTGCACAAGGAAACACTTAGATCGTTTTGATAAATACCTATTCCACAAGATGTAAATGAACCCATTACTATCCACACAAACACTGCTTGCACTCCAGTGAGCTTTATATGACTCTGGCTTCAAAAATTCACCGAGTAACCTCAGTTCATCTTCTTCAAGGCTAAAAAGGTAAGCTCTGTCACAAGCATCATCACAAACAAGCAACTTCTCGTCACGTATTGTTTGACAATACGGGTATTCTATTGCCTCAGGCAAAGAAAGGGTGAAGAGATCTTTAATTGATCATCAAATGCGTAAATAATTCGGCTGTTACCCCCTCCTACGAAAATGCGATTTTTGTTAGAATCTGTAGCAACATATTCAACACAACGATTCTTCGGCCAGGTACTGATGACGTCACTAATATTGGTTTTTATGTATGGTCCAGAACGGACATTATAAACACCAATTTCATTGTACCAACATATTGTTGCAACCTTATATTTTGACAAGCGGGCACAGTAGCGAAAACCCCAGGGAGCGGAACAATCCAGTAATTCGTGGGACAGTACTTTTACCGCCATGTTACTGAGAATAATAAATGACTGGTATTTTATTGACGTTCGCCCAGTAATAACAATGTTGTTACCACTGCAGCTAGCGTTGTCACAAATTTCAAAGCCACTTAGCCTAAAAACTTTAATATTTACTGGGGAGTCTTTACTATGTCTGATATTTGCATTCACGGCCATCAGCGACCGTGAAACTTTCTCAGCTTTCTGAGTTTGACTCTTGATTTCTACCTCAAGAAGCTTAACGGCATAATTTACGGCAAGGGTAGACTGCAACACTAGCCAATCACTTCTTTCCCTCACAAGTCCGCACACAGTTGCCTTCAAATTTTCACCTTGTCTTTTCGTTTCATGACTTTGATTTAGTAATTTGTTGAGTTCTTTCAGTCTTTTTTTTCTCTTCGTTTTTTATTTGTAACATAAGGTTTTCTAATCCCTTTGTTTTCATACTTCGTTTCGTACAGCTATCTTCAAGTGCTTTTTCGTGTTCCACTTTTCGAGTCTCGTAAATCAAGTTCACATTTCTGCATAACTTTCTGTAAATAATGTCTTCTTCCTTTGGTTGGTTTAATGTTCAAGTTTCGTTTCTTTTTTCCTTGTTTATGTTTGTTTCTTTTATATGCGACTCTCATGTTTTTTGTCTCTTCTTGAGCTTTTTTCATTACATCATAATAATCTAAATAGTAGGTTTCTCTCTTCGCCTTACAACTGTTTGTAAACTTCTTCTTGACTTGTTTTACCTTGACTGAAACCTTATACATTTCTACCTGGCACTGACAAAGATTTACAATCTGTTGTTTAAGCTTGTTTCTCTCAACTGTTGCCAAAACACGTATTTCTTTTTCTTCGACATGACCTCCATGTTGGTCCTTATACAAACATGTACTAAATACAGGTAATTTGCCACAGGACTTGCAGCAAATTTGTGACAAACTTTCGAGATGAACTCTGCATTTGGAAACCTCTTTTAAATCAGCAAGTTTCTGTAATGTAAGATATTTTGCTTTTATATCTTCAAAGTACGACTTGTCTTGCTTGTTATCCATCAAACCACTAATACTGAACTGACACCTGGGACATTCTCTACATGGTGATCCATAACAGGTATAGCAGTATGGGTCAATCTTTCCTTCACCGTGAGAGGCACATTCTCCCTGATATTCAGCGTCCAAGCATTTCAATATTTGAACAAAATCCATAACATACTGTATGAAAATATCTTTTTTTATTTCAGTCATACCTATTAATTGCGATGGGCTTATTCTTTGCACTGTACAGTCTTTGTCTGTTGGTGGTCTGAGTGTGCCACTAAAGTCTTCCGAGAAGTGTTTACGATGTTGATTACTATGTTGTACCAACATTGACTCCTCAGACTGTTGTAGGCATATCGGATACTCCGCCTGGTGAACATGGTTGTCAGTATCCTCTACGTACAACTCAGTTTTCTCCATTTTTACCAATTTGTAATACTCTGAAAGAACAAAAAAAAAAAAAAAAGAAGAAAAAACACTGCAGCTTTTTGGGACACCGGTAAACAGCTCTTGTCCTTTTTCGTGCACAGATGAATAGGCAAAACCTCAAAACTTTCACGATGACAAATGTGATTTGCTGGTCATTTCATCTCGAACTTGTTTATGTCATTGTCATTGTGCTTGTTGCCTATGATGTTGACAAGGAGCACAAACAGTAGCGTATCAATGTAAACCGTATTAAGTTAGCATTAGTCTGTTCAAGACGCATTGTTCCATTTCTGAAACTTAGAACTTATGATCATGCGCCCTCACTCCGGCTAGCAAGAAAACATGAAACTGAAAATGCGTCAGTTGATTGTTTTTGTTTGTGCCGCTCACTTGTTCTGTACAAGTTTACTCTCTTTCGTAATGCAGATGTTAAAGTGATGTGTTATGTGATGGTATGTTTTGTTATTTTAGTTTTCAACATTCGTCTTCAGCTTTGCGTGAAATAGCGAAGGTAACTTCAGTCAAGGTTTCACCACTTAGAACTGACTGCTTCAAACTATCTGGCTTTCCTTTGTTGAAAAATGAACAGTTAATGGACAGAAGATAATTTAAAAATAACTTCAAAAGAGCACCTTTAAAACAGGCCCGTAGCCAGGAATCCTGATATGCGGCCACCGACACATCATAGAGGGGCACCGAAGAAGATTATGCTAGTCAGTAGTGCCACCATATGATTACAGTTTGCGGGAACTACAGGGAATGATATCTCAAGGTTACCATAGATAGCTTTAAGGTATCGGTTTTACGTGTGCACATACGCGCGACGTGCGCAAAAATTTCACTCTTCTGATGGAAATTTCCCTCCCTTTGCAATACAGAGACATGGAAAGTTCCCAAAATGAAGGGAACAAGACTATGATCACGAGAATGCTATTCCAGCTCCGCAAGCGCAGGTGAAGAGTTGAGTACTTTGCAAACGGCGAGTGGACTAGGGGCTGCCATTAGGCAGGCTTGGTGTGGTCCAGTATGATTTTGCTAGGACCCAAGGAAATTCCCCGAATGTGCGGCGTATTAACAAAATTGGAACACTAGCGTGGAACTTTGAGCACGACTTTAAATGACAGTGAGAGCACACCAATCTTTTCACAGTTCACAATTCAGATGATCATTATCGTATTTCTACTTTGAACGAAATTTAAATTGGTAAATTTTGGAATAAATTTGTGGTACGAGTAAATTTAGCTTCAAACAATATAGTCGTCGCGTTACGAATGTTTTTCAAGGTACTAGATTACTACATGAAAGCCCATTGATGTCCGGGAACTAACTTTGAGCATTAATTCACCTAGCTCTGGCTAGAATAGTCCACTGGAATTTTTGCGCTAATAATCTTCATGGGTGATATAACTTTGTTTGTGAGAATTGCGCGCGAAGCGCGCCGAAATTTTGCAGAAAAATGATTTACCACGGTAAAACCTCCACACAGACTCAGCAAGGGGTGATGGAAAGATAAACCCGACGAAGGGACCAAGCTCCCTAGCAACCAGAAGCCACGCCAGAAGCAATGGGTTACAGAAAGGATGCCGAAAGCGAAATTTTGGGCGTCCGGCGAAGAATCAGGGGTTCTATTGAAGAAAAATTGAAAATATTTGATTCTTATTAGAAAGTTAGAAAACTTGGGTGTCTATGTAAGAATCTGCCGATCCTAGTTTTACACAGTTTCAATTCTCCCCACTGAGTTACTCCTTCTAAAACTGTCTTGAGGCCCTCCTTGTGCAGACACTCTTGTGCAGACACAAACCTTGTTTATTGCTTAAGGTCATATCCTGGTGGGCATACAAGGCCATAATATCTAACCAGAAAATTCTCTGCGCATGCTGTGTATTGTGAGCTTTGATGTCAATCAAAAAGCATTCACCAATACTCAATTTTGCTTTCTCCCAACTAAAATGTATATGTGCCGATGAGTGTCTGTCTTTAAGGGCAAAACCAAGACGCCGGGTTCCACCACCCCTGGACATTGAGACACTACGTTTCTTACAAAAATGTTTATCATGGTGTTGAGTTTGAATGAAGAATCATCCAGATCGTAAGAGAAAGAGGGTCGAACTTCTCCTGGATTCAGTTTTGTATTTTTGCGGAAATCACGCATACTCGAAAGAACAATAGCCTAATTGTGGAACCTGTACATTTATTAATTAAGCCAACATATCTGAAACGGGTGTCAAAGCCATATGTAACTGAAGATGAAAGCACGCGTAGCGCGCGAAAATTTTTGTAATTTTAGAACAAAAATGTTACAGAGAACAAAATACATTCATTATTAAACTCCTTTTAGGATCATTTTTGGTCAAAAATTGCCTGGTGTCATACCAGGGCCACCGTTAACATGTACTTAAATTTTATTTTCGATCGATTTTCTGTACGGGGGGGGGGCGATCCGCACGGGGGGCACGGCCCCTCCGTGCCCCGGCCTGGCCACCGGCCTGTTTTAAAATCATTCCAGGAAAGATTGTGGTCAGACACCAACGATTCCTCAAAGTTAATATAGTTGAACATTATGCCCTGATAGCGTCGTGCTCAAGAGTATTCTTCCTGCGTGCTTATCATCATAATACCACTGTATAACAACAAGATGATAGTATTGCTTTAGCAAGTATCAGTTTAACCTATATTCAGGCAGCTACGTTAGTTAGATGAGGTTTTACGGTTCAGTTTCCTAACGAATTGGTTTAAGTCGAGCCGGTCACGGCCTTTCTTCCAGTTGTGGCTCTCTGGCTTGTTTTCCCTACTCCATTGCTTATGCTGAGCACTAAGCACAATGACAGTAGGTTCCATTTTTAAAGTCTTTGGTATGACCCGGCCAGGAGTTCAACCCCAGACCTTCTGGCTGCAAGTCGGATGCTCTAACCACTTGACCATGCAGCTACGTAGTCAAAAAAGACACCAATTCAAAATTAGCACGTCATAAGGTTATTGCGAATGTTATAGGCTAGACCAAGAATGTTTCAATCAGGCTCACCTTCTACTAACAATCCCCGGCCAAACCGATTTTTCTAAAGCCCTGTGTTCTTTGCAATTATTTGGCACGCTTTTCCGTCGCAGAGTTAATTATGAACGTTAAATACATGTATATGACAACAACCTTAAGGTGAGCTACAATGAAAGATTAGTATCCTGTACTGCACTAACTGGAGCAACCTAGCCTATGGTTGGTGGACTTTGAAATATCACGTGAAAAGGTATCATATGATACAAACATATATAAAAAACAAAGGGTTGTGCAACACTCTAAACATTCTTACAATGATGTGCACCCTACATTTGGTTAGTTTTCGTGACCTCTGGACTATTTGATTGGCTCAAAAACCACACAAAAACCTCGTGTGAAAGGCCCAAGCACATACTTTTACACTGTTTTACAGTTATATACCTTGGCCAGGGAAAAATGAAGCTACGAGAACTTTTTGATGGGTGGTTTCTGTTATATCAATTAGTTACTCAATATAGCTTTTTTTACAACAGGGGATGTATACCTCTTCAATATCCTGTAAGTTTCAAAGGATGAGTATGGGTACTTCATTCTATTGACCTCAACAATAACATCAAACATAGGGCACATCCCTTGCGTAAAATATTCAGAGACTGTAATTGTCAGACACTATTTCAGATGAAGGATTTTTCATGGATTTGGTGGTGTTCTTCAAAAGTATCTTGTGAGTTTATTACTACCATAATTTTTCCGTCCATTAACACATGAATTAAGTCAATTTCGCTCTCTATACTGTTGTATTGTAGGCGTATCGCTCCTGCGAAGGCTTCGGGGATGTTTGGGTGTAGCTGTAAAAGACGGAATGCAGAGAAAAGATGAGAAGAGTTCAGAAATTGTTGATTTCTTCGACTTTAATTGATTGAAAAAACTGTCTAGGCTTAAACGGGTGTTAAGCCTTTACAATTACCGTGATATAGCTCAAGTTGGAAGATTTTGTTAACCGTTGCAATTTCACAGCTTTTATCATGGACTTAAATAAAAGTCGTTATGGGTTTCTTAAGAAAATTAGCCTGAAAAGGTCAAACGCTATACTATAATAAGTTCTATTATTTAGCGGGGGAGGGGGGGGGGGGGGGGTGGGTGGGGGGTGTTGAAGGTATTTCACTTAGAAAGCTTATATGGTTTGAAAATTTCATGGTTTAAAAGGTATTTAAACAAGAAGAAAGGTGCGTGGAAGACATTTTAATTTTCATTATCACTTGAGTGGTGTTGGAAAGGTTTTTAATTTAGATGCAATTTTAATAAGGAAGATATTCGACATATTAATATTTTTTTTACAGCTGATGTATGTAAAGCTTGGTCTACTTTGAGTTTCAAATATGCAACATGCAAGTTCGAAAATGAGATAATTTCGCACAACTCAAATGTTAAAGTTAGTAATAAGACCGTGCTTATGATTTTTTACATTTAAAAGACATTAATTACATACACAATTTTTAATGGTAATAAAAGGCCATTGTGACAATTTGTGATAGCTTATAATCTAGACAAATTTCCTATTACTCTTTATAATGGAATAATTTTTGCTATCCCAAACCTTTGGAAACAAGAGCTACAAGTATAGGCGTACGGGATTCAATATTTCTTGGAGGTGAGGGATAATTTTTGCCCGAATTTAGAATTTTGGACCTAGTTGCCCGAGTATGATACCGCTGTGTCTGTTGCAAAAGGGCATAATTTATTTTCTTAGCTGTCTCATTTGCCCGAACGGATCCACTGTTTTTGCCCGAAATGGGAGTGCATATGCCCACCTGCCCCCCGCCTCGTACGATTATGGCTGCAAGATACAGACCACTCAGGAAATCATTGTTAGGATTTAATGATTGCAGAAGAAGTTGCTTAAAGAACTGCATGTCTCTCTATGGGCAAATAACGTTATAAATAAGGATACCCTTATTCCACCTTTACAACATTGGAAAAATTGAATGATATCTGGTCAAATATTTTTCAAGTGCCTGGTTTTCAGTAAGACATGCAAAGCTACAGTATTTTTTAATTTTGTTTTTCACAGAAGTTTAGGTACTAATAGGAGATTACAGCTTATGAAAATGATTGAAAGTCCGTTACATTCAGTTAATAAAACTCATGAAGAGACTTTGGAACATTTATTTTGTTTTCTCTTTCTTGCTAGATGTTGAAATGAGGGTTATTGGAAAATGTTTTGTTGTTGCCAAAGAGATATCATTTTGGTTTTAAGTAACGGGTAAAGCATCCTGATAATTTTTAGATTTATCATTTAAATGTTTATATTTCCAATGCAAGCAGGAAAATAAATTACCAAATACTTTGGTTTTGAGTGGTTTTAAATTTGCTTTGACAGTGTAATAACACAAATTAATGTAAGCATCCAGGTTACAAACTGAGCACACCCTTTCTGCACCACTGCTTATTGCACTTAGCCTCAAAATATATTCAGAGACTATTTTTGTCCGAAAACAGTCCAAATGAGTTTTCTTAACTCAGTGGTGCGCGACAATTAGCAATTCCAAGCTGTCTTGCCCTCTTCCATATCCCCCACCATATCTTGTCTCTTCCATATCTTGTCTGGCTACGGTCGTGTGCCTGAGTACTTAAATCACTAATAGAAAGATTGTTATGGTTATCATAGTAACAACTCACACGAACAGGAATGTTGCTGCCTTCTTTGCATGAAACCTCATTGAGACAAATTCTACGGATAAAACTGACGTCTCGATGCTTCCCTCAGGGCATATAACTTTTCCAATGTCTTGTTTATAATAGGGCTCTAGTGGACTGGACCCAAAATCTATATATATGATAGTCGCCTACTCCTAACAGGAGAGTTGGAGCAACTATGTCCAAATTCCTTGAATTCCCAGTAAGTGTCCTAGGAGAATTTTGTCAATATTGTCAAGAAATTATCGCTCTAAATCATTTTTTCAAAGTTTCCATTTGTGTATCTCTCAGGTTTAAGGAATGTAGACACCACTAGCTCTTTGGGTCCTTTGCGTTTATTCAATCAAGAGTTTTAAGGACACTAGGAATCTCCGACATGGGGCAGTTCAGCACCTCAGGACGCTGAGAAACCGTTAGTGTCAGGTCCACCGAGTGTAAGTAAATAATCATCCGAAGGATGTTTGTCAGAGTCGCGACTTAGCAGTGGGGCGGGGGGGGGGGGGGGGTGGGTGGTTTTGGGGGGGGTTGTTGTCGGGCCTGGGGTACCCCGCTTTAAAAAATAATGGAGTCCTGGGTAAGCCTATCTTTTTGCTTTCAAATTTCAATATGATAAGCTGGAGTTGAACAGTTTTTAACATTTTCTATGTTCAAGCAATGGGCAATGTGCACAGCTTAGGTTTTCATAATCTATTTAGTTCCTTTGAAATGTTCGATAGGATTCTGGTCAACTGATTAGTACATCATGTAAATAAGATTACGATTCAGACTGTTCATAAGGGGAGTGGTATCGATACCGTCTTGTTGATACTGGTAACTGAGTATTCAGTGATGGTAAAATTCTAGAGAACCAATCGATTGATTCAATCATTCTTGCCATTTTGTGGCGTTTTGTAGAAGAAAAGCCTTTCTTTGTTTATGAAGAGTAACTGTGAAACATGTCATGATAATTGTCCTTGATGTCGCATATGTAACAATCATGTGCAAGCCGCTAGTGCTAATTATTTGTAAGCGTAATCAAGTATAGGTTTAGGGTTGATGCACCTTTCCAATAACACACTGCTGGTATTCTTGGCTTGCCAAATGAGCAGTGGAAGGCTAAGGCATCTTATATCAAGCAAACCTGATGTGACACAATTTACGATTTATTCTAGCACTTGGAACAGACGAACTTTGTGTCACGAAGCACCATGGCATGACAACTAGATGGCAAAATCGTAAAGATCTAGGACTTCTTCCAAAATCAAGGAGCTGTTTATTCCAACATTTTAGGAAAGTTTGTGCCCCTATTACAGTAGGTACAACTGAGAATTCAATCGGTCATTGCGCATTCAGGTGAGTCCACCACCACACGGTTGTTGCCTTCTATCTGATTGGCGAGTGTACATAAAATGCATCTGTTTAGTGTTGGAGTTTCTCAACTGCATGGACCTATCAAAACCTCACCTCTGTTGAAATAATTCTTGCCCATGCGTTACGTCAAGAAATGTCCACCACACACGACAAACCAGGATCCTCCGTATGCCTTTGAACGTGATTATATAAATGAGTGGGTATATTTGGTATTTAATTGCTAGTTAACAAAAGGTGATGCGAAAAAAGAGATGATGATTGAAGTGATGGGCATTAGTAAGGACTGTTGGATATTTAATGGCAAAGTCCATTCGAAAGTTTGGTTTCCCCCCCCCCCCCTGAGTCCGGAATTATCTTGTACTTTATCGATGGAATTCTGCAGGAAATATGGTTAACCTTCCAAATTTACTCGTAAAATTACCGTCATACTAATGCCGTCAGGGTTTAAAACTGTCCTCAGCTCTTAACATTTGCATGCTGCTCAATTCTTCTGTGGGAACATAAGTCTACCTACAAAGAGCCACCACATTAAAATCCATCCTTCAAAAATGAATACTATTCGTTTTACTGCAAGCTCAGATAATGTGAAAAATTGGAATTTGAAAAAAGGAACTTGGACGCCGCAAATCAGATAAAGCATAATGGGTAACGGCAAGTATTTCACTTCATGTTTTTAACACTTTGAAACCACACTTTACCCACCCATGGAATGAGCAACGTTGCAGAGCTCTTCAATTAATCTTAATCTTCTTTCCAAAGCTTATTATTGTAGAATTAGGGGAGGGGGCAAGCCCTACCTAAAATACTGGTGTCCCCCATAAAACCAATAATTAGCATTGTCATGTGCACAGCATTTTAGTATTATCTCGACCCCTAGAGAAATACTTTTCTCTCACAGGTACTTGTCTAAGTCACCGACCTATTTTCACCCTTTATGTGGGTGTGTGTGGTTGAATATCCAATTATCGATAAATCCTCCAATCTCTTTCCTCTAGCTAACGTTCTTAATCCATTTCCCAAGTGGTACTTTGAAGGTAAACCATAGGCCTATGAATACAGTATTATTCACATTTTTTTAAAATGAAACATGCAACACAAATGATTTATTTTTCACCTACCTCAAACAGTAGAAGTACAGATGCATCATTCGGTCTCCTGCTCTGTAGTGCCATTAAATGTAAGAGGGAAACCTAGCTCTTATATCGGCTTAGATATGATCGCAGATCTGGCCCTAAACCATCAGCGTTATAGAAAACAATGTTGGCCACCAGCTAGGCATTAAGCGCCCATACATGGTCTCTTGTCTGATGAAATGAGAAAATCCTTCCGAATCGTTTTCACACTGACCTACATGACCTGATTCTATGCTTGTGGAAACAGGAAGCGCATCGCCACTGCCGGCTAGAAATAGACCAGTTCCTTAATAACATTTTCACTTATATTATACATACGGCTGCAGGCCGTCCACAATACAAAGTTACGTCCATAGAATGCTACAGTTGTATGGTCTGTAGACAACGTGTTCAAAAGGTCATTCGCGCTTGAGTGTCAGGCAAAAGACAATAAACAGATGGACATTCAGCTCTCCACAACACACGCACACCCATACAATGTAGATTTAAAATACAGCTCGCGCGTATTCTTGGTTTAAAGAAGCAGCTTTTAACCTTTTCCGATGTCTTCTATGTTATCTTAGCTGCTGTTATAATTTTAGGTTCATCTGGCCCCTTTCTTCTCTACTTCAATGTCGGAGCTCTTGTAGTGTTATTGTCCCTTTACGGAATTATATGTAATTCCTTTTTTGGTGCAAATAAAGTTAATCTCTCCATTTTACTCGCCACTCAAATTTCCCCTCATGTCTCTTAATTACAATTATCTGTAATAATGCTTCAGAACATGAATGTGGCATACTCAGGGTAAACAAATATAGGTTCTGCATTAACATTAAAACAATGTGAAAAAAGTTGTTGTAATGTGACAACATTTCACATGATTTAAAGGAGACATTCATAATCAGGATACCATTGTTTACAACTTGTTTTGACTGCATTTTCATTTAAAGCTATCAGACCATGTTAAAACATTGGGCTTTGTGGAGTGGCGTGGTATAGAGTGAAGGGGGGGGGGTGGCGTGTATAGAGTGAAGGGGAGTAAAATGGAGTGGAATGGAATGGCATGAAATTAAATGACATGAAATGGAAAGACCTGACATGATGTGAAAATTAAACACCCACATCCACATTGAAACAGGAAGACCGAAGCCGTTCAGGTATTCTACCTAGAAGTTCCAAGCAGCAATGCTATAAATCTATTGCCAGACTGGGATACCTACACGGATGACATGGAGGATTTTCGTCCTTGATTTGATGGATGGGGTAAGCATTACCTCCTGTCCAACCACTTTTTTGACTGGGAGCGTTAGGATACCCTGCAGGGACCCCACTTTCCCCGCCTACGCTCTTCTTGCATTTTCGAACTTAGACGGGCCCCTTTGACTCTTTATATTTGGTGGACTTACCCAATCTTTGCTGATACTTTAAGTTTTAGACATAGCCCCTCCCTATTCTTTGCAAAAATCATGCCTTTTTTGATATTTGTGAATGTAAGACGACTACAAATGACTCAGTGATTACGGGAAAACGATACTTTTTGATCCACTGTTGCTACTATCACCCACTGGCAGGACACTCACGCAAAGCTTTAATAAATTTTTTTGGGGGGGGGGGGGTGGGGGGGGGGGGGGGTGGGGGGGGGGGGGGGTGGGGGGGTGGGGGGGGGGGGGGCGGAGGGGTCGGGGGGGGGGGCGGTGGGGGGGGGGGTGTGTGGGGGGGGGGGGGGGTGGGTGGGGGGGGGGGTGGGGGGGGGGGGGGGCGGGGGGGGGGGGGGGGGGGGGGCGGGGGGGGGGTGGGGGGGGGGGGGGGGGCTGGGGCGGGGGGGGGGGGGGGGGGGTGGGGGGTGGGGGGGTGGGGGGGGTGTGTGGTGGGGTGGGGGTGGTTGTGGGGGGGGGGGGGGGTGGGGGGGGGGGGGGGTGCGGGGGGGGCGGCAAAGGGGCGCAGAGGGGACATTTTCCCCCAGTCAGAAGCTATTCCCCCAGATGCCCCCACTCAGCTCCTGAAGTAAATTGGCCTGACGGGAGGAATAGCCTAATACATTAAATGTATTTGGAATCTTTGCATTTGATGATGCATTGTGAACCAAAATATATCCATCCTGAGACTTATTTTTTAACCCACATATATGCTAAGACCTCGGAGAGTCTGGGGACTTCGCCCCTGGACCCCCACCAGGGGCCCTAAGGCAGGTTCCCTAAGCCTGACAGGAAGAAAATACATTAAAATTATTTGGAATCTTTGCATTTGATGATGCATTACGAAACAAAAATATCTTTCCTGAGACAATTTTTCACTCAGTGATAAGGCTTCGCCCCCTCGACTCCCACCAGGGCTTTGGCCCTGGACCCCACCAGGTGCCCTAAGGCGGGCCCCTTGACCCCACGCGCTAAAGCTCACGCTTCCTGCTTGATTTCGTGCTACGCCCGAAAATTTTTGCCCCCAACATTTTCTTTTGCCCTCCGTTTACCCCCACTTTTGAAATAATGGTGCAGCCACTGCATGTCCCCCCTGTACCCCCGTGTCGCCGCCCATACCTCAGCTCTACATTCAGGATCTGTCATGCGTGGTCCCATTCTCACCTGGCTGGGAAGAACAAATACTACATATAACATAACAGGTAAAAGGTCTAAGGAGGGCTATAAGTGGCTTCAGTTTCACTTGGGGTAAACTTTAGGTTGGGTTTTAGACAGGGGTTTGGGGGCTAGGTGAAGGTGAAGTCAGTTTAGAGGTTAGGGATAAGTGGACATGGGAAAAGACAAACGTGAAAAGTGAAAGAAATGAAATCATTCTTCACACTACTGCAGTGGGAACGAACACTATTCAATATGGGGTTTGATAGTTATATGCTGCGGTCAATTTATATCGTGTTACTGTAGTTACTGATACATGAGCAAGGCCTTTGAAAGGCTTCCGAATAGGGTCAGAGGACTGAATCATCCTACTTCAGTGCCTTCATTATTTATGATTTTTGGTTGCTGTAACACATAATAAACAACCAAACAATTTTTGAAGAAAACCTGAAACCTGTATTCTTCAAGTAACGCTTTCAGTGTATCTACAATCCTGCCCAAAATTATCTGGGACAAATCCCCCGCGCCCCACCTCAGTGTTGGTTTAGAAGGTGAATTAAAGTTGAGCGCTGAAGAAAAGAGTGCCCTTTTCGTTTTCTCAACATTTAAGAAGGAGTGGAGAGGAAGGTCCGGAAGTGTCTCAATAATTTTGTCCAGGATTTTAGCCCTCAATTTAGCCATTCCCTGAAGAGACCCATGGTGACTCTGTGGGAGTTTGCAGGTAGGCTCCCTCTAAAAACAGTTGGGAAAACTTTTACCCAAGGTTGGGTCCGTATGCCACCTCCTAAACTATTGGGTAAGAAACTACCCAAGTTGGTCAAAAAATACCCTTTACTTGGGAAAAATTCATCCACCATGAGAATTCTTTTGACCAACTTTGGGCAGTTTTTTACCCAACTTTTCAGGAGGTGGCGTACGGACCCAACCTTGGGTAAAAGTTTACCCAGCTGTTTTTAGAGTGTAAATGATATGAGTTAGTACCACTCGATCGTACACTTCCCATTGTTTCGTGCGTCCACAGTGTTTAAACCGATATCATCTAGGCTAAATCTGTTTTGCAAAAATATAGCCATGGGATATCTATGGGTATCCATCCTTCTAGTATCCTCCTACAATCACTCGCCCGGTCATACACCAAGCATAACTATTAGTCATGTGGGCTGGTTGAATGAGAAGGTATTGTACTCAAGTACATTTCTCTGTACTCGAAGAGTCGTACGCATATCGTGTTCCAAAATCTCGTACCCGCATACTTACGTCTTCATTGTATATACTTGTACAAGGTGTTAATACACATTAATATAACTTACAAGTACGCAATGTTAAGTTTGTTAATATTTCGTGATTTTTTTCTATTTTAATAGAACTTGTTTTAAAGTTTACTGTATTTAGCTGATTGTCACTAAAGACTCCATCAAAACTTGTAAAAAATAAATCGAAGTATGAGGAAGAAGTGGCGGTACTACAGAGTATGAGTGAAATCCTCCTCCCTCCCCGTTTCTCCGTCTTGCTCCCCTGCCAAGTCATATCCAGCATGATCGTATCAAATATGTACATTTATAGTTATTTGTCTTTGAAACAGCCTCCCATTTAATGTATTAGACCCTGGATTACTACGGTAGGCCCACGAACCCTACGCTTATGGGGCAGCCTTTCGTACTTCTGCCGGCCTTCGGTACCGCTGGGTCATTCCCTCGATCTTATTGCTTCTGCCCCTCGTTTACCCCTAACTTTGAAAATGTTAGTGCTTCCACTCAATCTACCGTACCTATTTTTTAATTTGAAAGTAATCCATTCCCATACAAATGGAAGAAGTTACTACATCATCACTTGCCAAGTGATACTTTATAACAGGGGTTCTAGAGTGTTTTGGGCTGATGGCCACTTTCAGAGATTTTTCTTTGTAACAATAGTAGCAATAAGAATTGAATAACAAAACTTCAAATTTCACTGTCCTAATTATGATTTGAAGACCCTCAGACCATGGAAATTGCATACAAGGGCTCTAGTTTCTCCGAATTTCCCCGAGGAGATCCCCGAACCCCGCTACAGATGCGTTTTGTGTTTGAATTATAGTCCTGACGAAGTAGCCTCTTCCTTAAAGTTTGGATCCACCCATGTCCTGGTAGGAATGGTGCTGCACTGACTGTAACTTCATGATGTATGTAATACACATGAGCCATGTAGACTTAAGATTTTCGAAGGCTTACTATAGTTTCTTTTTACGAATGGGACGGTATGATATTTCTCCTACTGAAAAACTTTTTCTAATTTACCCATTTCCTTTGAAGTCTAAATTAATTGAGCATGCGATCTGAAGATACAGAATGATGAGATGCAAGTTACAAGGCAGACATTGTACCGTTTCCCGCATCGTTGGCGGCATTTTGACGAAAATTTTCTTGATAGGCCTTCTGTGCGCGACTACAAAGTGGTGACCTTTGAGCCTGGCCATGAGAAGACCGAAGGAATTACTAAATACTAAGACTGTTCTATACATTCACCGGTGATAAGTTTAATGCTCTAAGTACCCTATTGCTAGAGAGCTATTTTGCATCTTAGCCATCATATCATATTAAATTTTCTCAAAGGTGATACTTTAGGCAACACCTCTTCTTATCCTTAAAAAAATCCGGAAAATGCACCCAACAATGAAAGATAATTTTAGGCCCTGTAATCAGTTTAAAGTTTTAACAAAGATAGCAGCATTTTCCATCTAGATGTAGGCTACATAAAAAGTTTCTCAAAGGGTGAGGGTGTCACCCTCTCCCCTTTACCGGAGATAAGAAACACGAAATATTCACTACACAATGATCATTCTAATCTTATTTTAAAACTTTTCCAAAGAAAGCACTAGCTTGCAACTTAGCTAACTTACGTAAATGGCCTTCCTGCCCTTAAACCCGTCCCTTAGGGCGGCTCCCTGGCGGGGGTGACAAAGGAAAGATTGGTCTGGGTGTCAACTATAATTGGTATGCCACCGGAGGCTCCACTTAGTGTTGTTAACTCCCCCCCCCCCCTTGGATTTTGCCAATGCTACAGCCCTGATTATGTCTTCTATATAGATTGACGGAAATAACATTTACAGACCGCATAACATGCATCAATGCAAATTCTTTCTTTTGAGGTCTCAAAAGTAATAAACTTACATACGAAAAAGATAGCAGTCAATGGACAGACTAGTATCGGTAAAATCCTATTAATAGGTCTCTGCGCAGCTTCAGTATGTGTTTTAACAAAGGAAAAAGCTGATTGAACAAATGACGGACACGCAGTAATTTTGCAGTGTGTCTGTAGGCCTATCATTGGGGTATTATATTACATCTGCCGTCTCCTCTTGGTCAAATGTAGCGGATTCTACCACCCCTAGCCATCCGTTATTGAGTATCTGCATTCTGATTGGTTAAGCACTGACCTGTTTTTCCACAACACACGGTCAGTAAACGTAAATACTAATAAGAATGAAGTTTTTCACACATTTTCGGTGGTAGAACAGGAATAAACAACATTTGTCGGACTATTAGGCCTATTGTCTCATAAAACATCATGATTCCAAATTTGGCAAAATAATGGACTTGGCTTCGCCTCATCCCTTATTTTACCAAATTTGGAGTCTCGGCTGTTTATTCACCAATAATAGTCCGCTAAATGCGATTTATTCCTGAAATATATCTCCAATCCCCGAGATCTGCGTCTACACTTACATTAATTACCTAGTATGGTACTAAGGCAACAATGAAAAGTTGCATCGGAGTTGCGCGTGTGGGACCAGCCAACAGTTGCTTCGAAAGTTGATTGAAAAATCGCGCAACTTGTTGAAATTTGAATCGCAAGTTGAATCGCGTATATATGGGACCCGAGCTTAACGTGCACACATGCACATCATAATATGTGCACAGATTTTCTGTATACAGGGATTTCATGTGACGTCACACGCGTAGGATTCTCAGGCACTGAAGGGCAAAACGCACGCGCAGTAAAGAACATACAGCACACGCGCAACGCATAACCATCGATAATACTCGACACGATGAACGCGTGTCCTTCAAAACCAAAGAGACGCGCTATCTTGTTCTATAAAACCAAAGAGCCTACGTGCGATCACGTGAAACCCCTCTATATGTTAACACACGTGCAGAAGCCTCGAACATTGTCACACTGATCCATATATGTATGTTCTACACATCAAAGATAGGTCTAAGCATAGACACCAAATTACTATACCTAAACTGTTACGAAAAATGACTTTTCATGGAGACCCAAACATCAGGGCGGAAGTGTAAATATGATATGCGCGCCGTTCTAATCGGCCATCTGCGTACAATACTTTGACATCATCACAGAAAATTCCATCTTGTAAAGAGGTTGGCGTGCGTGCACTTTTTCAACGCGTTCCGTATACGCGCAGTATATGTTTTTCTTTTATCCGCCGAAATATTTCGCGCACGCTTCTGCGAACATGGAGAGCGAACCTGCTAGTTGCTTTCCCGTTGTGAGCGCGTGAGAAATTAAACGCGCATATTAAAGTGCGTAACTTGAAGATGCCGTAGAATTTACTGGCCTACCAATAAGTCTGTAGACTTCAAACCAGTCATTGTGCGTTCATATTCAAGTGCACTTATGTGTAATGCCACTAGAAAGAGATAAACTTCAGTTATTCATGTAAACGCCAGTAATTAATAGGCTGTTTTTGTAAGACATTCATTTGCCTTTTCGTTTTCCAAATGGCTGAAGTGTCATCAGCATTTCCGCCCCGATATTTTGGCCTCCATGAGGAGTTACCACGCCATTTTAAGTTGGGAATCTATGCTTATATTATCTTTGCTACACATATGTCCGTGATCGGTGCCTTGTGTGTTATCTTTCCATTTAGCGGACACCCTTAATTTACAAAAAGTGCTATCCATAAGTTTGTATGTCAATGGAGTTTTAGATTCGCATTCTTGGCGTTGGATTGACTTTTACTGTAAACATAAATTTAATGATATGTACTTTCGTTTTTGTCATACATTGGTGTCATTTGCACCACAAACTGTGATGTAGCCACTTCATTAATTCGCTAAGGCAATTGCATGTACTGGACTCAATGCAAATATGTAATGATGTGCACTTGCGTTAACGCGTAATCGCCCATCAACGCATTAGAGACCGAACAGGCTTAAAGGCACTCTACAGGTGTGTAAGGCGCGCGCATTACCATACCCACATCAAACATATTATAAGCATAGATACCAAACTCCCGTACGTACACTGACAAGGAAATTTACTCCTCATGGAGATGCAAATATCAGTGCGAAAGTGTGGACTTGACATACACACCTTTCTAATCGGTGATGTGCATAGGAACGCATTAAAGAACAGCTCAGATTGCGTGAGTATTGTATACGCAAAGAGTACAGTTCCAGGTATACCCAGAATATAATACTTGACGCGCACTTTTGCGTTATCAAAAATTGAACGCGCTAGTATTTCCGTTCCTTTTGTAAGCGCGTGAGATTTTGCAAGCGCCGATATAAAAGTGCGTAGCCCAATTTTAAGGTACCATTGAAACTGACCTATGTATAGAGCTTATGCACCTACGTCACGTTTCTCTATTTTTCCATCCAAGCGTACATTGTGCAACAATTGTTACTAAGGTGCTATCGTGAGCGCGTATCTTTAACACACCTACTACGTATGGCAGTTCCATCCAGTAAGCCAAATTGAAACGCGCTGACGTCACGTGCATAACCTCTATAGTCTTTGAACTTCATACGAGTTATTTTGCGTTCATATTCCAGTGCACTTATATGTGTAATGCCACGAGGAAGAGATAAAGTTTTCCTTAAAAGGTGTTTTACTGAGAAGTAATATTTCTTAGGTTTACAGTGTTCTGTGTATTAATTTTCAAAACAACTGAGCAATGATTAGCACTTCGATCCAGCCAGACATATTCGCTTCATGAAAAGTCGACACGCTATTTTTAGTTTGAAATCTATGCTGGCCCACAATGCCTCAGCGTTTTATTATTTCCAAAGGTAACCTACATCACGTGACCCTCAAATCGGCGTCAGTTTCATCGTATATTCCATATTACGAGAGCAGGATATTGTGCAATGATTACACATTGACGTGCGTACTTCAGTTTACTTGGTATGGCTCAGTGCGTGTGCATAATGGCGAAAAAACATTTTTTTTTTTTTGTAAATTCACATTTTACCTACGATGTGATCTGTCACGCATTTACAATTTTTTGTGGCCAGGTACCTACCTATAAAGTTTGAACTTGACCGGTCTTACGATGAAGTAGGAGTCTGCGACAAACGTTTTGCTCACACAGATACACACATACATAAACACTCTCTAAATAATTATGATCACACACCGTTACACTCAGACACAATTTTACTTATCTGATGTTAGGTGAAGCAGGGAGTTGTCTGTTGCAACTCCCTGGGTGAAGCACATTATGGGTGAACCACTAAAATTCAAGCTACTTTCCCAAGGTCATATAGCTCGATAATTTACTACTTGTGATCATGTACTACTATAATTTTCATACGCTTAATTAAGCATATGTAATGGAGTACTCCAAACATGTCTAAATAAAATAAAATGTTAAATTTTGAATTTACCTTGCAGTAACCACACTCGGTTGCTAGATTGTCCTTTCTGATCCTGCTATTAAAGACTGTATTTGGTAGATCTGTGTAAGCTGTATAAATATATACACTTTGGAAATGTGTAATTTGGACTTTGAATTTTAAATTTAACTCATTTCAATATTGAATACAAATATGGTTCGCACATTTCAGTAATAAAATGAAAACAACCATAAGAAAAGGTTGATCACGACTCAATCGAAACACTTTGCAAGCATGAAGAAATTACGTGAGAACTCACCACTGACTTCAGCCTCTGATGTCACAGTCGGTAACCCTAAGGGTGTAAGGGTGAAGAGAATTTGATTGGATGGGTACGTACTTCCTTCTTACGTACACAGTGATTCAGGAGACTCATAACGCTTATAGTTTGTTTAATTGTTTGATCCATTTTTACAAAATGTTTTGTATTCCAGAGCTACGTGAGACTTTACAGGAACAGATAAACTGCTCGACAAAAAATATTGAGTAGTTTGCGTGATTTAGTCTGACTACAGTAAGGTAAGTAATGCATTTGCACAATCAGTAATAGGTTTCTTCTTGTGAACCGTTCCAGCATTGTCCCATATTATTGATTTCAAAATACCCGAAATAGCCACGCTTCTGTGTATGTCAAAGGGCAACTTTGCTCGACGGTGGTATAAACTTTTAACAAGTTCCAATTTCAAAATGGATTTCTAAATTTCATGTTTATTTATCATTTTCATGAAATATGTCTGTTGCTTAGGAATTAAGCCTAGGTTGCCAGAGAGAATACCATTTTTGTCAATAATCTTCGACTACTTGTCGCACGTGTGACAAGGAGTCTGTCCATGCCCGAGAGAAAGCCATTTTTTGCCAATAATCCCCGACTACTTGTCGCACGTGTGAGTACGGGTCTGTCCAATTCCTATGGAATAGCACATGGGATTGCCGTATTTGGTTATGGTTTTGTCAAATATTTGGAAAGAAGTTATGCAAAAAGAGCTGTCCAGATAGAGGTAGAAATAACATTTTAAAAATAGAACTTGTTTTTTAATATTTTCGTGTTGACACCGGCTGCTTAATACTTTTTTATCCAGCTTTAAATAGATTCAGCACCTACCGAAGCTGAAAAAATCGTTGCCAACGTCCCATGTCTATACCGCCTACGGGTTGCCTTTCGAAAGTAAACTATTAACCGATTGTACAAAACATTCTCCGTTACTGTCAATACTTTTCACTCTGGACATTTTACTGCCAATACTTTTCACTCTGGACATTTTACGGAGTTTGCACTAGCTGACGCCGTCGATAAGGGAGGGTTGGGTTGATTTATAGTGGAGTTGTCTTAACACAGCGGCGTAGCTACCGGGGGGGGGGCTGCCCCTCCAGATATTCGTCAGCCCCCCTCCCCCAGATTTTTTGTGTCCTAATAAAATGTGTAAGAATTAAGAAAAAATAAATGTTTAAACGGAAATAAACTTTGATGTATTTCCTTCAAAAAATAAATAAATAGATAAAATTGTAAAAACTTTGAAAAGTAAATTTGTGAAAAACACATTTGCGCACGTATGAAATCAACTTATAACTTTAAAATGCCTACTTTTACTAAATTAGGTATATAATATGCACTGTCGTTTAGTTCACATATAATTCACTTGGACGATGAAATGAACGTCTCGACGACAAATTCAGATGTGACATTGTCAGGTTTAGACCCTTTCTGCTCTTCGGATGGCTGGTTGATTTACTGAAAACATGGCAACCATACACTGAAGACCATTTTTACACGACCATTCCTATACGGTATCATACACAAAATATGCCGTACATTAAGGTACTGCGTTCGGATAATTCTTCTATCCTTAACAAGTATGTCGTGTCTCTCTCCTTGTCCATGACATGTGCACTGTAGAACGATTGTTTTTGGCAAGTCCTCATTTTAGTAGTTCGCACTGGCGTCACGGTCCGGACGGATTTGTTAAATTGCCAACAAGGTGTGTATTTCATGTGTGTTCCCTTTAGTCTCCTCCCCCAGGCCACAGATCAGTAATGACCACTTTTTGTCCCCTAACAAAAAAGTGTATGTGCGGCCTTGTGTATTACCATTTTTCATGGATTGGTTTTACCCATTATGTGAGAAATGGCAGACATGAGATTCGAATTTCAAGGCTGGGTACATGCAGCTTAAAACACGTAGGAAGTGCCGTTTCCGGCCATCAGGAGGGTTTGTAAAGCCAAAAATTTTCTTGCACGCTCCGCGTCAACTGATGGTGGCGCTCCGCTTAGATAGTCTTGACAAGCCTGACCCTCGGCGGTGCTGGCCCCCCATTTGTTACCTAGGCCCCCCTAAAAATTTCATCCTAGCTACGCCCCTGTCTTAACAAAGTAGAAAACTAAAGCAAGATAAGCGATCAGCACTATATGACTTCTACAAATATTTTTTAACTTATATTGATAAACACCTTTATTGATTTCGTGCATTCTGATTGGCTGAATACCATTCGAGACCAGTCTCGAATCGCATTCGAGACTGGTCTTGAACGGTATTCAGCCAGTTAGGAGAATTTTGCCAGTTAGGAGAATTACTTTTTCAAGGTGAATTGAATATCACTGTTACCACTGCACTGTGCACTATGCTTTGTCCATGATGTGTTACCATAGCAACATAAACCATAATATCTGAGTAAGAAAACCAGTTACTGTAAACTAGTAATATCACACTGTTAAGCCTAGCACTCCTTAAGCTATAACCATTCTAAAGCATAATGCTCATTTCATGTCATGAATAAATGCTAAATTTAACCAAAACTATAATCATCTTCTTCATGGATACTGGCAGACTGAGTGGTATGGCTCTTAAAAGAGCATGTAGGCTAACCGTATATGCCATGGGTACATTTTGTTAACGGTCTGCCTGTTGCACTTATTCCACTCCTAATTTCCCTAAGTTGGAGTGGTAAAGAAAAGTGAATTTGGTTTCTGTGCTGCTAATACCAGCATGGGGTCTGTGGTATATATTAACTATGACATGTAAAGCAACGGTAAACGCAGGTTTTACTGACAGTGTCAGGTTTTTACGTTTGAACCAATTCCGCTAACAGCCAACAGGCTAGCACGGTCTTTATTTCTACGAGCTAGGCTACTTATGAACTATTGTTGTAAATAGTTTAAGCTAGGCATAACGTTAGGCCTGCATAATCTATATTTAACTCTTGAGCACATTTTCAAAATTACCAACACTATAATCCTTTTCTAAAGAGACTAAAAACACCTTATTAAATCACCGTCTTAATCATGGATCTTGAACGCAAGTGCGTTAACTTACTGTTAAATGTCCGCATATGGCTAAATGCTGCACTGCACACAGTATTGCAGTACACCGTAACTACACAGTACTGTAAACCAGTAGAACGAGAACTTCACTGTAAACAATAGCCAGGCAGAAGTTAGTTTCCTTGCTATAATGCTCAGCCTCATCTCTACAATGATGTATGATAATTCAGAGATGAACGATTTTACGTTACACTAATCCAATTAAATTTCGTTCGATGAATTGAGATTCCAATCAATATGTTAAGTGAAAATATTTGGGTGGTTGTCCACTTTCTTTTGGCTTGAAGTTGTTCGGCGCTACTATCGCAAGATACTAAACATGACGTCATAATAGAGACCTAAGTTAGCTGGGAGAATTAAAATTTGATCTGTAAAATTTTGCCGAAAATTCAATGTTTTTGTCGATTCCCAACATTTTAATGTTGAGTGTTTATTAATGGGGATAAAAGCAGGGTGCCCGGTCTTAAATATGATTCGAGACATCCGATGACGTCATCACAGAGGCAGCGGACCTCGGCTGTCGCCTCGGTCTGCTCAGCCTCTATGATGACGTCGTCGTCGGTCTCAAATCACATTTAAGACCGGGCACCCTTCCATTTATCCCCTAAGTGCCATATATGATCAATCAATTAAAGAATACTAAGCAGTTAAAACACGTTAAAGAATGGTTTCACTCACCTCATTTGTAGGGTAATTTGGGCAAACACATTGTACATATAATATTTCTGTGAAACTCTGATTATAGTAACTACTGAATTAGTAGATAAAAATTATTTTTATATTGACTGAGAGCACATAAATGTTTGTGATGTAATTATTTACATCCTATTTATCATATGTTAAACAATTCCAAAACAAGTGGAAACACTGATTTCCCATTACCTTCACTGTTAAAACACTGTTTAAATTTTTTAAACAACCACATATTAACCAGTGAATCGCTCAATGTTGTTTAAATTTCAAACAAGGTTGTTTGAAATTTAAACAATGTTGTTCAAATTTCAAACAAGGTTGTTTGAAATTTAAACAACATTGAGCGATTCACTGGTTAATATGTGGTTGTTTAAAAATTTTAAACAGTGTTTTAACAGTGTTCGGCCCTTTAAACCAACATTACGGTACAATGAACATGTACTGCACCGATTGTAGTGATAATCCGTATTACGCTTGGGCAACATCACTAGTGCGTGCTAATTATTGCTGTACATTATTCATGGAATTCGAGTCTTTTACTGTCTAAGCGAGAGAGTATACCGGTAACAATTTAGACTTTTCCCGTGTAGAGCAATTGCTACAATATAAGCTGTGGCTTTTCTGTTCTGTGACGTCATCCGCATTAAGGTCTATACATCTCACATCCCACTGAACCCTGGGCGTTCTCCAGATCCAAATGGGGCCTCTAGTTGAGCCTGTAGACCCGTAGTTAAGGGATTACTTCTGAGGTGCCTTCGGCCCCTTTTGGTACCTTTCGAACAAAGTTCAAAATGGCCCTAAAATCCACCCCCCCCCCCGACTTTTCGAAATCTGGCGGTGTTTACCAGTAAATGAAGTTCCACTGAGGACTTAAAGATTGCAGCGTGTCAGAGGGACCAAATTTACGAAGTCTTGGCCAATACTAGGTAGAAGGGACTGTAGTGGAAAATTTATGTATTGCTAGATTATTTGCAATTTCCTGTAATCTAGGATGCTTGTAGAGGATAGCAAAATTTTCTCCCATCTGCCCAACCATGGAGGGCTGAGGTCAGCTTTGGCCAGTACGGCGTCCTTCTTTTGGGAACCGTTCCGGCTAAACCTTCCTGGATTAACCACATGTGCACATCGTTCTTGCTTATATACAAGACATAGTGTCGAGTTATTGAGTATTAATCATCAGTGAAGTTCTTCATACTTTCATATGAGGACCAAATACTGGATATTATTTAGCAGTAGTTATTAGCAGTATGACGTAGTGCCGCAATCGAAAGTAAAATATCTGGAGTAGAACAGCTGGTTGAATGGTGGTTTCAAAGCATATACTTGTAATTTAACAAGTTGATACAAAGCATTTAATTATCCCCGTGGTTTGGGTCAAATGTCATTGGCTGAATATGACATGAGTGCCAGCTTTGAATAAAGGGTTAATCAACGCTGGACAGGGCATTAAGTAGAGGATAATACACGATAGGGAGTTAATGCAAGCGATGCACGAAGGCCCAGCCTGAATGCATCTAGCGATAGCATTAACCCCCGGAGTGCATTATCCTCTATTTAATGTACGGTCCAGCCTTGATGGACCCTGTTCATTCATACACACAGGGGCGGACTGGCCTCACGTGCATTCGGGCAATGCCCGGTGGGCCGGTGGGCTAGAGAACCAGGTAAAAATTACTGCCCATTTTCAAAACAGTTGAAAGAATACCGACGAGCTATGCAGTATGCAGGCATATGTTTGCAACTGTGGAAATCAGCTCATGAAATCACCATGTTATTTCGTAACAGAAGAACGTACTATTGCGTCTGTGCTAATATTTTTGCACTGATATACAAGTACGGTGACCAAGATCAGCGTGATCAGCAATGTACACCACACCGCCCGGGAAATACCATTTCCTGCAATCTGGAGGCTTTTAGAGGTAAATTTTGTTTTGTACGCTAGGTGTCAATCATGGCGGTGCTTCGCTTTGAAAATATATGTTTTAGTGGACTTTATTTAGTTCTTTTTTTCCATTTTCAACATGTTGTCACAAAATGCTTGAAAAAGTAAATAAAATCCAGTGTAAAACACGTATCTTTGTCTATTTTTAATTACGTTTTTGACTTTCCTCAGTTTTAACAAGTGTTGCTTCTGGAATTTTTTTTAAAAGGATTATTGTAACATACTAAGTTGAGAAATATAGCATCATTTTGTATCTATGCATTCCTTAAGTCAAAAAACTACCCCATCCCCTTTGACCCCTCCCCCAGGACTGCGATCACTATGTAACTAACATGTCAATGAATAATGGGCCGGTCTAGGTCAATAATACCCGGGCCGGTTCTAGGACCAAGTCCGCCCCCGCATGCACAACAAGATTTTGATGAAAGGAAGAAAAAAAAAAAAGAAAGGATATTTGTGTTTGCAGATAATGACATTTTATTGAAATGAAACCCCGAGGAAAGATGAGAAGTATTCACAACCATTCAAAACAATGTTCATGCGCAATTAACATGGTACTATTAAACAAAATGAATTCAATAAAAATATCCATAAATAATGAAATATAACAACGGTGTGACCAGATGTGGGGGAAAGTGTTCTTCTTTCAAGAATTCAATAGCCGAAAAGGGGGAAAAATAATAGTTGGAAACGTAACTAGAGGTATTATGATCCATGGCAACCCTTAGCCACGAAATCTTGCATTTGTTTCATATACATTTTTGCACTCCACACAGAGCTGGTATGCAACTTTCATATGCATTGTCACTAGGCCTAAAACATGAGGCGCAGATCCAAGGGGGGCTTCCTCGGGCTCAGCTCCCTTTTTTCCCCACATCAACAAAAACAAATACGCGAAAATTAGCATAACGTTAATCTAGGAGAATATTCAAGGGGGCTTTCAACCCCCCCCCCCCCTTTTCGACATGTCTGGATCCGCGCCTGAACATGGTACGTTATGTACGTTGTGTGCGCACATGTGTAGATAAACATGCACGTACGACGTATACTGTATTCAGTGACATATCCACCAGTATGCTTAAAGTAGAGCAGCGCGGTCTTTTTTAAAATTGTCCGCCATTTATTAAAACCCTAACAGACCTGTTCAGGTATTCTTGAGCTTTAAAGTTACTTCAAATGTTGGACTTTGCCTCTATTAGGATTATCTACTGATTTTGGGAGTTAAACAGTTACGGCTTTTGAAACGTACATTTGGAGAAAGGTTTGGAAATATGAGAGAGCTCAGCCCTAACATCAGTAGTAACGTCGATTTCGATCGAGGATCCAGTGGTCGACCTTTATGTTAGTTGTAAAATTACAGAAGCTTAGGCCTATTCATTTTTTTTTTATTTATTTTTTATTTAAACATTCAAAAGGGTAAACTCGGTTAGCTGAAAAAGCTAATCCCTTTAAAAGTATTAAATAAATGAATAGAATAAAAAGGAAGATTTGGCAAAAAAGAAGGATGAACAAACATAACAGGCTTGAAAATTGAGCATTGACTTACAACAAAATAAAAGCGGAAATAAAGATCACATAAAAGCACAAAACATGACTAAAGTGGACAGTAAAATAGAATATACGTGCAGGCTAAGACCCATAAAACATCAACGAGCATCTACAAAAAGGATAAATAATACATAAGACACTTAAGAATTAAGAATAGGCTCAAAGCAAGATAAAACAGAGATAAAGAAAAATAAAAACACAAAAAACATGACTTAAACGGACATTAAGATAGAAAATATATATGGACTTTAACTCATAAAAAACATCCACAGGCATGTAAGTCTAGACTCTAGAAATTAAACTAAAGTAATGATGTTATTATCAATAAAATAGCCACTAAAAGAGAGAACGCAGAAGGTAAGGCACAGAATTCAATAGACGTTTAAAAAAGGGGAAAGGCATGGCCGTTTTACACTCATGTGGTAGATGGTTCCGCTCTTTGGCTGCAATGTATGAGAATTTTTTGTTATGGTATTCAGTTCTCCACCTGCTAAAAAGATATCATTACTCGATGTCGATCTGACGGCTCTACGATGTACCTCAACAGAAAACCTAAACATATCAGTAATGTACTGTGGAGTTAGAACGTTTAAAGCTTTGTATACCATACATAATCTTTTAGATCGTAGTAAAACATCTTTTGACTTCCAGTTGAGAGCTTTCAAAAGATCATTTGATCTGTTTTCAAAAGAGGCATTTAAAATTATACGAGCTTTTTTTTTTTTTTTTTTTTTTTTTTGTTGTTGTTGTTGTTGCAGGCGTTGTAGCCGTGAAATATTTCCAACACTAGAAGTTCCCCAAACAGTACTGCAATAATCGAAAATAGGGAGAACATAACCATTGTAGAAAAGAATTTGAGTGCTGGTGTCAGCATACGGCTTTATGCGTCTTAGTAAGGCCAATCTGTTTTATTAGTAACACTACAAATGTGGTCAGTCTGATCATTCCAAGTCAGGTGGTTATCAATCATTATTCCTAATAGTTTTTCACAAGAGACATTTTAGAGAGTAGCATCGTTAACAACCACGGATAATTCTTTCTCATTTTTCAGGGAGGGCAGTTTTTGCCTTGCCCGATTAACATGGCTTTAGTTTTACTTGTATTGATAACCATTCTATTATTTTTACACCATAAGCTTATACCTGTCATGTCTTCTTCCATCTTCTGATTCAGTTCAGTAATCCATCTAGCATTGATGTGGAATGTAGTGTCATCTGCATACATATCAGCAGAGCAATGTTGAAGGCAAATATCTATATATGTCGTTAATGTAAATAAGAAATAGGAGATGCCTAATATAGAGCCTTATGGGACACCGCACGTAATTCTTTCCGGGGTTGAGAACACCCCGTTTACATAATTATGTAGTTTGCATTCTTTCGGATATATGACGTAAACCATTGAACAGCATTAAAAGATAATCCATAAATTTTTAACTTTTGTATTAAAATTTCGTGATTTACCAAGTCAAATGCCTTGCGTAGATCTAAAAACACAGAACCTGTAAAATACCCTTTATCAATGGTATCCATCCAATTGTTCACTAAGTTTTAGCAAAGCCGTTTTACATGAGTAATTTTCTTTGAACCCCGATTGTGCTACACGAAGCAAGTCGTATGATTTTAAGTAATTGCTTAGAGCACTGTGAACATGTTTCTCTAGTACTTTCGACAAAACTGGTAGGACTGGGATTGGGCGATAGTTTGAAACATCAAGTTTGGAGCTGTCATTAAAAACTGGAATTACTTTTGCATGTTTCCAACTAGAAGGGAAAACATTATCTCTAATACTGACATTGAGAATAGGTTAGGTTATTTGACTTTGAATTATAACCGTGTACTGATCCCTTGCCTCTGAGGGTTTCATGTAAAATATGGAAATAAATTTAAAGCGTTTCGTAGAATTGAAAGCGTCTTGGCAGGCCTTGACGTGAGTAGTGTCAAACCATAGAGCAGGTTATTAGCTATCCTGCTATGCTCAATAACGTTAGGCTTATGTGCCAAGCCAGCCATATCTGAAGGTACAGTATAGTAAGGTATTATTGTATTCATCCGCCGGTGATTTCGTTCTAAATTTACCGTGCGGTTGTCATAAAATAACCCACGGCCACCTGACCGTAATGAACCAATACGAGTTGACAATTTTTACCAAGTATGAATGAACTAATGGAACTTGTTCACTACAGTTGATTGCAGTTAAAATCTGAATTTTCAAGAAACCAACAGACAAATATATTACAACCTTAACAGCAGGACTTCCTTTAAACTATGAACATATACATTTTCTCATCAGAATGAAGAGTAAAGTCGCCACAAATTAAGTTTTCCTTCTTTTTTACTTAAGCACTTTTATAGCTGAGTATATTATTTACATGTGGATCTTATCCTTTTATCCATAACAATAAACACCTCACCCACGGCTATAATTATTCCGTCTGCCGCATATTATACCTGCCGGTTTGGTATCATTTTATATCATCTAAAGATAAGTGTAGAATAAACAAGATTATTAAATGTACACCACAGATATTAAATGTAGATTACCAGTCACGAACAGATATTGTGAATACAAATACAGGTATATTAATTACATGCACAGCAGCAGTCCGACCGCCAATGTCGCGCAGGTTGACTGCTTGTTACGGCCCCATAGCTACATTTTTCGTGCATCAAGCACATCGTAGCCTAACATTTGTCGTCGATTAGTGTACAATGAAAATACGGTAAGCGAGTGCGTATGCAATAGATATACACTGGCTGCATCGTGCTGGACAGTCGTCGACATGATGTGATCTCGAAAGCCACAGCTGACTAATGAATATTCATAAGTGCCAATGACTGCCCACCCAGTTGGGACCCCAACTGGGTAGACTGCCTAGAGCGAAAGCAAATTGCATATTCTACAGTTGTTTGAATTACTGTTACTGTTTTTCACTGTGTTTGTTTTATACCGTTTTAACTAGCTCTTTTCCCCTAAAAGCGTTCTCCTGGTTGTATTTTTGTGTGAAGAACATGAAACACGGCCTGTTCTTTTCCATTGAAAATTTTCAGGGAACTCGTGTTGGGACTTTTTGGGTTTTAGTAAAGAAAATTTGAAAATTTAGGGTTTTAACTAAGGTTTGTGCCCTCCTTCAATGCAAACACTGGGTAAAATATCGTGGTGACCTGTTTGTCATAAACAGAGAATATACCCTTCCTTATACCGACGAAACTGGAAAATTCCTCCACAAATGGTGACCTTTCTCGACCGGGTGAGGCATGGTTATGACCCCACTTCACTACTGACAGGCTTAATTTTGAAAAAAAAAACACCCTAGTGTTTTGAGTAATTTATACCACACTGTATTTCATCCGGTAGATTTTCTCCCTCGGGGAAAACCCAAATTCTCCCAAATGGGGGAAACATGCATATCCAGTGCAACACAGTAAGCAGGTAACACAGTAAGCAGGTTTGCCAGCCTTACATAACTTAGGTTACCAAAAACGAAGGCCACTCCAAAAAACCTTGTGGTTTTCCTCGACAACGGTGTGGTTAACAACCATTAAATTAGGATGATGGAAGTTTGTCGGTCAATATAACAATACACATATGGAATATGCATTTAATTTTATAACATTAGACCTAAAAACTTAGAAAGCTGTTCCCAAAATCATTCGCCTTTGAAAAATGTTCATACAAGATGCGTGAGACGTTGGGTAAAATAAGCAAAATGACGGCACCTATAAACACATTCTCTTAAAATCGGGGGAACACAAGATTATCCCAAAAAGTGGAATCTTCAGAACTTCCAAAACCAGCAATACCTGGAAGCCTTAGACGAGATCTATGCATTTTTATTTTTCTAGTTCAACCATTACGAAGGGCCGTATGTACATGTGACAGGACTTGAAATTATTTTACAGCAGAATGATGCTGTGGGAATACCAGATAATGGGAGTAAATGCATTTCTGCTGGATTATCGCAGTGGTAGAAATTACATGAAGTTTTAGTTTTCTGTAATAAGGTCATTAAAGTACAGTTTTCTTGTGTTGTATGTAGCTACGAGTAGGTTTCCTCCTTGAAATGTTTCTGCTACAGTGACAACATCTGCATCTTCATCCACTTTTCTCGTTGCCAATAACTGGCTGCCGTCGTGATTATACGGGACAAGGTAACATTGGCGAAGACGCTTATAGGAAATCCACAGCATGTAGACGAAACCATTATTGTCCGTGCATACACTGATGGGCTCAAAGTTATTTCTCTCTAGATTCGGTTTCATGAATTCACCCACCAGCTTACTCTCCAACCCGTCCATTGTAGTTACATAACATTGTTTTCTCTTTACAATCACAAACAAGCAGATGGCCGTCACTGACAGTTATATATTTACTGGGCATCTGATTTTCTCTGGAAGTGTCAGAGTGTAAAGGTAATTAAGCTGATCATCAAATACGTACACATCTGTGCTATAACACCCGCCACCAAGATGTGATTGTTGACAGGATCAGTAGCTACATACCTTACATATCGACCTTTCAGCCAGCTGTTGATGACGTCACTGACGTTCTTCCTAATGTGTAAACCATCACGTACATCATACAAACCAATTTCGTTTGGTTCACATACTGATGCCACTTTATATTGTGACGAGTTTACAGTACCGGGCGAGCCCATACGACCCTGAGCACATCTTCTTTAATATCGTACCGTTAATATCGATCACAATAATAAACGATACCCCTTAATCTGGTATGTGTCCTGATATGACAATGTTACCATCACTGCTACCTGTCATACCAAAGACGAACCTATATGAATCGTTAATAGTTATTTTCCTATTAAATTGTTCGGATATTTTCGTAAGACTTTGATTTCCAAAGGAGTATTGTCTGTTGTTGATTGTCACGTCAGTCAATGTCGCCAATTCTGGGAAGTCCTGTTTTAAATCTTTAACGAATTACCAGTTAGCAGACTTGCATTCCGATTGGGAGACATATTTTTAGATAGTGTCTGGGTACTGAGTCTGCGTGCAACCAGTTTGTCTTGGATATAATTTTAGATGCAATTTCGGCGCTTCGCGCGCATTGCTCGGAGTCAGTGTTTCATATCTTATGGCCATAATAAGGACAATTATAGTACAGGGGAATATTTGTATGGCCAAACAAATTCCCGAAAATTAGAGGTACTTTTCCAACTCTGTAGGCACCTCGCTTATCAAAAAGAGATTATAGAGCAATCTAACATAATAAATACTATCCTATCGTAACACATGTCAGGTTTGTCGCATGATGAGAGAGATTGGAAGTATGAACTTGTTAGACATTTCTGAACGCAATTTCACGGCGCGCTTCACGGACACCCATTATTGGAAGATGGTGGGCTTTACGTTATTATACGTAAGTACTTTTAAATCCGCGAACCTTTGTTCCTACTCTTTTCTCGCTCACTCCCCATTGTAGTCTGATCGCCTGAATTCTCATTGTTCACTTTAGTATTACCATTTTAAAATAACCCCAGAACTTCCCTATGCCGGCCTCATAGTACCAGCCTTAAAGGGTCCCATGCTACAGCCAGTGTATCACTACATATGGAAAGGTTCTAATCATGTTGACTTTTCAATTCAAAGTTTTGAGGAAGATAACACCCTTTTGCAACTAAGCCACCTTACATGAATAAATTTTCAAGGAGCGGGCGTTACCCCCTCCTCCCCATCTACCCAACAAGATACTACTTCTTTTTAGAAGCGCTAGTTTTTCGATTCCGCAATACATGATGGGAAATATGTGATGTCAGCTGGGCAATATGAACAAAGATAGCATTCGCAATTCCTTTTAATGCTGATACCGCTATAATTATAAACTATTTTCTAACGTTGTTTGCTATACCATAGGTGTGCAACAGTTTTACACTAGACCTATATCCAAAATTTGCCACGGTATCAAATTTCAAGGATAAATATGAAAAAAGAATCAACAAAAGGAGTTTGAGTCAACCTGTCCAATTTGGCATCATCTTCTTTGACCTTGAGGAAAACAAAATGTATTTCATGAAAAAAGTAACCAATCTTTAAAAGGGGTATCTTAAGTTAGGAGTGGAATTTTGGTGCAGGGTTCGGCCGACCTGTCTCAAAAATTTGTTCTTTTTCATATAAGACCCCTACAAAATGACAGTAGACAACGCCTTCAACCAGATCAACAAAGAAGTCATGAGGTATCCCTGAAAACGTCTCTGGGATATCCGTTCGACGGCGTTTTCATATCAGATTCTGTAAACTTCTCGGAAATACTTTGCAGTCTCTTTCCGTTACAATTTTAAATCGCTTGGTGCCATTAAAACTGCATTAAATTGCTCTTTGTATTATTTAATTCATCATCTATCCGATTCTCTGCTTCCAAGAAAAGAAGCCATGGGAATTTCTACGGGAAGGGCGGGAGGAGGGAAACAGAAATTTGGTGTGGGACACAAAATGTGTCTGCCTATTGCTTCTGTAAACTGGTTATCTTTCATCAGGAGCGGTAGGGACTGGTGGAGGAAAGGCCTTAACGGGTGGAGGGAAAATGTCCCATGGCTTTCCTTAGTTTTTTTTTTTTTTTTTTTTTTTTTTTTGGTGGTGGTTTTTGTTTTTACATGTATCTTCATGCGTTTATGTTGATTCAATGCTTCTTACTTAGACACCTCCATTCCTTTTGTTTTTTTTTTTTTTTTTTAATTCTGTGTAGACATGGCGCATACAACCTTTTTTCTCAACATAAACGTATAGGGAAGATGGGCAGCTAGAGGACGGATTTTGTCACCTTCCCGTATAATATAAATCATCTGACCAGACTAACACCTCCCTGATCTGAAAAGCAAACAAACGTTGACAACATACCCTTCTCTTCGACAACATACTCTCCTCTTTCACCTAACCAAAAATTGAACATTCATTAAAGTATGTACATTTTCCAGCCATATATGATTAGTTCCAAAATTATTCCAAAGATAGCACCATTTAAGCAACCTTAAATTAACAAACATTTCAAAAAGGGGAGAGTGACACCCCCTCCACCTCCCTCCACTTAGACCCTTCCCTAGGACGGCACCTTTATGTAGTGACAAAGGAAGGATCCTCCTCTGTTGTATACAATCGCGCGGAGAAGCATAAAAAGGTACAATTTGCGCAGTCTTGGGAGTTAACTGAGGTAGCATTACGGCGTCATCTGTGGTGCCCCCAATCACCAAATTCTGGCGGCGCAACTGCCTGACTGCCATCGTAACGTGATTGTACTGAACAGAGTAACGTCGGTAAGTAGCCAAGTATAGCGTGCTCTCCAACCCGTCCGTAGTAGTCACATCTGATGTCATCAGTAACATTTCTTTCTGTCATAATCACACACGTGTCAGAATTTAGCTGATCATTAAATACATACACATCTCTGCTGTTTAACGTCCACCAAGATGTGATTGTTGGATCAGTAGCTACCCACCCTACATACCGAGCTTTCGGCTATATGCTGATGACGTTTCCGTTTCAGTCTTCTGTAAGTAGGTCATAACAGTACACTGTTTGTGTGTCATGTGTACCTACCAGAAGTTTCTCTCCTTGAGATGTTTCTACTACAGTTACAACCCTTGCATCTCCTTCCAACTCTCTCGCTGTTAATACCTGGCTGCCATTGTGATTGTACTGAACAAGACAACACTGGGAAGGGTTCTGAAAAAAGTTCTTCCACAACACGTACAGGAATCCATTCATGTCACTGCATACACTGATGGGTCCAAAGCAATTTCCCTCTAGATTGGGTTTCATGAATTGACCCACAAGCTTGCTTCTCAACCCGTCCATCGTAGTTACATAACATTTCCTACCGTCATAATCACACACAAGTAGATGACCGTCACAGACAGTTATATCTCGTGGCCATTTGATCATCTCTGGAAGTGTCAGGGTGTGAAGGTAATTCAGCTGATCATCAAATACATACACATATCTGCTTTTATACCCGCCCACCAAGATGTGATTGTTGACAGGATCAGTAGTGACACAACTTACACACCGATCTTTCGGCCAGCTGTTAATGACGTCACTGATGTTCTTCTTGTTGTATGAATCATCACGTACATCATACAAACCAATTTCGTCTGGTTTACATACTGATGCAACTTTATGTTGTGACAAGGATTTACAGTACCGCCTGGGCCAAAACTTCCGTGCGTTCAGTTTCTTCCCCATCAATATCCTACCATTCATATCGATCACAATGATGAATGATGCCTTCGTGTCAAATAACATTCCTGATACGATAATGTTACCATCACCACTATTTGTCACACCAAAGACATAGCGATATGGATGATTGATGCTTATCTTCTTAATAAAATTATCTGATATTTTCGTAAAATTTGGCTTTCCTAAGGAGTAATGTTTGTGATTGACTGTCACGTTAGTCAATGAAGTCAACTCTGGAAAGAACTTTTTTAAATCTTTCATTAGATTTGTGGCTGCTGTGCACATATCAGGGATACACTGTACGGCCGACCAGTCATTGTCAGAAGCGAGAATACTAGAAGCCATTACATTTAAGGTTTCAAATCTCTTTTTTATGTTATCATAATGTTCCGACATTTCTTCAATGATTTTAACATTCTCATTAAGTTGTGTTTCTATTGACGTCAATAGTTCTTTCTTGTCCTGATCAAAGCATTCACGTTTTTCACGTAACTTAGCTAGTTCCTCCTTCAGAGAACTTTCTTGCCCCTCAAAGGTGTCGTTTAATTCAAGTTTCTTCACCCTAAAGATATCTTCATACTTTTTCTTAACTTCATCTATTTCATGTTCCATTTCTGTCTGCAAGGAAACAAATATATTCTTCTCTGTATTTTGTTTTTCCTTCTCCACTTTTTGTATCCTCTCTTCAATATCTTGTATTTTCGTCATTATTTTCTTATCCTTCTGATAGTGCATGTTTATTATTTTTTCTCTTTCGATATTTACATTTAAACTTAACTTTTCTATCGACTGTTTTGATGTTTTTACATTTTTGTCCTTAGGCCTATTATTCGCTTCGAGAGCGTTAATTTTTTGGGTAAGTTCTTCTCTTTTCAACTTAGCCAATCCTGTTATTTCATAAAGATTGTGTCCTTTGTGCTCACCATACGTACATGTCGTGCAAACTGGAAGGTTCCCACAGGTTTCACAGTATAGTTTCGCTATTTCTTGAAGATGGATGTAACACCGCGGTGCATCTCGCATTGAGGCCAACTTTTCTATTGTTATATTATGCGCACCAATATCTTCCAAAGACAGAGTGTGCTTTTGATGACCCTTTAACGTTTCGTTCGTGATATGAAAATTATGACAATCTTTACACAAAAAGTCGTTACATTTAAAGCAATATGCTGTAACTATGAGACTCGGATGTCTTGAGCAACCATAACATCCCCGTACTTCGACACTTTTAAGTGACTGTTGACTTTGTACATACTCAACAAGACTTTTTGAATTAAAGTCTGTTTTGAATCCGTCAACTCCATTTGTTGGTATCTGAATTTCTTCTCTACATTCGGGACATTTAATGACGTCTTTAGTTACTTGTATTATTGAAATCAAACAATCTTTGCAGTAACG
This sequence comes from Holothuria leucospilota, assembly GCA_029531755.1. Taxonomy (NCBI): domain Eukaryota; kingdom Metazoa; phylum Echinodermata; class Holothuroidea; order Aspidochirotida; family Holothuriidae; genus Holothuria; species Holothuria leucospilota. The sequence goes on along the minus strand of CM055972.1, from coordinate 36,908,956 downwards.
ATGAAGACACGGTAACTGTTTTGGTCCCTTAAGGTTTTCCAGACAGACAGAACAACGACAAAACTTGTCGCCTATATCTTTCAACCGAGATGAAGTCGCCATTTTTATTCGACGTTATAGATTTGTCTACGGGCAAGAAATGAAATTGCTCTCATTAAGATATGATAAGTAAGTCATGTACAATGATGCGAGGAGAGGGGCAATTTTAAAAGCCCTTCCTTAACGAGATTATTTAATGTGTGGGTGGGGTCTACGTACCATCTGGATGGAACTCAAGGTAGAAATTAGCTCATTAAAATAAATTTACGAGTTTTCACTTCACCCTCAGAAAGTAGGTGAAGTGGAGAAAAGGACCTTTTCCCCTGTGAGAATATTTTGCTTTCAAAAGACGGCTGAGACGAAAATTAATATTATAATTTATACTTTCTCACGTATCTTCATGACCAACACTTGAAAAAGTCTTCTATGGTTTTCTCATCCTCTATGCAGAGAGTCTTGTGTAATGTAATTACCACGACTAGTATTGACCCTGTTGTTATGAACACGATGCCAATCTTGCCCTTGAACAGGACCCAGTGTTACGTTCCCATGCCATACACTCCATTTCTGGGCCCTTTCCCAGCACACACAAAATTTCAACTCATTTGACGAGCTCGGCAGGGATCGTCATCTCTCTCGTCCCCAAAAGGTTACTTTTTCTTACCAAAACTTCCCAACGAAGGTCTGTAGCACCATATACCTACCTCACTATATAGTATTGTTCCTCACGATTTCTCAAAAGTGAATTTTATCTCGATAAGCCTGTTGCAATGTGTAGTCAATGGACATTACTTTTCAATATCCTAAAATGAGTTATCTATATACGTGATCTTGTTTTGGGTCCGAGGCCATGCAGTACAGCAGAACAGTGCCTACTAGTCTACGAGATGCCTTGGCTGTATTGCAATTTGCATAGTGTCATGTAGTATAGTAGGCATTCCTTATAGATCGAAAGGGACGCCATTTTTGTTGTTTACGTATTATACTTTCTTCCCATTGTCCTCAATTTCCGGGCCTTATCTCCAGGTCTCTTCCTTTCTGTTTCCTGTCACGTGTTTGGTGTACGTGACTACTTCGTCTCATCTCACATGGAAGCCCCCATCCCATATTGTATTTTGTAGGCGCGGTGAATTTCACTTTCTACAGCCTCCTCATTGGTCAGCTAAGATCATCACATTAATATTCATTCTCCAGTGAGGGTATCAACTATTGACCAATCATGGGACTGCCTTAATTCCGTAGGGCCACGGGGGCACACGAGGCTCGGACGCCCAAGACGTGCAAGCTCGTCACTCGTAGTGCAGACCTTGAAACGTGAACAACACGTACCGTAATCACTCTATAAATATGTGATCTGTTTTTTTTAATATGGCCGGCCTCTTTAGTAATCAAATTTGAACATCTTTTTGGGATGGAAATAAATCGCCAATTAGCTAAAATCAACTCCCATCATTTTTTATCGCCAATTTGTCGCTAATTAGTATATGGAACCCAAGACAATAAACTGAAAACCTGTGCAGCAGTAGACCTACAATGGTGCCGTCTATTTCACTTTTGTTACTCTTGTCTGCCTTTCTGGCCATGCGCGGAATTCACATTTACGGAAAAGAGAAAGATTCAACGTTCATGGTTACGAGTTCAGTGGGTGCGTTTTGCCTTCATTGTCATAAAATTGATCGTTTTAAACACTTCATGTGACGACTGTATGTAGGAAAGATTGCAAGCATTGTGTGCCCGTAAAATTGTCAAACGAACCACATTTTCCCTTTTTAGAGCCCATTTTGTTGATTGGTTTGAATGGTTGAAATTTGTACATACAGGACATATGACCGTATAGTAACGAGTCACTAAAATTTAAGGAGTGGATTAAACAATCCAGTGCCTCATAACTGGAAAAAAGGCCGTGGGCGCCGCTAGATTAATCCAAGAGGTTATAAGTTGAGGCGCAAAACCCTATCTAACTAACTACACGGTCACGTTCAGTAGTTCCAACCGAATACCTATCTGCATTGTGTCAGGCCCACAATATGTACAAGGGCCTGATAATGTCATCAAAGATTTGTCCCAAATATAATGAACAATTTAATCACCAAAACCTCTCAATTTTCAAATAATGCAACATTAACAACCCTCGTAATGTGAACGGTTTTTAGAAAATAAACCTACATACTTTACGAGTTTGTAGGCGAAACTGAATGGGGTGAAGCAAACGACAGATATGCGATGTATTGACGAAATTTGAAAACCATGTGCCTCCTTCAATTAGTTATTGATAATAAAGTAATTAACAGAAGGATTGTGATCATTACATTTTGAACTCTCTTCTCCATATATAAAGGTTTATATTATTTCTTTCAATTAGAATCTTTGCTTTTCAAACACTAGAAAATAATTCTGATGTCATTACAATGCAGGGCAGAGCAACGTATCGAAACTTGGGGCTGGGACATAACATCTGAAGGGCATTCTTCAAAGTCCCAGATATACTTACATATGTATGTAGATATATGTCCATTTTTCAAGTTCAAAAGGGGCTCATTTTACCATTTTCAGAAAATGGGACACGTGTCCTCAGTGCCCCCTGGTACACCCTGTTAAAATGTAATTATGCAGCTCGTTCCAGTTAGAGTTACATGCCGATAAAAGGCAAAAGTAATATATCATTAAATACCGACCTATAGCCAGGAATTCTGACAAAAAATGGAACCGGCACCCGCAAAATGAATAGCAATGAAGATTGTTCTTTGTAAATAGTAGTGATACCAGAAATTGTTATCTTCAGCCCAAAACAGTTTTAGGAAATCGGTGTCAAGTGTGCTCTGTCTGCGAAGTGCTCAAAACTTCACTTTTCCAGAAGAATATCCCTTCTCTTACAATATAGAGGAGTAGGACGTCGTCTAACTTAAATATGCGGAGTTTGTGGTTTATGTAACTTGATGGCAACACAGTAAAATTATACTACACAGTGACAAAGACATCAAGAACAATTTAAAGAAATGAGGGAAACTTATGTGTAGACTTAATGCATTGACCTCATCACCTTCACAACCTCCACCTTAACTGATACGCTGCTCTACGAGGTGTATAAAAGTGTGTACGTGCACTTCCTCTGGGCATGCGCACTTTAGCCTTAACGAACCTGTGACGTCATGAACATAAGGTCTGTTGTCTTATTGAGCCAGCTAAACGCAGATTAGAATTCGTTACTCCAATCTCTTCCGAGCTGTACCTTAAAAGGATTTCCCAGGGGCTATTTTAATGATTTCCGAAAAAAGCATAGTTTTTTCTGTTTTCAAGGTGAATAACCACACCTGAATGGCATGAAGCGTTTGGAAGATACTAGTTTTCAAAAAAATGTGATTTCAGAATTACAGTGCATGTTCATGAAACATAACATTGTGTTTTCGTTATGACATTATCGCATGGGAATATTTAGAACAGCTTTGTTTACTAAAACTTATGTATGGTGCAGCTTTATGTTAAATCGACAGGGAAAGGTATTCAAACTTTCCAAGTATAACATTTCGAGGAAAAACAGGCAGTAAATAGTAAAGGGAAGCAAAAGGAATAGGAGGAAACGTTACATTGCATTCTGTGACCTTGATGAGTGCTGGGGAGGTTCCCGGACAACTCCCACTTGGATAATTCCCACCAGGACAATTGCCAACCCGGACAATTCCCACTCCAGATAAAATTCCCATCCTGGCATTTCCCACCGGGACAATTTTCACTCCGGGCAATTGCCAACCCGGACAATCCCCATCCCGGACAATCCCCATCCCGGACAATCCCCATCCCGGACATTTCCCACCAGGACAGTTATCAAAGGTAGATGTAGAGCGGCAATCTGGGAATGAGAAGATACAGGTCAATACAATTCTTGAGTAGGCTAAGAAGATGGGCACGATCAGGGGAAGCTGAGATGCACTTCGATGGCGAAGCGAGAGTATGCACGCATAGGGTGCAGGGGCAACGCTCCGGTGGGGGTGCGTGGGGAATGCTCGCAATTTCACGCAATATTTCATTTCAAAGTGGCTCCAGTTACTACCTTAAAGATATTTTATTTTATTCCATGCTGTATAAAATGCGATGTTAATTATTGGACTAGTAGAGGTTATTACAATCCGGCTAGTGAATTTCGATATGCTATTCCATCAAGTAAGTTCTATTAATACACATTTCAATTTTACCTATCAGAGGACTAGCTTCCTCGTCAGCAATGTGCACTGGGGTAGGGTGATTAAATCACACACCCATTATTTTCTTCGTGTCACGCTACTTGGCAGACGGACCAATCATTTCAAAATCTTTAAGTTATAGTGCAGTGAGAGATGTTGGTTACGTTGCGGGTAACGAGGGTGTCAACGTTCAAGGACGACGGAGGACACTGAAGCAGGCGCAGTGAATGGCTCCCGCCAGTGAAGAGGGTATCATATACATTGATCTTATACATCTCATCGCGTGGGTCATTTTGTGCCGAGTCGAATTCTGCGCGCATTCTTGGCCTCGAATGTCCGATCACATTTAGGTTCATTCTTTACAGTGGCTAATCCAGGATAAATTTATTGGAGCGGTTTAAAGTTGCTATGCCACGTGTAAATTAACGGTTTAAACCCTTTGGTATCTTTAGGAATACGTTTCCTACAACGAAAATCAACCATTCAGTTTGTTTACAACTTATTTTTCCGCTCGAAAATTGAGAAAAAATACACCCTCTTCCAGCCTTGAAAAGTTAGTCTTGACGACAATTTTCAAAATCTTGTTACGTCATGTGACGTCACTTTAGGAGCTGATCGTTGTTTGCCGTGGTATCCTTCGGACATTTGATACAGTGTTTGCATTCCATTGTACCGGTTACCAAGGTCAATACAATGTAAAACCTGCGTGAAAAGTTGTAAATTTTGGAATTGTTATCCCTTTTCTCGTGATTACCAGTTGTTTTAGTCAATTAAATGAATTTCACGCAGGTTTTTCGTCTTGGTGTCATGATAAGTAGCTGCCGCGTACAATCATTTACAACTCAACAGCATAGGTACAGCATGGACTTCCAGTACACAACATACCTGATACTACACAATGTAGCACCAGCACTGTTTCGTAGTAGGTACCATTTGAAATAAAATTTAATACTTTCTTTGGAATGGCGGATATGAGCCAGGGAGTTGCCCTCTAATGGCAACTCCCTGATCGGACTGTGGGTAAAGTGAGTTTTCTTGGATTTGAAATCAGAAAGGCGAAGGCGATACTGAACTAGACGTCAGTGGTGCAGATGGGGTGAGTAATTCGTTACGGCGCATAGGACCGTATCGATTTGAGACCGTAAGGTGAGGTAAAAGTACAACACCACAACAATTCGAGAATGAGAAGCATTTGGAGCAATTGAAAGGGACTTTAGCTTGGAAAATTTTATGTAGGTAGTCAAAATATAAACTTTAGGTTGTTTTCGTGCAAGTGTCAGTGGAAATCGTGGAACTAACCTATGATCGAGTGTGCACAGTATTTCGCTGGCTGCTACCAGTCAACACACTGTACTTATTACTGCAGACCGAACCGAACAGTACACTGCCGAGTTTTTTCGTTCTTCGGTTACGAATCAAGAGTATTTGTAATTATTAGTAATAGCCTACTGCAGTCCCAAACTGTAACAGACCGACACTACTCTCCAAACAGGCAGAATAAAGTTCAAATTCAAGACATGCCGCGAATTACAATCTTTACTATCTCTTACGTATGTATAGGCTACAGGGCCGTCGCGACCGGGGGGTGTGGGGTGTCTCACCCCCCCCCCCCCCCAAAGTTCGTCAGAGCGACGATAGTCGGAAAATCTGAAATGCCAGTTGGAATTTCTGATATCTCAGTCTAGCACAATTTTCCGACTGAGCCTATGTCAACTTTGTATATATTTTCCAACTAGACCAAGTGTGACTAATACCAAACGTTATTTTCCTCACGTAAAATCAAATCAAAGCTGTCCTTTTCTCGCAAATTCTTCTCAAACTCTCAAAATTTTCGCGCGCTCCGCGCGCTTCAAACCTTACTTCAGTGTTTTTCTTATTATCAATGTCTTCCGTTAGCAACTTTTGGAGAAGCACAACAGCAGAAGTTGAAAGCTGTTTACAAACTACCAGGTAAAAGACTGGCTTTTTGAGTGGCATGTTGGTTTGTTGGGCAATTGAAAGTAGGCTATCTCGATGGAGATTCTGAATGCAGGTTTTATTATGGAAATCTTATTTAATGAAAATTGGGCGTGCATGTGGCACGATTTACAATCAATCTCATGAAGTTCACATTATTAAGAATTATACCAGACACAGTTCTATGGGAGCTATGGCGCTTTAGCCCCCCTCCCCAAATGTTTTATAGACTAATATTGGTGAAGACAGAATATTCCAAACGTCTATTTATCAGTCCCGTAGCCAGTAAGTTCTGTAACGATTCTTTCTATAGCTTCAAAAAATTTTCGCGCGCTAGGCGCGCTTTCATCTCTGGTTCTATCTAGTGGTAACGCCCCCGTTTCAAACATATTGGATTTCAACGTTTCCACAAATGTTGTTCTTCCGTGTTGGCGTGATTCTAGAGAAACACGAAAATGCATCATTGCGAGGTTCTTTCCTCTTTTTCCTAACTTTTAGAAGGTTTTTTTCTTCAGCCTCGCCATCGTGGCAAACATATTTTGTAAGAAAAAGATCTTTCAGTTTCGTAGGAGATCCTTAATGGATAAGATGAAGAATGTAATCCCCGACTACGACCATGCAGACACCCGAACAAATTTCTTGGTTTTGTCCAGATTCTTCAATAAAAGCCCAAACTTTTTCAACTTTCCTTAATGAAAATTCGATATAACCCCAAATTTTTCGGCGCGCTTTGCGCGCCTCATATCTTGAGTTCGGCAACCCATTGCATCTTTCGGGACTGTAAATGGCCCCCAGTCAGGGTGCTTCCCCCCATGTCGGCAAATCAAAGCACCACCCCTGGCTGAGCCTGCGTGCTGGTTTTTCTTTTTGGCATTGAAGTGTACCCAAAAATTTCGGCGCGCTTCTCGCGCAATCCTCACAATCCACGTTGTATCACTTATGAACATTATAAGCACAACGTACCAGTGAACTTTTATAGCATAAACTAGGTGTGCATTCTGAAAACGCTTGTTAGTCCTAAACCCCTTTTGCTATAACCTATCTGGAAGGTCTAGTATCATTTTACTGCACCTCTTCTCTCCCTCCCGCCCATTCCCCATTGCTGGAAGCTGTTCGTCTGGATTTTCGTTCAAAATTGGTACAAATACGATAGGTGTAAAGTGCTTGGCGTCATACTCTATATTATTATTTAGATGCCAGTCATTGCCCCATTTTATATAATTGATCCAGAGCTTCCAGGAGGCCTATACAGGTATATGCTAGCATTAGATGCCAGAATAGAAGGCATTTAAGTAGTCAAAAAGGGGAGGGAGGGCTTCAGGAGGTTTGTTGATAACGTATTCTTCTCTTAGACAACATACTTTCTACTTTCACCAAATCTTAGTATTCACTAAATTATGGACATTTTCCAGCCATATATGATCAGTTCCAGAAGTATCCCAAGATAGCACCATTTTGCATCTAAGCAACCTTACCTTAACAGAAATTTCTCAAAAGGAACCCCTCCCCTTAGGTCTAACCCCCAGGACGCCATCTTTATGAAGTGACAAAGGAAGGATCACCACTGCTGTATCATACAAAAGTAACGCCCATAAAAACGAAAATGCAATTTACGGACCGCCACTCATTTGGAAAAAGAATCAAACTAGTCGGAAAAATTAGAATTCATTTAATTATGGACATTTTCTAGCCATATATGATCAGCTCCAAAAATATCCCAAAGATAGCTCCATTTTGCATCTAAGCAACCTTAAATTGACAAAAATTTCTCAAAGGGGAGGGGTCAACCTCTCCCCTTAGACCCCTCCCCAAGACGGCACTTTTATGTAGTGACAAAGGAAGGATCCCCACTGCTGCATGTAAACGCAGGGCGCATAAAAAAAAATGGTGCAATTTACGCGCCACCATTCAGTTGGAAAATATATCTATCCAGTCGGAATTTGGGACCTTCACCCCCCCCCCCCCAAACATATGACCCTAGCTACGGCTCTGATAGGCTATGCTGTAAACCAGGTTCGGTATACGGAGGCTGGTGTTCCTAAAATGACGTCATTATCGTGTTGGCTTGAAATCTCATTTTCAACAGTCTATTTTTTGGTGCAATTTTTTGTAACATTAATTTCTTTTTAATGCTCAATGCTGTAAGGGTGATGAAAACAGTTTTAGAAAGAGCTTTTTGTGTACTTTAGGCTAAATTAGTCTCCCGTTACTCCAATTTACGTGTCATGGCCACTTTAAGAGGGAAGGCGCACGGGATTAAGCTAACCTTTTCCCAACAATGTATGGGACTGAGGTCAGAAAATTTTTGCACTCCCCAAACTCCAGATTGTAAGAAGTCGATTTCTGCAACACATTTTGCCGCAGCTACAGTTCTGCCACTACCATTTACTTTGAATACAGAAAAAAATGTATGAAATGGCACTTAAGAAAGAAAAAAGAAACGGATAGCAATAACGGTGAAAACGCATCAAGCGCGAAAATTTACGTAGTTTGCAAAAAAAAATTTGTGAAATAAATCTTTACCTTAAGCTTCTTTTAGATCATTTTAAGTTGCGATTTTCGTTTGGGGTACACTCGTCCCCACGCAATACGTTCCGGTATTAAAGCGCAAAGTTTACTACGCTCCTCGTCTAACTTGCTGGGTCACCATTTTAACGGAAAATTTGACATCCAGAATGGCCTCAGTTGTAGGAAGTCGCACTGTTAAACGAAAGATCACTGTTATACAATCCAAGCAGAGTACTACCATCATTTGGTGGGTAGCAAACCGTGCAAAATTGTCAAATACTCATACAAAATTGCCTGAGAAATGCACTGTGTAGATCTTTAACAGTTGCAAAGGTGCATCTAAACATTCGCTTCTTCAGTATTTTTTGATGTCATGTTTTTAGAAATGTAGTTTCAAGACACTAAAGGAAACGACAAATTTTACTCGGTAACATTTCTCCTTGAGGTTGCTTTAAACCTACTTCAAAACCTAATTGATTTTGACTTACAGTTAAAAGACAATCATGCACATGCTTGAACACACTTTAGCGTCTGCCTTTTAAGTAAAAAGGCTACCCAATTTTTTTCTCGAAATATTACCAACATTCTCCAGGGACAGGATTTCTTTTCTGAAAGTGAGGGGGTATACCGGGTGGACTGCCAAACGGCGCCGACCGCGCCGCAGGAAAGCAAAGCGCTCCTTCTAACGGTCTAGGGACCCTCCTTACGGCCCCTGCTGAGGTGCAGGGGAGACGCCCTCTGAAGCTCTTGGGGTATTTACGAAATTGTAGGCATTAGAATTATGCATTTTTGCTTCAACTTCAAATTATATAAGGGGACACTTAAAGACCACAGAAATTACAATTTGACTTCTTTCAACTATATTTTTTCTCCGTATTATTAACAGTTAGCTGGGATTGATAATGCAGAGGGCTTGACGAAGGAGGAGAGAATGGATCTTTTGTAGGATTTCCAGGGGATTTGGAACAATCATGGGAGTTCTAGAGAGCTAAAAAATCCCAGTTTTAGACTTTTTAGCGAAATGAGTTATAGACAAGCAAAGAAAGTGTGCTCAAGGAGAGGGCTCTTGCTGCCCCCCTCCCCTTCGCTAAACGCCTGTCCCATACAACGGTACTGGAAATGGCGCTTTCCGTGCCTTTCAACTTGCATGTATATAAACAACCTTGAAAAATTTAATTTTAAGCAGATGGATGGTGATAAAAGCTCCCAATGGGCCTATAAATTAGATCCCGTATTTCATGAAATCGGATGACTCGATATGAGTGAAAGTCAAGGTCAAGAATACTTCTATCGCTTTTAACTAGTATAACAAGGCTGTTTCTGTTATCGATAAGGCCATTTTTCCTATTGATCGTACATGATACATGGACCTACAAAGCACATGTGTCACTTTACTGGTTTCGTCCTATTCCGGTATTACCTGTATTTTGCAGCCGGTATTTGGTATCGCTGGGCGGGGTAGTGTTGGCTCAACTGGAGGCGCTATCACATTTTTAAACCTAGAGACCCTATAGTGGGAGGTCTCTATTTAAACCTGATCCTTTCTTCTTCAAACATTAAAAAATATGATAGCGCCCCCGAATGGTGAAAACAAGGCACAGGCTAAGAACTAGCTATATCTGTCACCACAACGGACTACCATTGGCAATGACACGTAAACTTGTCCAGGTACTATTTGTAACTAAAATTGACTACAAATTGAGGACTTTCATGTAACACTGTGTAAACGTTTCCAGACGAGCCCTCATGACGGGTGGGAGAGCTGCGAGAAGGTAAGGAAAATCGATGTAACAACCTATGATGATGGCAGTTACAGATGGCAGTACTTCCGCGAAAATCCAACCGTAGGCAGTGTGTACGGTAGTAGCCTACAGAAGGCTACAGGAAACCTAAAGTTAACCCAAATGTCCCAAGACTGTGTCTCCAAAATTTCACTAAATACCCGAGAACTATAGTTGCTGTACTATAGTACTAGCCCCGAAGCCAAACAAAGTACTGAAGGGGGAGAAATAGTTGAGGGGGTATTTTGCAGGGTAACCAGTCCGGCAGATTCTCCCGTTTGAGGAAAAACGAAAATTCTCCCGAATTTCAAAAAACCTATTCGACACATTGCAAAGGTTTGCTAACCGAACAAAGACAAGCAGTGGCGTAGGGGGGCCATTGGGCCATGGCCCCCTCACAGATGCTGATTTTTTTAGTTCTAAAAATACGTCAATTTTTTAACACAAATTTTACTTCAAAAGGTAGCATATGTGGCATCGGATTGCATGTAAGGAAACCTAATTTTTCAAAAATTTTCAAAAGAGAGGGGGACCACCCCCTTAGACCCCTCCCCCAGCCTCCTCAACCCAGCGATGTCTTTTTTAGTTCCTAAAAATACTCAAGAATTTGAACACAAATTTTACTTCGAAAGGTAGCACATGTGGCACCAGATTGCATGTAAGGACACATATTTTTTCAAAAATTTTCAAAGGGGAGGGGGCCCTCCCCTCAGCCCCCTTTCTAGGCCGGTGATCACACAACATACTGCATGGCCCCCCTGAGCTTGAGAGAAATCCTGGGTACACGACTGAAGAAAGGATTATCAAGAACGAGCACCACTTGAAAACTTACGCTTTTCTCAAAAGCGGTGTGGTGAACTATCGACTAGGACGAGGCTTTTTGGTAGCTATGACAACACCAGATGAACATGTAATTCCATAACAGTAACCCTTCCGCCACTGACCATGTACACAAAGAATGCATGGAATGTTGGGTAAATTTAGCAGTATGGCAACGCTCATGACCAATTTTTCTCTCAATCAGGGAAAACTTGATTCTTCCAAACTGGGGAATCTCAAGAATTGGTAACATACAATTACATGCATCAAAGCAATGGCAAATTTTAACTCTCTAGGGGAGGACATTTTTTTCTAGGGGATCGGAGGGGCGCCGCCCTTTACCCACGATTTGGCTTCTAGCTTGAACAGTACCAATCCATTCTCACGAGTACGAGCACAGACCAGAATAGCAAATCGTGAATATGAGTAGTTACGTACTCACTACGAATATGTAGTCTGCTACTGTGTGGCTTTCGGGAAATGGTCATAATGTGTAAAATCGAATAGCGCTGTAAGGGCGGCAATCTGACTTCACTCCTGTGAGAGAAATAACCCAAAAGCGTCAATCTCTGTCTGGTCAATTAAGTAGAAGTTTGCCATTCCACCAATCAAGGAGATTCAATCTTATCACAACTCAATGAGGTCAAGAAGTATGAATGGCCTTTGGGTTACGGACGGTTGCTCTCAGAGTGTGTTATGTAACATATAAACCAATGTTACACTAGGTCAGCTCAAGCGTAAAGTTGGTGCCTTGAGTAATTACTGAAGTTTGAAAGGTAACCCTCCAATCCCCATACATTACTCGGGTATGCTGTTTGCTGTAAAGTGGTAAGGGAGATGACCACACTATGTAGCCGTTTTGTAGAGCCAATAGCTCTCGTCACTAAATGTTGACAGAAGCTGTTTGCGGCAAAAGGACAACATTTACAGGCATCGACTTAACATTATGTGTAGCTTGCTCATAAAAGTTTGGCATTATTTTAGGTCCAAACTTTCTAACATATTACATTACTTAAAATCTCCAAAGAAATCTGACATATATGCAAGAGTAATCATCACCATTATAATTTTCACACAGTATCAAATCCATTTTCACGAGTACAAGCCATTATGTTCACGCACTCGATGGGGATGGTTTTCACCCTTTTCAAACTCTCCTTTTGCAATCACTCAATGGCAAAATGCTCGTTGTATGAAAATTATTACAAAGCGGTTATATGAATAGAACGCGCCAAAGAAAAAATGTGTTACGCCTAGTTGAAATGGATCTATTGTAAGTCATTCATGCATGTTAAACGTTGACTGTGTAATGCACAATTAGTGCAATCAGTGCAAGAAGCATAGTACAAGGCAAACGACATAAGGACCTGCTGCAATAAACAATATAAGGAAATTCCATGGACACAAAAGTACAATTTTCAAGATGGCGTAAGGATTGCATACATTAGATACAACTGGTTCGATCCATGATCTATTTACTTGTCATTACTTGTGGTATTTTTATGGTGACCATGCTTATTAAATAGCAACATACTTATCCCATACTTCTATTAAGCATAAATAATTACGTTTGTGGTTTAATTGGAAGTCAATTTGACTAAAATTGAAACCTAAAGAGTTACATAAGCTTATATTTATCAACCCTTAGCAACCTTCATCAAATTCTATCCAAGTTTTACTTTGCCGTCAAGAGAATTTGATAACCTATTGAGAAGCCCTGATATGCTAGAACGATTAATCGTTATCATGACTTTACAATTTTACCCCACATACCATCTGGCTCCAAGGATTTTGGCGGAATCATGCGATGAATTCTCCAGAACTGAAAATTCTGTAACCACGGTTGCAAACTCAACCACGAAGGGCCGAATTGTGTGGCTTGGTTGGCTTTTGAAGTAAATCAAAGTTTTCTGCAGGTTAAGAGTTTTTGCCCTTCTTGCGAGCAACTTGTGACTGTATAGTCGGTAGATAACACCTAGTTCTGTGTTACTGATACTGTTAAACAGGGAACTGCATGACATAAAAATAGCCACAATGGCAAAGATATGCCACTTTTATAGTTGGCTTGTGGTAGCGTCTTGTGTTATATGAATATTCATAACCTGGACACAATAAACATTTACCTAAAATTTGACAGTCATAGATGTATAAGGAAATGGTTCGAGTGGGCTTATTTGGTTCTAACAACCTTAGGTTTGTACGGCAGGATGATACATGTTTACAACGAGATAGTAAAGGACGTATTAGTTAAAATTAAGGATTTGAATGTGAATAATTTCAATTCACCTATCGTTGGTGGAGCCATTTACAGACCCTTCCCATGGTCATGTGCAGATTTTTAATGATAGGCTTATAGATAATCTTAATTAAATAAGATCTCAAACGAAAACTTACAGTCACATCATGGGTGACTTCAAAATGGACCTGCTCAAAACAGTCCTTCTGACTTCTTGCAAACATTTCAATCAAACAATTTTCTTCCAACCGTTACTAGGCCTACTCGTGTACCTGAACACTATGTTTCTCGGTTGAAAATATCATTACAAATATTACATGTCAAAGACTTGCGTTTTTATTACAAATATTATCGCTATTTTAAAATTTATCTCGGAAATCGTTCAACGTCGAAAGAATGATAACAGTGCTTTTTATGCTAGAATCTTTTCTGAAAAGAAAAGTCAGTAACCTTATGAATACTATTTGTAATGTTGACTGGAATGACATACCTATAGACTGTTCAAGTAGATGACGCTTACAACACCTTTTCTACTATATCTGGTGATCACTGTGAAAATTTCTTTCCATTTTCTTAACTTTGTTCCACAATGAGTTGTAAGAAACGATATCCCTGGATAAATTCTGGTATCTTGCAGTCAATTAACATATAAGTAACAAAGTTGATAACATATCTTTAAGAAATACATACTGGGACCCATTTTCGGACTTGTCGCAATAAGTTAAGTCATGTTATTCAATGTGCTTTAAAAAATCATTTCCGTTAAAGATTAAAAGTTGTAAAAGTGATCTTAAGTGCACGTGGGAGGTTATTAACGACGTGTAACATAATAACCCGGATAATTACATATTTTTAAGTTGCAAAGGCATTTCAGAACAGACTATAGGAAAATCTCCCTTTCAAACTAAAATTAAAGCCACTACACTTTTGCATTTTCATGGGCATTTCACCTTTTATGGGTCTGGCTGAATTTTAAGTTAGAAACTTTTTTCTTTGATTGGATTCAAAAAGCGGATATCAGTTTGAGCCTGTAATTGCTGCAGTGGACGTTAATTGAGAGCTCAGGTGTGTAACGGTTGGAAAATACCAATTGCTGAGGTTAGTATGACACACACCTTGGTTACTACACCTACTTCCATTTTCAACAACACACACTGAATAATCCACAGGATATATTCGTTTTAACTGAAGACTACAATTAGGTGCATTAATAAAAATATTATTAAACTTTCCTTGCCCACTCAAAATACTCAAATACTTATCAAAGCCGTTGGCTTCACATACCACAAAAATGTGATATTCAGTAAAATGTTGCTCTTTTTCTCAATAACTGTAGACTCTGAACTGGAAAGCCTATGTTAACGTCATACACACCAAAATTATATGGACGACAGCCCTATGCAACCTTGATCAAATGCACTGAGGTACATATTCTGTAAGACCAATGTTCAGACCCTTCTTCCATCAATATTTGACAAACAATTTCCTCTTTTGTGTCAATAGCAGATTTCTGTGATTCAAACACAATGATCTTCACCCTTTGATGACGACTTTGTTGGTACAGCCAATATTCGTAGTAGGTTTGCTCCCCACCTCTTAGATTCGGCACCTTCGATAAAAGATCTGTTTTTAACCAGAATATTCGTATTCCCCATTCCCATGTATAGTAATTTACTATCTGTAGGGATGCACACGTTTCATGCAAGCGTCTCATGACAACGTTTTATGCAAACATTCCAATACAGTAATGCCCTTCATCAATTCAAATCATCATGTGGCGTAATGTCTCTGTTTTAAATTGCTCATCGACTTATTTAAAGTGACGTTACGTGTATCGAAAAATGAAAAACGTAAGGTCTAATGCTCTTCTTTATTTGTCAATGCACTTACCATGCTATTCATGGATAAAGGTTTTTATTTCAGTGACTGAAAATGATAGTGTGATGGTAAAGTATAAAAAGGGTGCAAAAAAGGGAAAATTTGCAGGATACTTAGCCTAAAAAAAAGAACCATTCTCATTACAACTAACTTAAACCACGCCCATCAGAGCACTGTATTTCAATGAGTCACGGGGCTGCATGAACCGAAGAACTGTACATCTAGTGGGTTTATATTGCCGCGGTTATTCATGCTGGAAGTTGTGTGATTTTGAAGGTTGTATACTGCCCAGTACATATCAACTTTTGAACAAAAAAAAAATTACGGTACCGTATTTTCTTAATAATACGGGTGGTAGTAGGTTCCACCCAGGCGCGGCGCCACAGAGGGGCAGGGCAGGCATTTGCCCCCCTATGGTTTTTCAACCCAAAAAATAAAATCGTCTAAAAAACGTTTTAAGACACATAATTTTGTAGGGGGTGGGGTGAGGTGTTACAGAATGTCACCCATCTATCACAATATTAGTTAAATTGTTCGTTACAAAATACCTGAAACTTGCAATCCCTGCACGGATAACGTTTTCTGTTTTCTCCATTGTTTACGTGAATGCAGGTAAAGTATTACATAAACACTAAGGCCATTATACCTAACGCGCAAACAAAAAAGGGCATTGGAACCGAGAGTAAAGCTAAAACAATACAGTAGTATACCCTAAAGCCAAGTTATGGTGAGACCATACACATATGGTGTCACAGAGCAAAAAGTTTTCCCTCTCTTGGAGAAAAGGTGCGTATCATTGCAAGTTACACCAAAAATACATACAGCTAATTTGTGCCTCAGGGGATACGCCTGATCCATGAATCTCTGTCTAACCAAAACCCCAACCCTACCCGTAACTCGGAATATATTTTCGTCCGGGGGAATCTGCGGTCTTTAGTGAACCTTCGACCAAGTAAACCTTTCGTCTGTTGGTATTCCCCCCGTCCGGATTATGTAATGTTTGGCAATCTCAAACATTTACTGTCTCTCCATTCCCAGCATGAGACCATTTAAAATTTAGAACCTGAACATATATATTGGGGGTATCATGAGTCAATCACTTAACGAACATTTTCACAATAAAAATATAAAAACATTTAATAAAATGAATTAAACTTTGAAGTAATATTATATGTCTCCCTTATTGCATACGCGTAGGAAGCGGGGGGGGGGGCTAGGGGCTAGAGCCCCAGTCAAAAATCTGGGGGCAGAAGCATACTTCTACCCCCAATATCCAAGGTCAAAAAAACCCTTATTTGTCTCTTCAGTAAAAACTGTAAAAAATTTGCAGTAATTTTCCTTAAAATTTGCCCAAAATGTTGCACCAAATTGCATCTGAGGACCCTCAAATACCCAAAAATTTTCCAAAGACCCCTCCCCAGGACAGCGATCCGAAACAAGGTTCAGCCCCCAGTCTCGAAAAGTTACCTACGCCTATGCCTTATTGTGCTTTATTTTGGTGTTGTCTCAACTGAGTAATCCATAGAAAACGAATTTTAAATAGTATGTGCATGGCCGTACACAGCACAATCTTTACTGTATGAAGAAATCTTGAGTCACTCAAAAAAAGAGCAAAGCAAAACAGAGCGATGCCACATGGGGCAGGAGGGAGCAACAGCCTCCTATCATTTGCAAGAACAGGGGAAAGAGACAAGGAAAAGAACAGGAAAAAAGGAAAGGAGAAAACGAAATAGAAGAAGGGGAAGCGAAGGAGAAAGAAGAAAGGAGGAGGGTGGGGTGGGCATATATTTGATCCCTATAATTAGTCCAGAGCTTCCAGGAGGCCCTATTCCGGTGTCTGCCAGCCTTTAGATATCTTGTATAATGCATATATGAAGCAACGAAAATATTCGTAATATTTCGTGTTTCTGTCGACTCAACGCACGTATTTTTGAGTGAAAACATACCCTTGCATAAAAGGGGGGGTGGTTTCAGGAGGTTTGTTGACTACATTTCCTTCTCTTAGGCAACAAAGGCTACTCTCCTCTTTCACTAAACCAAAACTTGAATTTAATAGAATTATTAACACTTTTCAGCCATATATGATAGCTCAAAAAATACAAAAGACATCACCATTTTGCATCTAAGCAATCTTAAATTGATAAAAATTTCTCATAGGGGAGGGGACACCGTATGTCAATTGTCAAATAGCAACTCCCTGCTTATACCCTCCCATCAAGATGTGATTGTTGACACCTTACATGCCGATTACTCGGGCCACCTGCTCATGACGTCGCAGATGTACTTCCTGATGTATGAACGATTACGTACATCGTACCAGCAGGGAATTGCTATTTGATAATAGCAACTCCCTGATCGTACAAACCAATTTCGTTTGGTTGACGTACTGTTGCAACTTTATGTTTCAACAAGAATTGACAGTAGCGGAATAGCCAAAAACGTCCTGAGTTCAGTTTCTTCTCCTTTAACATCCTACCATTCATATCGATCACAATGATGGATGATGCAGCCTGCCAGTCTGATGTGATTCCCAGTGCTGTAGATCGGTCTGGAGTCACGATTTTAAGGACTCGGACTCGGAAGGAAAGGACTCGAACTCGGTCTCGTACAGTCCGGACTCGTGACTCGGATCTAAATTTCCCGTGACAAGCAGAATTTTGGGATTACTTTTATGCAATTAATCCGTCGTCTCATAGCTTCGCCCTTTGTCCTCTGCAGTTTCTATACAACTCCACACGGTATCTACATCTTTGCAAAATGCGATGTTTAGTGTAAAATGATATCTTGAATGTCCTACTGTAAAAACGTACATAGGGGGCCCCTTAATTATTTTCGCTGGTAGCTCACATGTTTAATTGGGAAGATCTCACGGGCCACAGCCAGAGGCAAACCATAATTTTGCCTTTAGGACTCATTTTGAAATGGTTAGCGTTCCTGATGGCCTAAATGTGTGGTGTCTTGGGTCCGTCGAAAGGCCCCCGGTTCAGAGCAGCACCGAATGGAATAAAAGGGGGTAGCCCCGGAAGCTCTGAGGATATGCACAAAATAGTGGACAAAAACCTGGACAGTTATGAACGCTATCTGTAAATGACATTCAATTGGTGATCATTGGGTGTGGTAGAATCTAATTGTACTGGGCCCATTGGGGTTGGTTTGGTTGTTTGTATTAGTAAAGGGGTTTGAACTTCAGGGCATCTTATGAGGTCTTGGTCCTCGTTTGCCCTTTCACCTGTTATGTTATGTTAAGGATCACAATTTGACCATTAGGCCCAATCCATGCCTGTCAGAGCGGGAAATGTCATGTCAGATTAAGTGGCGAAAAATCTTTTTTGAAAAGTGTATTGCTGGGGGGAAGGTGACTTGGCGTGACTTTAACTAAACGGAGAGCCGGTTGCCGGACAATTACCCTCCGGACAAATGCCCCCGGTCAAATACCACCCGGACATTTACCCAGGTCTCATACCACCAGGGCAAAGACCACTCGTCCAGGCGCATATTGACTGGGGGTAATTGTCCGGGGGATATTGTCGGGGGGTATTAGTCCGGTCACGGGAGGGTCACTTTGTTGTCTCGATGAGTGTAACAGGAACATTTTTGCCAAAAAGCTTACTAGATTGCCTCGAGTGGCAAGTTACCAGACTCCACAAGTTGTATCTCGATACCGTATTTTTTTTATTTTGAAATATCATTATTCAAAAATGCACATTTCAAATAAGGTAAGGCAAATAGGAGGAAAGAAAATAATATTCGGCCTATGTATATTCTTTCAAGGGTATTTGGTCTCCGTAGATTTTCATTTCAACTGCCTGGCTCCCCCTCATCACCACTGGATTACAAACGTCAAACTATATGGACCGTAGAATTCACTGCAGTGGGCATGCGAGTGGGTGGGTGGGCGATTACTTGATTATTACTATATGGCACGGTCTGCAAACAGGGAGTGGCGCCGGAACGGGGGGCAGGGGGCACTTGGCCCAAATCAATTTCCGAAAATTTTTAACGAGCCCAAAAGGCGTTTTAGTTATAGATATCTGTAGGGGGTAGGGTGAGGTGTATTAAATTTTCTGACTGAATGATGAATCTACTTTAATCACTTTTTATCACATGTCGTTTCAAACTATCATAATTCTCACTTTTTTCAAAGTATCAAAATTCTCGTGCGCTCCACGCGCGTGCAGCCTCACTCCATGGCTGTGATTACTATCCATAGATTATATATATATATATATATATATATATATATATATATATATATATATATATATATATATATATATATATATATTTATACATACATATATATATATATATACATATAAGCCACCTTAACTAAACAAGAGTTTTTCAAGGGGTTGTTTTTCAACCCCTCCACTTAGACAATACACCTTATCAAAGGAGGAATTCACTTAATTGTGAAAGATTTCCAATATATTACCAGTTTGAAAATTTGTCGAAGATGGCACCATTTTGCATCTAAGTCATCTTAAGTGAACAAACATTCCTCAAAGGGGAGGGGTCACCCTTCCCGTAGACCCCTCTCCCAGGACATGACATGCAGAAGGTGAGCAAGGAAGGATTCACTCAGGGGTGCAAACTACCCTCGATGGGCAAATATGCACAATTTACACCAGCTTTCTGGGCGTATCTAGGCCTCTGAGTGGTCTTAAAGCATCTTCTTCTGTAGCCCCCCCCCCCATCACCAATTTAACCAAGATGTACCCAGATACCTCAATTCTAGTGCACCCCTTTTGCTTCCAAAACTGATGTGCTGTCAGGCGTTCGGCACATTTGTTTTGTTGGCAAACTTAAATCCCAATGCGACCTCTTCACAAGCGCTTGGTACTAGTCACCCTTAGGAGCAGAAACGGTTGCAGAAATTAGGCACGTTCAAAGATAAGACGCTCTCACGTAAAGAGTACCACAGGTATGTACAGTACATCTGCTCTACCCGGCCTTTTGGGTCCGGAAGATTTACAAAAAAGGCGTCGATATATTCCGATTCAAAATTAATGAGCAGAGCAATGAACGCAAGAAAATTTTGAAAGTTTGCAACAACTTTTCATACAAAATATTAAGAGACAAACCGTTTAAAATGACAACCACCCTACTTCCAGCCACAGCTTTCCCGCCTACACCGATTTTTCCAACAGCCTATCCGTCAATTCCTACTTTTCCACCAATACGAAGTAAGAAAGGAAACAAAAGCAGTACCGTCCTCGGCATACATATAATAATACACTACACCGATAAAACCAATAAAAGAAATAAATCGCACACTGCGGTGGACACAGGGCTTATATTACAACACACAACAACAAGACAGTCTTGGACTCGGCAGGTGATGACTCGGACTCGTACTGGGAAGGTGGGAACTCGACTACAGCACTGGTGATTCCTGATATGACGTTATTACCATCACCACTAATTGTCATATCATAGACATCTCGATATGGATGATTGATACTCATCTTCTTATCAAAATTTTCTGATATTTTTGCAACACTAGGTTTTCCAAAGGAGTATTGTTTGTAACTGACTGTCATGTCAGTCAACGTCGTCAATTCTGGAAAGTCCCTTTTTAAATCTTTCTTTAGATTTGTAGCTGCTGTACTCATATCAGGTATACACTGTACGGCCGACCAGTCATTGACTGAAGCGAGAATCCTAGAAGACATTAGGTTTATAGGTCTCGAATCTCTTTTGTTTCTTATCAAAATGTTGTGACATTGTTTCAATAATTTTCACATTGTTATTCAGTTGTTTTCCTGTGGACTCCAATAATTCCTTCTTATCCCTTTCAAAGCGTTCACGATGTTCACGTAACTCAGCTAGTTCCTTTTCCAGAGAACTTTCACGCGCCTCAAAGGTGTCGTTTAGCCCAAGTTTTTTCTCAAGATATTTTGATTTTATTTCATACTTTTTCTTAACTCCTTGAATTTCGTGTTCCATTTCAGTCTGTAAGAAATCAAATAATTTCTTTCGACTGTTTTGGTCCTGTTTTATTTTTGTCCTTGTTAATGTCTTCGAGAGCCAGAAGTTTTGGGGTGAGCTCGTCTCTTTTCAACTTAGCCAATGCTGTTACTTCATAAAGACAGTGTCTTTTGTGTTTACCACGCATACAGGCAACGCAAACTGGAAGGTTCCCGCAAGTTACATGTTATAGTTTCGCTATGTCTTCAAGATGGATGTGGCACCGCGACGCATGTCTCATTGAGGCCAACTTCTCTATTGTAATATTTTTCGCCTCAATATCTTCAAGAAAGAGTTTGTGCTTTTGATGGTCCTTTACGGTTTTATTCTTTACAAGAAAATTATGACAATCCTTACAAAAAAATTCGTTACATTTAAAGCAACCGTAACATTTCCGTATTTCGTCACTTTCATGTGACTGTTGAATTTGTACATACTCAACAAGACTTTTTGAACAAAGTCCGTTTAGAATATGACAACTCCATTCCTGGGTATCTGAATTTCTTCCCTATATTCGGGACATTTAATGACGTCATAACTTCCTTGTATTATTGAGCTCAAACAACCTTTACAGTATCGATGGAGACAAGGCAACAGTTTTGGTTCCTTACTTGTTGTTACACACAGATAGAACAGAGACAAAAAGCTGTCGTCTTTATGTTTCAACGGGGATCGAGTCGCCATTTTTATTCAACGGTTTTTATGTGTCTATGAATATGGAATAAAAGTATTTTCATTACAATTTGAAAAATTAGTTATCTACAATGATGCACGTAAAGCAACTTTTTTATAAAGTTCTTAGTAGCGAGCTTATCTGTAATGAGAGGGTGGTATGTACGATAGAATAGATCTGAATAGAACTCGGACTAGAAACCAGTGCTGGAGGTCTCGAGGCCAGGCTTCTCCTCAAGGCCGACATCCACTCGAGACAAAGTTTTGAGGTTATGATCTCAAACTCGGCCTCTGGGCGATGCCTCGACCTCGGTCTCGGCCTCTGGCTCAACGAGTCTTGCTGTTCTACGATGCTTCGTAATGGTCAAAGAATAGTTTCCCTGTGTTTCTCTCCTTGGTACTGAATCGTTATACAGCAGAGATTTCACCAGAAGAGGACAGGTTCTAATAAGGAAAAAGACAGGTTAGCCACAACCCAAGCCTGTCAGGGAGGTCAAGCACCACGTTGATGAAGAATAAGAATTTATTGAGAAGCCAAGTTTTGATACCATTAAAATAAGCTACCTTTAGTCCCGTAAAAGTCATAGACTCGTCTCCACCCAAGTAACCCTATATGGAAGCATGACCCCACTTAAAACTCACGCAAGTTTCTTGTATTTCAGAAAAGTCATCCCGAGAGTCTTCTGTATGCGCAAAATTTGGGGAAAGTACGAATGAATGTAGATTACATTAAACCGGGGCCATCGGAACATGGAAAAAGGGGGGGGGGGATGCAGCCTTTTAACTCTTTTCAGCTTAAAGCTTTGTCTTGTTACGTCCAACAATAACTTATTGAGAAAGTAGCAAACTTTTGAGTTGAATGGTACAGCTACCAATCTAAAGCACGTACAATGGCGTAACTTAGAAAGGGAACCCCCCTACAAAAGACTCCAAAGTCTCTGTTGAAATTATGGAGAATGCAGAAGGTCCCTTGCATGCAAAATTCAATAGCCTAACCGTAGCCTATATGGGATCCAAACGTGAAAAAAATCCTCGAGCTTCACGCGCATTCAGTATATACTCAGCGGGTAAATCATTAATACCTGTTTTTGTAAACAGTGGTTTCCATGATTAAGCTGGACCCTGGGTGGCGTGATGGCTAGGGAATACGTATGGTCCCAGCAGCACTCTTGCAATTGCAATTACGGTTCCTTGTTAATACCTAAATTTCAATCATCGTTAGCCAGAACATTTCATTTAAATTTCAAAGTACAAATAGAGGACGAAAGATTTTGTCGAGAATTTCAGAAAAGGTGGAATAGTCAACTAGGTCATTGAAGAAAAAATTCCCTGGTAAGAGTACTGGACACCCGTTTCTGGCTTGGCACCTCCACCTATCACTCTTTAGCCCTTTGTATGTAACATTTTAGTAAAATGCAGCCTCCTTTGAAAATTGTTGTCCATATAGTTTCTAGGGATTTCCAGTGCATGGTGATGTGTATGTGGTTATGTGTAAGTTTGAACTACTCACAATAATAGCATTCCATTTATTTAGTATACCGGAGCTTCAAATAGTGACATGAAACGTGTTTTGAAAGCCTCATAGTAACCTACCCTTAAATATTGAAACATGTAGAACCATTTGCATCAAAACCCTAAGTGTAATTTTCTTTTCTTTTTTTTTACTGAAATTTCCAATGGAAGCCTAGATCCTCCCTCTGGAATCAAGCCTGCACTGAGACAGGTATTGGACCAACTTGACTCCAAAAACACTTGAAAAGCAAATCAAACACCCCTGTTACAACTGGATTAGACTGTTATGTGAAGTTACTAATCTGCAGTAAACTTTTGATCTTTTCTCTAGTACAAAAAATGGCGAGCCGCTAGACACGATCCGACGGCACTGTTTGCTCATACATCTACTGAGTTTGATAGTCAAATGTTTTATTTACCATTGACTTACCGCATTTGGGACTTTTGCTGTTAAAAATATCACCTGCTTAGCATTGTAACATGCGGTAGGCTGGCCTGGAATCTCGGCCACGGTTTTAGAAGAGGTGGAATTGGCCCTGGCCGCCTAATTTTTCCCAGGACGAGTCAGTCCAAATCGGTTTTGAAAATTTTTTAAATATGTTTCAAATAAAGGTTAGGGTTAGAATTAAGGTTAGGGTTACGTGGACTGTGGTTATTTGGCCAGTTCTTTCACAATCCGGCGTCAGAATTGCAAACAAATGTCGAAAAGCTGTCATTTTGGAATTAGAGGTGTGGCCTATTTCCAAGAAGCTTATTGGTCCATTGGCCAGATTTGGACTGACTCGTCCTGGGAAAAACTACCCGCCCCGGCCTCAGTCTCGGGGGTATGGCCTTGGCCTCGGCCTCGGGACCTGTGGCCTCGACCACAACACTGGCAAAAATTAGTTTATTTGAATATATATTGGAATGTGCAAGTCATCGTCGGGTTACAGTGTAGGGAGGGACCCTCTGAACTATCAAAATATGTTGCAATAAAAAGACCGCTGAAATGAAAAATAAGGACTATAATTTTTATTTTCTCAAGGATTGTCATGATCATAACTTGAATTGGTCTCCTTTGGTTTCTTCATGCCCCCATGAAAGGAGTCCTATGTGGTATATTATAAGGACGGCTAGTGCTACCCCCTTTCATTGTCTTTCGGTTGCCTATGTGCACCTGTTTGCTCACCTCTCTAAGCAAAGGCCATAAAAATCAGGAAAGACTTAGTTTCCTAAGTATAATGACTGATTTAATCAATAATTTTTTGTAGGAGGAACTAAAATGGTTTCATAAAAAAGACAAATACTTTCTGCCAGTGCTATGTTGACGCAATGTAAACACAAAATGGTTCTTGTCATCAGTTAATGATAATGAAGCAATAAACATAATGATTATGCATTGTTTTATATTTGAAGTAGCTCCTTGATATTTAAAGGTTTTTTTTATTTTTCTTCAATCAGACCTTTGCCTCTCAAAGCAATCTAAAGTAATTATGATTTCAATGGGAATGACAATGCAATCCTTCTAGGTAGTGACATTAGCAAGGAAAGACACCAATACTAAATCATTAGGCCAAAAAGTGCAGAATTTGTGGTCTATTTGACCCATGACGCTAAGAATGGTCCCGAATGGCTGCAAAAGTCATCAAATTTAAGAACATTTCGCGGGAAAGACCTATTGGTCCCTAGCCTCTGGCTTTACGCTTCCATTTAGAGACTTCACCGGCCACACCGTACAAGGATGCAGCCTTCAATAAAAAATAATGCTTCCCTGGCATTTTAATGCCAACACCCATAGCCATGTCTCTGAAGGAATTACCTAAACACAAACTTCATACATTCTGAACAGTATTAAGAGCTGTAATCCTCAAATTTTGGTCTTCCTACAAAATGATAATTTAACCTAGATTTTCGGAACTGCCTTATGTTTTACAGTAAGAAAAACTTAAGTGATCCCTTATCCTAGACCATTGACACAAATTAAACATAAAGGAACGAAGAGATGGTAAGGGAAATAAGGAGAATCTTTGTGGAAAGACTAATAGGAAAACAATAGGCTACCTTCTTCGTGGGGCTTTGTCAGCATCCGTTTTAAAATTCTTTCGGTGTTGCCCACTTTAGAACATCTTGCGTGTTCTATAGCTTCGTAAAAACTCTTACATTATCATTTTAACCTCCCAAAAGCCAAACCCTCTTCATTACAAAAGACAAAATGGACCAAACTATACGGTGTTCATCATTTTGTGGTCACGGTGAGCCGTTTTACCACGTTGGAATACCGCAGCTCACAGTTGAAGTGTCCATGTAGAACGCACATGAAACAAATATTGACTATTTTAATATTTTTACACTGAAGTACAGCTATTGTTCCACGTGTTAAACAAAGCTATATTCTGCAGGGCCGCGGGAGGGAGGTTTCGCTTGTTTTGCCACAACCCCCTTATCCGACGTGTAACCCATGCTGGGTTATCATACGATTCATAACTTGGTTTGTGCTGAGAATCCCCCCCCCCCCGGCCCAACACACACTCTTTCCAATCACTTGTACATAGTGTGTGTATAAATTATCCCAATTGATCGGTCCTTCTGTTCGAATAGAGTGTGTCGGAAATCAACACAATGATAGGCGTACCTGTCTTTGTTTATCACAAGATGAATATATAGATACAAACCCATGCCGCATCCCTTTTATCCGTTGTTGAGGCGAGGAAGCTGGCGTGCTTTCACTTTTTGTTGTCAAATTTCCTCGGGGCTTCACACGCATCATACGTCATCACTGAATTTTAACCTAAGTTAGTTATACTAGAGAGCTGTTATAAGCTCCCTGGCTATACAAAGTACACCTTTATAAATTCACAGATTGGCAAATTCCTTGCGTTCTGGAGGGCTAAGATACAAGCAAAGCGCAGTTACCTATTAACTGTAGAGATACGATCAAATTACTGAATATGTATAAGGCCTTTAAAGTTCAGACTGAGACTCACGAGGTGATCACCTTTACGATAAAAATGTAACTCGTATATGATCGTCAATAGCTGGATGTTGAATTTGAATATTCTTTTTAAGGTATTAGAAACTGTCACTAAATATAGTATATGATTCCACTTAATTCAACGTTTTATTTCGCCATGACAAATTACAAGTACAGTTCAAAGCAAGGAAGTCTAAGTAAACTTCTTCAAGTTCAACATTTGGGGGTCAGGAAGTCACTTGGCTCATCAAGGACCCTTTACCAGAATCAGCGTATAAGAACACCGGCGATATTCGCGTTCTCTTTTCGACTAGAGCTCAGAGGTAAACGGGGAAGGCGTGTACTGTTGGCTCTTAATTCTGCTCCCGGGACCCCCATTTACCTTCCCCACCCGACGAAAGTGAGTGTATCCCCAGTCTTAAACCACTTTCTCAAAGGCTGGGCAGGGTGACGGGGTAAGGGGTGGAGATTCCTTGCTCTGCACCTGCTCGACAGTTGAAGCGAGCAAAGCTCACAACTTCCTGAATCGGACAACTTCCAGAATTGGACAACTTCCTGTGTCCGACAGCTTCCTGGACGGACAACCAGATACCCAACTGTAATTTACCATGCAATTTAACCCCCCCCCCCCCCGCCCACCCATCACTGCGAACAGCTATGTTGAACAAGTAAAGTTTAGTCAGCAGAAAATTTCCAAGTGATTCCATCGGGATTTGATCCGGGGAACCTCTAGTATGCAACGCAGTACACTCGAAGTACCCAGTCAGCTCCACTTCAGCCAGGAATAGTTCAGATAAAGTCAGTAAAGTGAAGACAAAGCAAAACTAAACATAAAAGGAAAAGAAAAGCAATGCAAAAAAAAAAAAAAAATACCATCATTTTTATATCATTGTTATCATCGTTTTATGAACAATGTGAAAGTCAGGCAATGGGTTCCACCTATCTCCTATCACGGCTAATATCCTTATGGACCATTTTGAGACTATAGCCACTCATAATTTGAAGCCCACGGTATTGTTCAGATACGTTGACGATAACTTTGTGGTATGGCGACATGGTCGTGAAGAACTAGACAAATTTCTTAATCACTTGTAAAATCAACACACTGCTATTCAATTCACCATGGAATTGGAAAACCATGGCGTTATTCCTTTTCTGGATGTTAAGGTACAAAAAACTGATAGCAAGCTATCTTTTTCAGTGTACAGGAAACCTACACACACTGATCAGTACCTTCACTTCTCCTCCAATCACCATGTCTCTGCCAAAAATAGTGTGGTAAATACACTGGTAAATAGAGCTTTAACACTTTGTTATGAGGATAAAGTATCGGATGAACTTGATCACATTACTAAAGCCTTACACAAAAATGGTTACCCCGCCTACTATGTGCACAGAGCTGTGAAGAAACAAACCCAACAACAAGTAACAAAAAAAAGAAGGCAAGTGAAGAGTTTAACAAAGGCCTCACCTTCATGCCCTACGTCAAAGGAGTGTGCGAGAGGATAAACCAGAATCTTGAATCGCGCAGGGGTTAAAACCTTCTATTCCCGATCTCAAAAGCTACGGGATATCCTCAGCCAGCCCAAAGACCCCTTGCCCCCAAACCACGCTGCTTGTGTTTATTCGATCCCATGTAGCTGCGGACAACAGTACATTGTTCAAACAGAACGCCCACTCAGAGTGAGAGTATCTGAGTATAACAGAGCTTCAGAACAAGGTAAGGTGAAAGGTTCTGCTTTGGCTGAGCATGCTCACAGCAAAAACCACACACCTCTACGGGCAGATGCCAAAAGCATTGTTAAAGTTCAGCAATTAGGGATGCGGCTAATTAGAGAGGCTCTAGAGATTAGAGTCAATGAAAAATCCACCATTAACAGGTTGGATGGGAAAGATGTCAGCCACATGTGGAACAGTCTTTTTGCATCCAATCATGGTCCTTTCTCACTTGCCTCATCCAATGAGAACACAGATAAATCGGCCAATCAAAGCACAGAATCCTGAATTCAACTGACCAATCAGAACACAGACAAATCAGCCAATCAGAACACAGAATCCACCGATCAGGGTTGCAGCATAACTATATAACTTCACTGCACTTACTTCCTTGCTTGGATTTGTTCAGGTAAGTATACACTGTTCAGGCTGATGCCTCTTCAGTGTTTAGTGTTAGTGTTTTGATTCTAATTTGGCCATAAAATTGATTCAATTTTTTTTTTTTTTTTTAATTTAAATTCTGCGGGTGGTAGGGAAAAATGGTTGCTAGGGCAGGGAATAGAAAATACGGTCGAAAGACACAGAGTGAATTTTCCCGGACAACATTTGAACTAACAAAATGGAGATTTAAAAGAGAGCCGGGATAGACAAAGGGTTGGGATGAGGTGAAGAGTACCTACTAATTATAAACTTAGGGTAACCCTTTAAGTCCTAGTTTTAATAAAAAAAGAAAACCCACCCTCTGGCTGCCCCGTCTCACTGAAAAACAGCTATTAACTCGCAGGGGCTCTAGCCAGAGGTACTTAGGCCTATCCTAGGGTCCCCCCTCTCCCCTCCCTCAGTAAGTAACTCCACCTCAACCCAATTTTTAGCATCTAAGATATCTAGGGGCGAATTAATTTTGAGCCTGTTGTGAATGGTGAGGTAAGAAAGAATTGTATCACGGATTAGGGAATCATGTTGCATTAATTTTTTAAGTTGATTAGTATTAAGTATTTTAATCCGATCTATAAAGGAGGGTACGTTTGAAGCATTTAGTACAAGTCTTTTGGCTATGTAATTTGGAATTTTTTGAGCTTTTCTAAGGGCAGTTGTCTGAAAGTTTTCAAGTTTGTGAAGATTTGTTGAAGGGGAAGCAAGGAAGGTAATACTTCCATATTCAAGAACTGGTCGTATTAAAGTTTGATAAATGCGTATATTTGTCTCTGGAGAGATGGCGCTGTTCCTAAAAATTTGGCTAAGCGAGTTAAGTTTGGCCCAAGCTTTACCTAGAGTTCTTTTAATATGAGTAGAAAAGGTAAGTTTCTCGTCAAGTGTTACACCTAGGAAATCGGCATCTTTCGAGTAGGGGATATCATTGTCAAACAATTTAATAGTAGGTGTTATGAGAGTTTTACAGTTATGAGAATACTTGAAAATTATATATTTTGACTTAATCGGATTAATTTTTATCCTCCAGGAGCAACACCAATTTTCAATCTTAGTGAGAGACTTTTGCAGGTTATTTTGGTTAATTTTTGCGCTGGAGGAGGTGGTCCATAAGGCTATGTCGTCAGCAAATTGAGCTAAGTTTACATTAATTTCTGGACTAATGGGGATGTCATTTACATAAATAATGTAGAGTAAGGGGCTAAGAATGGATCCTTGGGGGGTTCCAGCCTTGAGATTAATCACGGGGGAATAATTGTTTCTATAATAAATTTGCATTTTACGATCATCTAAGAAGGAAGAAAGGACTTTGAGGGTGTTGATAGGAATATTTAGGGTTGCTAATTTTGCTTTCAAACCATTATGCCAAGTTTGATCAAAGGCCTTTTCAGCATCGAGAAAGATGGCGGATGTTAGCTTACGGCCTTTGAACCCGTTCTTAGTGTTTTCGATTAGTCTAAAGAGGTGATTGAAGGTACTTTTATTTGGCCTAAATCCACATTGATTGTTCGTGAAAAAACTGTAGTTTTGTAAGTAGGGGGTAAGTCTGTTAGCTATAACCTTTTCAAAAATTTTTCCTAGGCAAGAAAGAAGACTAATAGGTCTATAGTTTCTTGGGTTTGTTCTATTTTTGTTAGGCTTGGGAATCAGAATGGTTTTAGAAATTTTCCAGGGTTTAGGGAAGTAGCCATAAGTTAGTAGGAGAGTAAAGAAAATGGAAAGTAAGGCTATGAAGGATTCAGGGCACTTTTTGAGATGAAGGTAGGTGACTTCATCAGGTCCTGGGGAAGAGTTATTTTTGGTGTTTTTTAGGGCCAGTTTAATATCGTTTGGGTTGACCTTTGTGGTAAGCGGATGCTCATTGTAGGAAGCCTTAAAGTCAGGGGATAGCATTGCATTATGGGTTTGAACGAAGTCGTCAATATTTCTTTTATGATCCTCGTCAAATTTTGGATTACTCGGGGTCTGAAAAATATTAGTGAAAGTATTGGCCAATAGACTAAGTTGGTCGTTAAGACCAATGACCTTTTCATTGTTATCATTATAGAGGACAGAAGGAATTTCATTTTGATTGTTAGGTTCAGTAGAATACTTTCTAAGTTTTTTCCAAAACATTTTGGGGTCCTTACTATAATTAAGATCTTTACAATAATTGTTGAGTTCATTATTTCTTTGAAGGTTTATTTCATTCTTGATTTCTGATTTCAGTTTATTCACTTGAAATTTGATACGAGGATCCTTGGTTCTAATAAACTTACGTCTTAATTTCCTTTTTGCTTTTATTAACATAAGTATTTTGTTTGTAAGTTTCCAGTTATTTCTACGTTTACCTTTTAAAGGACAATTGTTACAGAATTTATTAACAATGCAGCTAGAAAGGGAAAGGGCATAGTCATCAAAGGAGGCTTGGTTGTGGTCAGTAGTTAAAAGGTTTATTGTGAGGTCCTTAACTTCATCATTAATATCATTCTGAAAATTGATCCAGTCGCAGTTAGCAGGATTCCTAGTAAAAACAGGGATAGAAATAGGGGTATACTGGGCCTTAATTTTGGTATAGACAAGATAATGGTCACTAATTTGGGAATCCTCAAGGCTGAAGGTGGTCTCATGGAATTTAAGGATATCATTTGTGCTTATAACTAAGTCTAGAAGTTCAGTGGAATAGTTTATGGGATTACGACGAGTAGGAATACCAGGATTAAGTAGAGTTAATTTGTATTTATTAAGGTAGTGTTTGAGTCTTTTGCCTTGGGCAGTGGTTCTGTTGCAACCAAAGTAAATATGGGGGCAGTTTAAGTCACCAATTAATAATGTACACTTATTACAAAGTTTCATGATTTCCTCATTAGGGTAGGATTTAGGAGGGTTATAATAAGAGATAATTTGGAGAGGATGATGGTTGGTAGACCAGGGGATGGAGATACTAATACATTGGTCTGTGATATGAGGGATAAAGTTAATTGATGCAGGAAGATTTAATTTAGTAGCAACTAGGACTCCACCTTGACTGGCAGAAATATCAATTCTGAAAACTCTGTAACCTTCAATATTGAGGGGGGAAGTAGGGGAAAGCTTAGTTTCGTTCAAAAGAATTACATCTGGATCTAAGTTCGATATGTGATGTTTCAGGAGTTCAGTTTTGTTTTGAATGCTATTTACATTCAGATGAAGGATGCCAAGGAGGTTTGGGTCAGCCATTGGTGGCCTCTGTTGCCTGTTTTTTTGGCCCGATCCACTGCCTCATCTAACGGGGGGTTCTTGATAATCTCAAACAATTCTTCACCTTTTACATTAAGGTTGAAGTGAATCATTGCTAAATGCGAGGCATAAGATAGAATATCTGATGATCTGATTGAAATGTTTGCTTTGGTAAGGCATGCTCTTATAAGTTCGGCGCAAAATAAAGTAATGTTGGTTTTTTCAGTTTTGGGAAGTTTATTGGTGATTTGTATCTTAGTAGCTTCAGCGTATGTTTTTGGTGCCGTTTCTTTAGCCTCTAGTCTAGCTTTTTGATAAGCTGGACACCCTTTGTACATTGCAATATGGTCACCTTGGCAGTTTGCACATTTTTTTTGGATTTTTTCTTTTTGACAATCTTTGATATTGTGTTCTTCACCACATCTCAAACATTTTGAAGCAGATGAGCAGTTGTGGTAAGTATGTCCAAAGGATTGGCATTTAAAACATTGGATGACTGTTGGGGGTTCTCTGTAGTTTTCTACCCGATGTTTCTGGTAACCTAGAATAAGTCCTTCTTTCATTAATTGGTTTTTTTCAGTGATATCTTCTAGAATAATTTTTAGTTTCCATGTTTTTTGCTGAGTTTCCTTGCTTATTAATCTTTTGACTAGTTTTGGGTTGTATCCTTGGTCTTTTAGTTCAGTAGTAATTTCTTGATCTGAGATTTGTGGATTGATTCCACATACAACGACGGCTATGGCAGGGGCCTCCCTTTGTTGGGTGATTCTTGGTTTAGGATTACCTAGTTGTGAGTTCTGAGTCCATGGTTGAAGAAGAGCGTTTGCTGAATGAGGGTCAATTGGAAATATAAGGATGGCGTTATTTTTGGTTGATTTGATATCTCTGATTGTCGCATTTGGTTTTTCTTTTTCGATGAGTCTGGCTAATTTGATAGGGTTGTTTAATGCCTCTTGGGCTATTCCGGTTACTATGATTGGTTGTGGGTAAGATTGTCGTGGTGGGGAATTTGGCGGCTCTGAATCGTTTGAGGAGAATTTAGCTCTTTTTGGAGCTTTCCTTCGGACAACTTGAAATTCCCCCTCATCCTCTGGGGCTGCCCTGAAAATCTCAGGCTCCTCCATCATGGAGGGCACTGATGGTATTGAAATAATGTAGAGACCAGTTGTGCGAAACAACGCCCTGATTCAACAAAAAATAAATTGAAAAATGGCCAACAAAAGAAATCAAAACAAACTTAACACTTACCAAAAAGAACAGTTATACAAAAGAAACTGAACAAAGTCACAATGAACGCAAAAGGAATATACAGGAACAGTTCAACAATGAAAACGAAGATAGAAATAGGCGCGAAATTCAAAAATCAGTATTGACACTCGTTAGGGCGGCTACACTTTATTAAATGCTTGGGGTCGTCGAGTGGCAGAGTGGTCTATTCCAGCTGCTGTGCACCAATGTGTTTCACATGTGCGTGGGTTCGAATCCCGCTCGATGTACGTGGGTTTTTCTCCGGGTACTCCGGCTTTCCGCCCACTTGGCATATGGCTTGCCTCTAAAATCGGTTGCCCAGCCGAAGAAGTCGGTTGCGCGCCGGACTGAAGCGCCTTCGGGTGGACCAGTTAACTAGCCGACTTTGCATTTTGCTTCCTTGCATCAGTCCTGAAGAAGTCACTTCTGACGAAAGCTTGACTATTTCAAGACCTTCGACGGCGTACTCGTTGAAATCATCTTACTATCATTGTTTTCATTTAATATAAAGTGAAATTACGTAACAACAGTGCATTGCTCTTTATGACTTGGCTATGGTTTCTTTACCTTGCGTTCCCTTTCGTAAGTAGGAAATGCTTTTATGAGGAAGTGATTTCTAAGTCTACAAAGAATAGATTGGACAGATGTGTGACATAAAAAGAGCTAGTAAAGTAGAGTGAAGAATGACGGTAGGCTCAAAATGAATACAGTCTTCACACTTTACCATAGTTTTCCACAGTTTGACAAGTATTTCATGTGTGGTATTGGAATTTTTGTCACACATTTTTTTGTAGGCTAAGGACTATGCAGTGAAATGTTAGTCGTGAAAACATATCTCAATAGCATCTTGTATTTAGAAGATACTGATTTTTTCAAAAACGTTAGTTTTCAGCTTCCCGGTGTATGATGGGAAACCTATGGTGTCATTAAGGCAAATTAAACAGACATAGTTTTCGTATTTCCTCATTATTTTGTTACCACTATATGGAATATTTCCAAACTTTGTTTGTTAAACTAATTAATAACATTTTTAGTTCAGACCTATATACAAGCATTGTGGTAGTATAAAATTTCAAAGAAAAACAAGGTATTCAATTATAAAAAACAAAGTAATCTGAACAATTTTCTCACTTTGGCATCATATTCTATGACCTTGAGGAAACCTAAATGTATTTCATGACAAAAGTAACCAATTTTTAGAAAGAGGTATCTTGAGTTAGGAATAAAAGTTTGGTACAGGATTTGGCCGACCGGCACTGAACATTTGTCTCTTCCATATAAGACCCCCAAAACACCGTTAACCAGGTCAGCATTGAAGTGATGAGTTCTCCCTGAAAATGTCTCTACCTTGCAATGAGATATCCTTCTTCCAAGGCGATTTCCCATCTGTACACTTCTAGGGAATATTTTGTAGTCCTTTTTCCGTTTCAATTTCAAATTGCTTGGTGCCATTATATTGGCTCTGCGTTGCTCTTTGCATTATTTAATTTATTATTCATCCCATTCTGTACTTCCAAGCAGTGGTGCCACGGAAACATTTAAAATGGGGGAGGGGGAGGACGGAAACGGAAATTTGGGGTGAGGCAAAAGAGATATCTGCCTTTACCTCATCTTAACTGTATATCTTTGATCGGGAGCAGACGGAGAGGGAGTGGGGTGGATGAAAGGCCTTGGCTGGAGAGGGAAAATATCCCATGGCTTTCCTTGGCCATTTCGAGGGGTTTTTTACATGTCCCTTCATGGGTTACAGATTTTGATTCAACGCTTCTTCCCTCGCCAATTTCTGTGTCCTTTTTCTGAGTCATATTTTTCATTTTTAGCTCAGCTGAAAGCTTTCAGCTGAGCTATTGCTGTCGTGCACGGCAAACGTCTGTCACCATAACATTTGCGTTTAAGTGCCTGACATTTCGCTGTTTTTCATTAGATTTGGCTGAAATTTAGTAGTGATGTTAGCGAAAGTGATATCTCTATGCTGCGACTCTTTTCGATCAATTTGACCGCTATTTGACCTCGGGAGGGGGCTTTGTTTGAAAACGTAAAATTCCCTACTTGTCTTTCAGTTTTACACCAATCTTGATAATATGTTTCATATAGATAGTTCAACTTGTGCTGAACAAAAGTAAATTTTTTTTCGTTTCTGCAATCATTAAAGGCATGAAAACAGCACTTTTTGAAACAAATTCTGGCGAAGTTCTCATGTTCTGGAATACATCGAGAATCCCAGTTGTTATCATTTGAGAGACTGTACAACGACACGAGGTACAAAAGTATACCGAACATATATAAATGTACAGGACGTCTCGTGCTTAATCGTGTGGAAGTGTTAACGCAAAGTGCAGTGTATCGATTTTTGAATACCGTACGTGGGCTACCCCACTATGTCAGACTATGTTTGCTCAACTCTTTGCTTTCCAAACCAGGGATATGACCTGAATAAAGAATATACTGTACAGCCTACTATGGAGGCGTTACGTGAACATGTGGCGCTGATCTCATTCAGATGTTTGAATAATAGACTAGCTAAATTGGTTGGATGGTTAGGCCTACTCGAAAAGAAATACCGGATGTCTGAAAGTTGTGCAAGCTCTTGCGAATATATGGCCTTGTGCAAAACAGTGGTATAAGATAGGCATACACATTTTTGTCGTGAGGCAGAAACAAGTATTCAACTTAGTCTGATGTCTGAATGGTTTTAGGAGTTTGGCTTAAAGTTTAAAGAGAATATATCCAGTCGCCTCAAGTTTCAAGTTACTTGTAAACATTACCTTAATCTTTCAAATCTTCTTGTATCTCCTTTACAAACATTTTTCTTAACATTTCTGGACAAAAACTTTTTAGTGTGAAAGGTAACCAAATGACTTATCCTTCCTTAATAGCAAATTAGTTTATATTGTCACATGAAGGAAAGAAGCGACTCGCCGCGTGAATTGGGATGCCGGCGCAGGGTAAACTACTTCAAGTTAAGGTGAATGTTGTCTAGGGAATGTAAGAGGAAAGAGGAACCCACCCCTTTCTTTTAAACAAAGAACATAGCACGCTGATTGAAAATACAATGCTTCATATTTTTTAAGCTTGACGGTTGTGCTAAAATTCCAAAACAATTTTCGGTTTGAAAAGGATCGATCGACGATTTATACCTGGTAGATCCCAATCATAAAAATGTTATGCAGTAAAATATTTTTATAGGGGAAAACGGGACTAAAGAGTACTCAGGATTAGGCGCGTAAAGAATTTAATTTAGAAATTATCCCTTTATATTGAGTAATTGAGCAGTTTTGGTTTGCCCAAATCATAGTGGCAACACGTATTTGAACTTTTGTCCCTGGACAAGTTCAAGGAATATCTTTTGGGCAAAATATCGCTTTTAAGACCTTTAACCATTTGTAAAATTTCTTCATCGGAAGTAACTATCTGGGTCTAATTATGGAAAACAAATGAGGTCTACAAAGCAGCACACTCGTAAAAATTCATTATTTGTATACTAACATCTGTGCAGTATATAAAGTTAACTTTGTGTACCAGATTTAGTCTTTCAGAGACTTCGGGAGTTCAATACATATTTCATTGCATTCAGCTTATATTTATCTCTTTGTTTTCTAACGTGCGTATGAACAACATGAGTTACAGACCCAACCAAATATTGACTGCAGACTTTTAGGTCAACAGGAAAAGCTGAGCTTCGGCAACATTGTTGCGCTTGTTATGTAGACATGACAATAACCTCCTTCCTCGCCATTCACGTAGAAAACATGGGCAACAAGGGGATAAGTATTGTTGCTTCCCCCTATAATATGAATCATCTGAAAAACAGGCAAAAGGCGGTAAAATGCAAGAGGAGTATCGGAAACTTATCAAATGCTGTCCCGAATGAAGCAAAACAAAAACAAAACAAAAAACAAAAAACAAAAAAAAAAACAAAAAAACAAAAAATAGACTGTCGTTTATATCTCCTTTAATGAGAGTTAACTTCTGGCTATAGATCCCCCGCCCTGCCTGAACAACGCTGGGAGCATCACAAATGCATATACTTTCATCTTCACATTCAAAGTGATTTCTTAATCCTTTTGATACAAACTCAAAGAATTGCTGTTATAACATATTAAGCAGACTGGGACGTCACAATTTCGTTTTTCTAAAGCTGCATTAGTTCAATTTTCTCCATCTGTTCTTGCATCGCTTTATGTGCCGTCACAATATATCATTGTCAAATTTATTATCTTTATATAATGATCACGTAATACACACAGGCACATTACTGCATTTTGTGTAGAATAGACGAGAAAAATTTTCAAGATAAGTCTTACATCTTGTATCTTCTTACAAATCAATTAACGAGAGGTTTTACCGTCATATGAATACCTTTCAAATATCTTCCTTCATATAGCGTCCCACCCCTGGTGAAATGTTTTCAACATTTCGCAACTCTAAACATTTTCCGACTTATCACCACACTTTAGACGTCCCTAGAAAAATCTGAAATATCAGGAAAATGTGTTAGCGTGACTCTTAAGAAGGGTCGAACGTAGGCTACACATGACAGGCCGACAAATTATTTTTCAACACAATGTATGAAACAATTTCATTGTTGGCATAAGTGTGTTCCTGCTAATACCATGGGCGTAGATCCCGGGGGGGATGGGGGGATATATCCCCCCCAACATTTGACTAGGGGGGGATGGCCCATGCAATCATCCCCCCAATGTTTCAGTCTACAGATACGTTTATGGTGGAAAGTATATTTTATTCTTCATTTTCGTAAGAATTTTTTTCAATCTTGCTTCACTTTCTATCACAAATGTTTCTCAAACTATCAGAATTTTAGCAAATCGTTGGCAATCTATCGAAATTTTCGCGCGCTCCGCGCGCTTCCAACCTTACGTCAGTGTCACTTATATTATCAATATCTTCCGATAGCAACATTCGGAAAAGCACAGCAGCAAAAAGTTGAAAGTTTACGAATTAACAGGTTAAAGACTGGCTTATGGGAGTGGCATGTAGGTTGTTGGGCAATTGAAAGTGTCTCAATGTAGAGTCTGAATGCAGGTTTTGTAATGGGAATATTATTGGTCACTGTTTACACTCCATGTTATGACCATTATTAAGGTAATAATACACGAAACTGTTCTGATCACGGCACTTTCCGAAGAACAGAGATGCATCCCCAAACATCTGTGGGGACCTCGCATCAATATGGGATCTGTCAATCTAATATGTAGCATGATGTAGAAGGTTGAAAGTACGTATCTGCCGTTAAACACTTTCCCAAAAATTTTTACCAGAGCTTCGCCAGTTCGCGCTGAGCCATTATCGGTATAGATGGTGATTGTTAATACACTTATGACGAAAACAGCACTCTGTAACGCTCTTATTAGTCCTTCACCCCTTTTGCTACACCAATCAGGGAGGTCTAATATCACCTCCCTGCACCTATACTCTCCCTCCCTCTCATTTTCAATTGCTGGCAGCTGTTCGCCCGGATTTTAGTTCAAAAGTAGTAAAAATACGATAGTTGTAAAGTGTTCTCTATTATCATTTGGATGTCAGGTAGTATACGCATTATGTCATTGCCCCCCCCCCCCGCCCCAATTATTATGATTAATGCAGAGCTTCCAGGAGGTCCTATTCAGGTATCTGCTAGCCTTATGTGCCCTTTCATAATGCACAATGAAGGAAAGGACATATTTCGTTATAACTCAAGAATGTTTTTGTGGACTCCACGCACACATTTTTGTGTAAAAACTTTCCCGAAATAGAAGGCAGTAAAATAGACATAAGGGAGGGGGCTTCAGGAGATTTGTTGACAACGTATCTGTCTCTTAATAGACAACATATTCTCTTTTACCTAACCAAAAATTAGCATTCACTAAATTATGGACATTTTCCGGCCATACATGATCAGTTCCAAAACATCCCAAAGATAGCACCATTTTGCATCTAAAAGTCCTTAAATTAATAAAATAAAATCTTAAAGGGGAGGGGAACCTCTTCCCCAGGACGACACCTTTTGGTAGTGACAAACGAAAGATCAAAACTGCTGCATGCAAATGCAGGAACGCATAAAAACAAAGGTGTAATTTACGCAGACTTGGGGGAACTGAGCTATTATTACGACATCATCTATGGTGCTCCCAATCACAAAAAACCTGGCGACTCCACTGATCTCAAGCCAACTTGCAGGTCTTGTAATGATCTCCGAATTCAAAATACAGTTGTCTGGGATGACCCTATATGTTGATCCCTGCCTTTTTGAGCTTAGCAGGACATTGTTGCTCTTGTACAATTCCAGTCCGGTGTAGCTCATCGACGAGTGCTCAAAATAGCAGTTCCTAAATGTATGAATATACCAATAGCCTACCAAAGAACGTTACCACTGAAATTAACCCCTTAAAACAGTCTTCCTGGCACTTCTGAGACATTAAAACCAAGGAGCTTCCGGGGGCTTCGCCCCCTGGACCCCCACCGGGGCTTTGCCCCTGGACCCAACCAGGGGCCCTAAGGCGGGCCCCTGGACCCCACCCGTCGTGGGCTCGCGCTTCGCGCTCGCCGTGCACGCTTCGCGTGCACATGTTCCACAGTTGCGATGGTTCACCCCATCCCCCCCAAAGTTGAAAAGAAATCTACGCCCCTGGCTAATACCCAGTAGAAGGAATTATATGAAGACTTTTCAGTCTTCTTTCAATAGATCATACAAGTACACAGTTTGTGTGTCATATGTAGCTACGAGAAGTTTCTCTCTTTGGAATGTTTCTACTAGAGTGACAACCTCTGCGCTTCCTTCCAACTTTCTCGTTGTTAATACCTGGCTGCCATCGTGATTGTACTGAACAAGGTAACATCGGTAAGAGTGCTGAGTAAAATTCTGCCACAACACGTACATGAATCCATTCCTGTCACTGCATACACTGATGGGTTTAGGGCTATTCCAAGCTAGATTTGGTTTCATGAGTTCACCCACCAGTCTGCCCTCCATCCCGTCCATGGTAGTTACAAAACATTTCTTTCCGTCATAATCACACACAAGTAGATGACCGCCACTGACAGTTATATCGCGTGGCCATTTGATCATCTCTGGAAGTGTCAGGATGCGAAGGTAATTTAGCCGATCATTAAATACATACACATTTCTGCTGTTATTCCCGCCCACCAAGATGTGATTGTTCACAGGATCAGTAGCTACGCATGTTACATGCCGCTCTTTCGGCCAGCTACGGAAGACGTCACTGATGTTCTTCTTGATGTACGAACCATCACGTACATCATACAAACCAATTTCGTTTGGTGTACACACTGTTGCCACTTTATGTTGTGATATGAATTTACAGTGCTGGATGGGACAATCTTCCCCCGTCTTCAGTTTCTTCTCCTTTAATATCCTACCATCCATATCGACCACAATGATGAATGATGCCTCTAAGTCTGATGTACATCCCGATATGACAATGTTACCATCACCACTACTTGTCATACCACCGACGTACTTAAATCGATTTTGCAAAGTAATGGTTTTTTTAACTTGTTCGGATATTTTCGTAACATTTCGTTTTCCAAAGGAGTATTGTTTGTAATTGACTGACACGCCAGTAAATGTTGTCAAATCTGGAAAGTCCGCTTTTAAATCTTTCATTAGATTTGTAGCTGCTGTACACATATCAGGGATACACTGTACGGCCGACCAGTCATTTCCAGAAGCAAGAATACTAGAAGCCATTTCGTTTAAGGCTTCAAATCTCTTTGTAATGTTATCAAAATGTTCTGACATTGTTTCAATAATTTTCACGTTTTCATTCAATTGCTTTTTGATTACATCTAATACTGCTGTCTTATCCCTATTAAAGCGTTTACGTTTTTCAAGTAACTTGTTCAGTTCTTTTTTTAGAGAACTTTCTCTCTCCTGAAAGGCAGCCCCTATCTCACTTTTCTTTACCATCAAGATTTCTTGATACTTTAGCTTAATTTCCAGTATTTTATTTTCCATTTCTCTCTGCAAGGAATCACATACTTTCTTTTCTGTAGTTTGTTTTTCCTCTTTCACTTGTTGTCTCCTTTCTTCAATGTTCTGCATTTCCTTCACTATTTTCTGGTCCTCTTCGTCATGCATATTTATTGCTTTTTCTCTTTCAATGCCTACATTTAATATTAACTTTTCTTTCGCCTGCCTTGGCGTCATGAGGTTCGTGCCCTTTTCAATCTCTTCGAGTTCTTTCAGCTTACTAGTAAGCTCTT
Organism: Holothuria leucospilota; assembly: GCA_029531755.1. Taxonomy (NCBI): domain Eukaryota; kingdom Metazoa; phylum Echinodermata; class Holothuroidea; order Aspidochirotida; family Holothuriidae; genus Holothuria; species Holothuria leucospilota. The sequence goes on along the minus strand of CM055972.1, from coordinate 36,867,643 downwards.
CTCTTTTCAATTTAGCCAATGCTTTTACTTCATGAAGATTGTGTCCTTTGTGTTCACCGTATGTACATGCCATGCACACTGAAAGGTTGTCACAAGTTTCACAGTACAGTTTCGATATTTCTTCGAGATGGATGTGACATCTAGGAGCATCTCGCATTGAGGCCAGCATTTCAATTGTAATGTTTTTCTCCTCAATACCTTCTAGAGACAAAGTATGTTTTTGATGATCTTTTAAAGTTTTATTCTTCACATGAAAATTATGACAATCCTTACACAAAACGTCGTTACATTTAAAGCAATACGCTGCAACACTGACTTGTTTTGAGCAACTGTAACACTCCCGCACTTCCTTATTTTGAAGTGACTGTTGAATACGTACATACTCAACAAGACTGTTGGAATAAAAGTCTGTATTGAGTCCGTCAACTCCATTTCTTGGTATCTGAGTTGTTTTCCTACATGTGGGACATTTAATGCGGCCGTAACTATCTTGTACAACATGTCTCAAACAATCTTTACAAAATCGATGAAGACACGGCAACAGTTTTGGTTCCTTAAGTTGTTCCAGACAGATAGAACAGAGACAGAACTTGTCGTATATATCTTTCAAAGGAGATGCAGTCGCCATTTTTATTCAACGATATAGATGTGTCTGTGAATAAAGAATGAAATTATTTTATTACGATATGATAAACTGATAAATAAGCCATCAACAATGATTCACGGAAAGCAACTGTTGTAAGAATTGTTGTGAGGTTATGTATAATGAGTGGGTAGGATGTGCGAAATATCAAGGGGCGTCAATCCGTATTGAAGTGTGGGGGGACACACATGACGAGACGCGTAGCAAGAAATCTGTCGAGGGGGGGGGGCGAAGCGGTAGATTTTGCGAGGGAGCGAAGCGACCCAGCCCGAGAGCGCTTTCGCGCAAGGGGGAGGGTGTGGGAGGGGGCCTCCCACGGTGAGAAGCTTTTGTGTTTTTTTAAGGGGAAAATATGCGATTTGGTGCATACTTTATATGGTATTTTGTATGCATAAGGAGACATATTATTATGTATTTTATGAAATATTTTGTAGGAATAACCATAAAGAAATCAAATACACACATATTGCTGGCAAATGATTTATCATTTTACAAGTATGCAGAATCACATAACAGCTTCAAAAGAGTGTAAGGTAGAGTTGGCAAGTATGCTGCCAGTGCTCCGCGCCAACCCATGGGTTGGCGAGGAGCGCGAGGAAATTTTCGTCCAAAATGCCTCCCAGATCGCTGGGAATGGCACTTCCCAGGCCTATTTACTGCATATAAATTGGGGAAACACTAGAAATAGTGTAAAAAACAGACATAAAAAATACCAAAATTTTGCTCAAAGGGGGAGGCTGCCCCCTTCGCCCCCCTTCGCCCCCCCCCCCCCTTGGCTAAGCTCCTGAGCATGCATGGCTTAGCACAAACTATCAAGCCCTTTTTTTTTTAAAAAAAGGCATGTCTTTCTATAGGGCCTTCCCTGTGTGACTCCTCTTTGTGATGACTGACGTTTTTCTATTCTAATGAGAGTTAGAATTGAAAACACTGGCGTAGCCAGGCTTCTTGTTTGGGGGGGGGGGCAATTGCTGGGCCTGATCGCCGGCCTGGGGGAAGGTCTGAGGGGAGGGAGTGTCCCCCTCCCCTTTGAGAAATTTTTGAATATTTAAGTACCCTCAGATGCAATCTGGTGCAACATTTAGCATCACTTGGAGCCAATTTTTGTGTTCCATTAACAAATTTTTTTCAGAGTTCGATGGAGGGGGGCATGACCACTGCCTCCCTCTGGCTACGCCAATGATTCCAAAGTTAACATGACCATCATACATAATCTGCTAGTCAGTGTTGTACAGAGTCGCGACTCGAGTCACTTCTTCTCAAAATGATAGTGACTCGAGAGAATTCAGGAGTAATTTCCCCATTGAAATGGTACAGTGACTCGAGTCACTTAAAAGTTTGACAATTGGTGACTCGAGTCACGAATCTAGTGACTCGATTACAACTCTGCTGCTAGTTGAAATACACGGAGCCTAGGAATTACTTCAAGATGTTACTTAAATCATGTCCAAAAATAGCTGAAACCACGCTCCGCAGTGTTGATCATTGTCAGAGATCATGGACCTCAACCACGCCCGTAGCTAGAGTCATATGTTTTTGGGTGTGAAGGCCCCCCCCCCCCCCCAATTCGGACTGGCTAGATGTTTTTCCAACAGAGTGGTGACGTGTAAATTGCGCCTTTTTTATGCACCCTGCGTTTGTATACAGCAGTGGGAATTATTCCTTTGTCACTACATGAAGGTGTCGCCCTGGGGGGGATCTAAGGGGAGGGGATGTCACCCTTCCCTTTGAGAAATTTTGTTGATTTAAGGTTGCTTAGGTGCAAATGGTGGTATCTTTGGTTTATTTTTGGAGCTGATCGAATACGTTTTCAACAACCTTCCTGAAGCCCCTTTGGCTACTTTTTTGGCAGTTTTTTCGCAAAAATACCTGCGTTGAGTCAACAGAAACTTTCTTGGACTATTATGAAAATTTTCCTTTCCTTCCCTGTGCATTATAAAAGGGCATCTAAGGCTGGCAAATGCCTGTATAGGACCTCTTGGAAACTCTGGATCAATTTTATAAATGTGGCAATGGCGTAATGCTTATTACCTGACATCCAAATGGTAATATAGTTTATGGCGCTAAGCACTTCACATCTATGGTATTTTTACTAATTTTGAACGAAAATCCAAACGAACAGCTTCCAGCAATGGAGAATCGGCAGGAGGTAGAGAATAGGCGCAGTAAAGTGATGTTAGACCTCCCTGTGTAGCAAAAGGTGCCAAGGACTAACAAGCGCGTTTCAGCTTTTTCTTCAAAAGTGTATTAGCAATCACCATCCATACCGATAAAGGCTTCGCGCGAAGCGCTCGGTAAAAGTTTTTAAAAAATGTATAACGGCAACAACGTGCTTTAAAGTTTCAACCTTCCACATCATGCTTACAAATTATCACCTTTTTAATGGTCATGGGATGGAGTGCAAACTGTGACGCATGCGCGCCGAAATTTTTCATCAAATGAGATTTCCCTGACAAAATCTGCATTCAGAATCTGCATCGAAACACTTTCAACAAACCTACATGCCACTCAAAAAGCCAGTCAAATAGAGCCACGAAACTTCTCTTTACGAAGTGGGGGCATTTGATATTGTGTCCCCCACTCATCGAAATGTGAGGGGGGGACATGTCCCCCGTCACCCCAGTATTGACGCCCATGGATGATCTATCTGAATGGAACTCGGACTAGAAATCGGTGTCTCGAGGCCAGGCCTCGCCTTATGGTCCGTCTCGACTCAAGGTCAATTTTTAAGGCTATGACTTTGCACTCGGCCTCAGGGCGATGCCTTGAACTCAGTCTTGGCCTCGTAATTCTCAATTCGGATTTTTAAACGAGGCATTTTTGAGGCCTGAACGACGCACCTGTACAACGATGCATATTAATTGTCCAAAGAACAGTTTTCCTATGTTTCTCATTAAATCGTGCGTAGTAAAGAATCACTCTACGGAAAGGGTTTCACCAGAACAGGAGAGCATTCTAATAAAAAAAGACAGGTTGGCCGCAGCCCAAGCCTGCCTGGGAGATCGAGGAACACGTTGGGGAAGATAAAAATTAATTGAGGATCCAAGTTTTGATAATTTACTAAAATATCGCTAGCTTATACTGATTGACAAATCTTATATAAGAGCCTATGAAGGCAGTTTCTTTTTTTCCTACTACCCACAATTTTATAAATACACCAGGGCTTCCAGAATAGCAGCCTGGAACCCTATTAAGGACCTTAGGCGAGTCCCTGGACCGAACGACGCAAGTAAAGCACTGTGCGAACTCATGCCGTCTTTTAGCGCAGTTAAGTCGTTCCAACATCATCGTCCTTTTTCAAATAGAGGATTGAGCTCTTGGTTGAAATAGCAAATTTTCTCCCATATGCTAGCAGTACCATCCATAAAACCCTGAGAAGTAAATATAATGTGAGTTCCTCCATTCCACTGCGTCGGAATTTCATTTCATTCTTTCTTAAAGGCTGCCTGACATATTGAAGAGGAGGAACTGTAGTGAAAAATTTGTGCTTTGGGTGACATCTGTGCAATGTTGTCACTGTTGTGAAGAGGGTGAAAAGCCAGAATTTTACCCACGACTCCATTCATGATTGGCCATGAGTTCGGCTTCAGTCCCGTAAAGTCCTACATTCGTCCAAACGCAAGTATATGAACTGTATGATCACGTTTAAAACTCCTGCATGTTTCCTGCATTTCAGAAAAGTCGGGCGGGGGGGGGGGGTCGGCATCGCAGTGCCTCAATTAAAAAACGTTGGCTATCACTAGTCTGTGACCCCTTCCAGGACCATTACGTAAAATCCACCACAGCTTCTTTGAACTTTCAGTCCGCCCCTGGTTATGCAAGTACCTAAGACGGACTGACAGGAGGTCAGGTAGTCCGACAAAAGCAATGTTATGAGGCGCTAACTAGAAAAACCAGAAGGCCACAACGCAAACTGAGGTTTAAACTCTTAACTCTAGTCCTGCAACCCAGTTTAACAATTCGCACCAGCTGGTATGTTCGAGTGTATATTCTACAATCGTCTATAATCCGTAACCATCAACTGGGGGGGGGGGGGGGTGGGGGGGTCCCATTTCAATTTTAAGGGAACTCGAAACAGAATTCAAGTGTAACATTTGAATATGAACTCCTTTCTGAGTCGGATGCTTTCTAAAGGAAGGTTATATTTAGAGTTTTAAATTTAGTCAATGGCTGTGATGCTACCAGATACAGTTTCTTTTAAGTTAAGGTAATTTTAGAGACTACCAGATAGCAACTTCCTAGTGTAGGGATCATCCGACCCCTCCTGGTAACGATCCTCTCTGGTCAGCCGCCGAGCTGTCCAACAAAGGAGACAATGTTCTAATGGAGCATAACCTTGGGTATATTTTGTATTTTTTGGATAACATTATGACTGAAAACGTCGTCATGATGGTGGGGATGTAGGGGTAGGCTACATAAAATATTTATTAATAATCAACTGCTGGGCCAGCTGTTGCAATTTGTGAAGGAAGCATGTTTTCATTCATGGGTTGGCCTGAGCGGATGCTAATATATGGGGAAGGGAGGGGGGATTGTCCTACCTCCAGCCACTCTGCCTGTGCCGAATGGAGACGCACCGGCCGTGTTTATATTATGGGGTAAGTATTCAATAATGGATCCTGGATTTCCAAACCCCTCTGAATCCGTCGGACAAGAACTTCACTTTTTATGTCCTTGAGTCAATTGTTAATTTTTCCTCTTTTTCAGTGTTAAATTCCATTCAACTTTTGTCCGAAACACATTCAACTTTGAATGGAGTCGACTAGTTTTTAATGTTTCTAACTGGTTTTAAATTGACATAATTTATAGCAAGTGGTTTTAAATAGTCATAGTGAACAATGTGAATGGTGCTAAGGTTTCATCTCAGTTTTAATAGAAAGGTGTTTAAAAACCTAGTCGAAATGTGAATGGAAGTATTCAAGACCTTTCAACTTTTATCGACTGGAATTTTTTCATGGGATGCCACAAATACTCTCCACAGTGGTTCAAGCGTTACATGTTAATTCTTAAACACAAACAAGTGACAAATACTAATTACAACTTTACAAAATTCACGGAGCAACAAATTTCTTTAAGTCCAGAGGGTTAAAAATTGCACTAGAATCATTGGTTCAACAGTGAATGCATACACCAAAGCCAATGGCTACCAGGCCTTACGATAGTCACTATGAAAGTGTGAGAAGTGACTTTACCAAGGCGCAAGCTGCACAGTTCAAGAAGCACCTTGCAGCAAGGAGGTGGTTGTACATATCTCTCATAGCCGGATTTACCTTCGGGAAGTCCGTAACCTATCTCACGAGAGGTTCTTCCAGTATCATTTGTGGTGACATTATTTGTGGGTGAGGCTGATACTTGACAATATCTAAGCGGAGCGCCACCATCTTTGGCGTGTAGCCTACGATTTTTTTTTTTTTCGTGCCTATTGCCGCAGATTGTCGGAAATACTACTTTCCAGGCCTTACAACTTGAATCAGATTTTGTACCTTTCATGATTAAGGTTTTATCCCCCCCCCCCCCGTAACTCAGACACATCTCATTAAAGTATTGTGTAGGGGACAAATAGAACTTAACATATAACCTAGTTTGCCGTTTTCATATTTACATGTTAAACAGGAAATAAGGTAATATATGCATACATCATCGTAAAGAAATCCACGAAAGGTGGTTTCTGAAAGTCCCAATTCGTGTTTATTGCAACAAGACGGTGAAACTGCAGATAGTAAAATAATCGTTACATCCATAGTCACATAAGAAAGTGCGCTTTGTCATTCTGGTGGTAGCCGCAGCATATGATGTATGCATGGTCAAGAAAATCGATACAAAGAATTTCACCTTTCTGCACAGGACTTTTAAAATGAAATTTGTAACTCTTAAAAATAAACAAAATACATTCATGATTCCTAATTCATCAACGGTACTACAACAGTGCTTCTTAACCTTTTCTTTTTGGTTTCCATCTTGCTTGAAAACTATTTCCCTTTCACTCCCCCAAATATATTTACGAAAATTTAACACGTCATTTTCTCAATCGTTTACTTTCCCATACTACAATGAATGCGAAAATTCAATTCACTTAATGTTCATGTACGCTGGGTGCAGATTCACGATTTTTGAACACCAGGTCGTTACAATGGGGTTATTGGATCACTTTGTGCACGAGATTGAAGATTAAAAGCAAGAAGTCTCCGAAAGAGGGCTGCGGATCTTCCCGGAGAAATTTTGAAATGAAACACTGCTTGACGCAAATGTAGCCTCACTCCTTATGATTAACAGCCGACCAGGATTGATGATTCAGAGGACGTGGGGAAGGAGGTGGTTGGATTGTTCTAAGGTTTTTCAGGGCTAAATTCTAAGTGTGAGCATCGTAGTAGTACCCAAAATGGATGCGCGCGAAACGCGCGGAAATTTATAGACATTTATAGGCATTTATAGACGTTTATAGAGAAATACGTCAGATAATTTAGAAAAATACCCTCAAGGAGGGAACAGTTGCCCAGCCGGCCCCACGCTACGTGTCTGTCTACCCGATCCTCATAGCTTGCACAGTAATTACACACCGACGGTGGTCTGAATAGACTTCTGACGTGGTTAAGCTGTTCGAAACAGTTGTTGCTTGTGCAGTCTCTGGCGTCCCAAGATTTCACTCTTATCCGATCGGTGTCATTAAAAAATTAGTGATGTAAGGATAGGCTACTTAAAATAAAATTAGATGATATAGTTGAAAGAGCACGTACTTAACCTATTTATATTAAACATGCTTGATAGCATCTCCTACTGTACTGTAATTAGATGTGGACAGTTTAATACAGCAAAAGAAACTTTGCTGGTCAGGTATTATTGGAACTATTTTTATATGTATTTTAATTCTTTTTCTTTAATCCAGTTTACGGCACTTAGCTCAGCAATAAAAGTCCTTTGCTCGCGGAGCGGACTCTCTTTGCTCTGCCCCTCCTTACGACCTCCCAAACAGGAATGTGACTGGAAAAGGAATATGCTATAAGCCTGATATATGTATTAGGCAAAGAAATCGCGAGCCGAAAATTTTCAGCAATGTAGCACACAATCTGTGCAGTCCAACCAGTATGCAATAATTCTCGCTACGATCTAACCAAAACATCCCATAACATTCACAATAAAGTTCAGTTGCTATAATATTTTCATCATTATATTGCTCGTTTAGACGTATCTGAACATGCAAACGAAAAATTTGTCAGAACATTGCAGGGATGGCTTAAATTTTCATAGATTTGGATGTATAATTTTTGTCCCTCATGATCTTCCGTCGGGCCAAGCACATGTTACGTATACAAGTCATGTGAAACAACTTCACTAGTCGTGCTGAGAATAATTTAGTACCTACAGCAAGCTAACTAGGAGGTTTACTTGTTGCCCTAGTGAAGACGAGTGTTTAAGGGCAGATCTTTACGAGAATAATACAGTAATTGTCCTAGAAAATTTATGTACTTCTGTTGAAAGTACTGAAAGTCATTGCGAGATTAATATTGGGCGTGGTAACCTGCAACTCCTCCATAGAAGTAAATTAGATGGCTTTATTGTAAGATCTAGGACACGCTGGGGGAAAGAAAGGGGGACGAGCTCCAAATATTTTTTTTTTTTTTGTAAATTTGGAGAGTCGTCATCGAGCCCACAATGTCATTACTAATCTTAAAATTGATAACGATGAAATTCACGTGAAAATTCGGATTTGCTCAAGGAAATTCGCCCCTATTATTCTAATCTTTTACGATTTGAAGCATTGTAAAGCCATCTTTTCCTTTTTGCCCGCCTTCCTCCATTCGATCTTGATGTAGAACTAAGTGTGTGTGAAGGTCAACTAACGTTACACGAATGTTACATATCACTTTTATCTATGAGATATAGTAAATCGCTGGGCAGTGATGGGCTTTCTCTTGACTTTTAAAGAAAATTTGACCTTTAATAGGAAATTTAGTGGTAGACTCACTGAAATATGTATTTCCTAGGCCAGACTACCACATATTACAACGCAAAATACCTAGCCCAACCTTTACAATTTGTTATACCCTGTATAGCATAGGTGGTGCCAGGATTTGCCCGATAGGAAGTGATAGCTTCTCTGACGAGGTGGAGGGAGATGAAACCTCTAATAACAGAGCTTTATACCTTCAGTGCTGGGGAGGAGTCTAAGGGGAAGGTACCCCTTTTGGAAATTTTTAAGAAAAACGTTAGGCTATGATGCAAAATGGTGCCATATGATTCAATATGTTAGGTATTAGTATGAACCATTCAAAATACGTTTTTGTTTTTGTGGGCAGTTTATACACACGCATAACTATGTAGAAGGTGTCCGTAGAAACATATAAACATTATTGATAAACGATTTTCACCAGAGGCTGTATTTGGCTAAGGTGTGGCATACGAAGCGGTTGCAGAGTGAGCGAATAAGGAGCTAAGCCAGAATTGGGTGTCAAGGGGTCGAATCAGAGACTTCAGATACTTTTATCGCTATTCTAGACCATTTCTCGCAAAAATCCCTTATCCTCTGTTTGTTATTTGAAATGCGTATGGAATATTTTAGAAGACCACGATTGAAAATTTGGTGCTGACCGAAAACTTTGATTGCAATTGGGTGTTGCTGGAGCCAAACGAGGTCCCTTGCCAGCAACAACCCTGGACATAGGCGGAAATCCCGGGGAGCATATATCCCCCACTTGTTGACAAGGTGGGATGGCCCACAGAAACATCCCCCTGATGTTAAAAAAATATGACAAAGTAATACGCCCTGTATTATTTTTTTTGATTATTGGTTAATTTTGAATAGTGTAATGTAAATCATAAATCAACTTAAACGACTTAAAAATGCCACTTTTTGTGGCGGTCTTTGCACCCACCTAACCTTTTCGCCATCTTTGCCAATCACTTTTAGACAACTAGAGTAGTAGCAATGTTTCAATGCATCTCCTACACCATTATCCACTTTCCACCATCCAAAATCCCCTTGCATCATCAATTTTAGGTACCATTGGTAAAAGTACCGATTGCAAAAAATGGTCAAGTAATTTCAGGGTCTTTTAAGAACTTATTCAAACCGATTTTCAGAAAGTAAAATCATTGACCTCCTCAGGGAGCTCACTGCGCTTTTTGCGATGCCTTCTGGACCACTGGGACACTTAAGCTTGAACCCTCCCAATAATAAACTTCGGCAGCCACAGGTCATATAAAGATAAACTCCATGGGCCTTCTCTGCGCGTCACGTATTTGAACCTGGTCTTCGAAAAACAAAACCGTTAGTCCTCTGACAAGTTACCTTGTATACAACACATAAGGCTACTTCTTGACCATTGTATGTTCTTACCGCCTCAGTGTTGGCGATCCTGCCCTTTTAATGGGATATCCAGCCTACTTTTTAAGTTTAATGTTAATCCTATTATTTGGGGAGCCGATTTTAACTCCGTATTCAGTCTTACTTTAGACAAGCTTGGTGGTGACCATAGAACCAATTTTAAGGCCGGTAAGGAATATTCGAGATAATTGTATGCGCACGATACCCTTGACACCTGGCGGGGAAAGAATTCCACTGGTCAAATCCTTCTCTTGGCATTCAAATATTTAAACCAATTTCCATTGTAGGCTTGAGTTTTCTTGATCTCCAGGGATTTTATCTCAGTGTTATTAATATTAATTTTCAGCTACCTCTGCAATCCGATCACTATTTAGTTGTATTATTGATCCGTCCGGACGGAGAGAAAAGGGGCACGGGATACTAGAAGTTTAATAAAACAGCGTAAGTACGAAACTACATTTTCAAGAGAATTTTTGCCCTTGAGAGTGCTTTTGTTGTTGATAATTCTTATCACATATATGACCAACTCAATGGAGCCAAAAATTCTTTACAACAAATATAAAGGAATAAATTCGAGGGCATTTTTACTCGTTCAAGAGCCAGATGGGTTGAAGAAGGAGAGAGGAGTACAAAATACTTTCTGAACCTATAGTGTCAAAATAAAGTTAACAACACTATTCTGCAATTAAAAAAATGGGTTAGCCAAGACAAGGGAAGAAATTTTCAATGAAATTTGCCCTTATGACAGTTCCTTGTATGCTCGCACTCCTTGCAACCTAACTTTTCAGTTATATCCTTGACTTATCCCAGGATAGAGATTTTAGCACCTTGTGATGGGCCACTTACCCTGAAAGCGTGTACCAAGGCCTTGGCTTCAATGCATAATGGCAAACTCCCAGTACCAATGGATTCAGTACGGAATTTTGTGAGCATTTTTGGGGACGTATTGGCCACCTTACGGTCAATTCACTTGGTTTTGCATTTGATCGACACACACACTCTCTCTCTCCCACGTAAAGTGCATTAGCATAATTACTCTCATCCGTAAACTTGAAAATGATTACGAGCACCTCACGAATTATAGGCCTATTTCCCAGGGCTGGAGTCGAGTCCATACATCTCGAGTCCGAGCCGAGTCCGAGTCCAGAAGGGCCCGAGTCCGAGCCAAGTCCGAGTCCAGAACACCTCGAGTCCGGGCCGAGTCCGAGTCCACAGGCTCCGAGTCCGAGCCGAGTCCGAGTCCAGCTGCATCTTGGAACCTCTCTTTGGATAGGGTTCAAAGGTTGCCCTGGGGGTGGGGCAAGCTCACAACAGATGACTAGCTGAAACCTGTATGGCTAAAGTTGTTCCACACAAAAGCACAGTGTATTGAGAATGAAACTGTGGACTATCAGCGTTGTTACCTGCAAACTTGAAAACTTGTGTGGGGACGACAAGGTCCTCAATGGGGAGAGGCAGGGACTGCGATGAGGAAGGGGTTTCGGGGCTATAGCCCCTGCACTTTTTCTGCCATGGTCATTTAGGGCCACTTTAAACTGCTTTTTTAAACATTAATTTGGCTGCTTTGATGATTAGCCCCCCCCCCCCCACCCCCACTTCAAAATTGGCTCTGCAGCCCCTGCAAGGGGCAGTAAATTTTATATAGAAGGGGGAATCAAATATATATACAGAACAAGCATGCAGGGCAAAGGTGTGGAATAAGATGTGTATCGAACAAACATGCAGGGCAGGGAATGAAATAAGTACAGAACAAGTATGCAGAGTATACCTAAGCATAAAAACTGGGGATTTCCCTATATGGCCACTTTGGTGTCCCGTCAAAGTGACTTGACCTGTATGTGGTAATTTTGCCTACCTACAGCAGTTTGGAGCTTTGGGGTCCATAAGTACTGTATATCACCAATGTATTTTTGGCAAGGACACTGCCTCTTTTCAAACCCCAAATTAATTGTAACATATATACCAAATGTCCTTCAAACAATTTCTTTACTGGTATTAACAATAACACATAGCCACATTAAAGAATATATATGCTCCTTACTACCATTATTTCTCCATTATTTCTTATTTACACCCAGCAAGGCTACAACTAAACATACAAAATAAAAGACCACATGAAAATGTGCACTGCAGCTTCTGCATTGGAGAAAGATGAAATGCGCACTCACAGTTCGAATGATGGAAATCCAAATTATTAGATAAAACCACCTACAGAGGTCTGAAAAACAAATCCTATTAATTTTATAACCAACAGCCTTGCAACGTTAACAGAAAAAGTAAAGTTTTGTTGTTTAAAAGTATTTTCCTTAATTGTTCACCCAGCTATAGCAATAAACAACCCTCAAGTATCTTGAGCCAAAGGCCACTTTTAGTTCTGTTTTTCACAGTACCATAAAATAAATGTAGTAGTACGGACTTCAGTAAAAAGCTTGTTAGATCTTTAAAATTTTGGGACTCAAATATCTTCCATGAACCACTTTTGTGCACACTGCACTGTTCCCACTGGCAGGCGAGACTTGAGGATCAACAAAGATGTGCGGTACCAACATGCATATAAAGATGTCATACAGTAAGCTAAAAACATACATGCCTGGCTATTTATGGTCTGATATCACTATTTTCATAGGTACAGGAGCTGCTCTTAGTTTCTGATGGATGGGGTGTTGCTCAACATTTTAAACCACCATCTTGGGAGAGAAGGGAGGGGAATTGTCACTGAAGAGAGCAATCTTCTGCGGACAATTATTGTACATGTTGCATGGGGGCCAAAATTTCCAAAAATGGCACATGGGCCTCTACTTGAATGGCTTCCTAATTTAACCTGAAGTGCAGGTCTCACTGCAGTAGCATGCTAGTCTGTTAAAAAGCTCAGCCCTCCCTGTTTTATAAGACACAAGCCTATGATCATTTTGTATGGTTTATGCAGTTCATGTCTATACCTGGGCCTTGTACCTACAGCAGTACTACAGTACAACACATATATGCAGGTAGCCATGATAAAATTTTGACGGTGGTATGTAGCGAATGCACATTATATACACATGCACAAGCACTGAGTTGCACATAGTCTACATATTTGCAAGTTGTTAGCCACCGGGTACACCACAGAACTGGCTGTGCCCAAAACTAGAGTGGAGTTTTCATGTAGTTTTTATATATACTGGACACAGCAGTACACACTGAACAAGTCAATCGCATACATACAGTGCACATAAGCTTAACGTTAGTTCCTGTCTGATCACTGAGAAGTAAGTTCTGTACTAACGTTACACTATTCAAAGAACTGGATAGTACAATTTACATGTCACAGACAGAAGGCTATGCTGCAACCTACAACTGGCATGCATATGGTAAGTGGTGTTTACTTACAACTTCCAACAACAAAGCATTAGCGGTAGCTATTTGATAGATCTATCCGGAAAATGACTATAAAGCTGCTTACTCATACTGCGTCTTCCAAGCAGGGACGTGAACTCCACAAGTTAGAGTAGTGAGCACGATGAAGTTTTTACAACTAAAATGACACTGTAAATTAAAGCTGCCATTGAATGTTGGTCGCAGGTAAGGTAGGAATAAGCTAATGTGTAACTTAACGTACTGTGAGGACTTTCTAGCAGAACTAGTACCACATGTACAAAACTTATAGGTACAAACACTGGGACAGTACAGGAGTACATGCATACAGTAGGATCCCCACAACATTAAGCAGTATGCACAGTACAGTATGCACAAAATTATAAAAATATTATTGCCTATGGATAAAACTGCTGTAAAGCTAGAATAGCTTCCTACAGAATCAGATAATCGAACAGGCTTTAGAAAAATTGTGACCAAACTTTGTAATGTGGACAATATCACCAATTCCTACTCCCATTTCATCCCAACCCAGTCTCTCAGAGTCATACATTCCCATCAACAAATGTATAGGCTACAGCACAATTAGTCCCCTGAATAAAATGAACTAAAAATTTAAGCTCTACATGATATTATAGTGCATGTAAATGACTGTTGGTCCCACAAAGGGGGATTAAATGAGTGAATGGCCAATCTGTATCCTACATAATTTCTCTTCAGTAAACTTAGACAAATCAGCAGCCACCAATTGACCTATGCAGGTGGACAGTTTATTCACATACTAGCCTACTGATCAGGATGACTTAATATAAAAGCAAGAAGTCCCTATTACTAAGCATTGTCTAACTTTATACAAGGTTGATTATTTCTCTCTTCTTTTGTAAAAATTGTAAACACACAGAGAGCATAATGTTGGAAACTACAATTGCGCTCTCCACAAAGTCCATGATAACTTCATGGTTTGAATAGGAAGCTTTAGGAGATTCAGGTTTACTTACAATGTGCTGCTAGGCAAGGCACAAACCTGTAAATTGTTTGCAGTGTGCAGGGTGTGTAATAATCAATAAGCATCAGGCCTTCTGTTATACCATAAAGAATGGAACTAGGTTCAAGGCATTGGTTCAATTCTTTGGGATCTTCTTAGTAATTGAAGATTTGTGTAATCCTGCTTTTAAACTTTCAGATTCAGCAACTTGAACTAACTACTGTTGTTGTAATTTAATCTGATAACTAGCTTTGATTGGAGTAATATAGGTACTACTGGTTGTGCAACATGGTGTATTCATGGTCATGTACTGTACACAGCAAGAGCCATTGGTGCAAGTTTGCAGCTGTATAATTATTCTGGTAAAGCTTTGTAGATAAATTGTCCTGATTACCCAAAAAGTCAACATGCACTTTTTGCAAATTGTGACAGTAATTAGGCCTAATCCTGGTGGACTCGACTGGACTCGGCCTCAAGTCCGAGTCCTCAGAGGTTCGAGTCCGAGCCAAGTCCGAGTCCAGAGAGGCCCGAGTCTGAGCCAAGTCCGAGTCCACAAAAAATTGGACTCGAGTCCGGACTCGAGTCCGAGTCCGGACTCGAGTCCTCCAGCCCTGCTATTTCCCTCCTCAATACAGACTATAAGATTGGATCTTACGCTCTTACTAATAGGTTAAAGGATGTGCTCCGTCTTTTAGTTGGTGAAAATCAAATAGGTTTTACCAAGGGTAAATTTATCAGAAGATCAGATTCGTTCTTGATCTCGTTGATCACACTAGGAATTTGTAACATCCCCGGTTTTCTCTTTTTCATTGATTTTGGAAAGACGTTTGACCCTCTTGACTGCAATAGCATTCTGAAAGTTGCACAATAGAAACAATGGTACACACATTTGATGCTAAGTTTTCGTTTGTCCTAATGACATTCTTCGTCATGGTTTGAAGAGAAAAATACCCGATATCTTTTTCTGTATTTTATTGTTTGATGACGTTACCGGCAATGGCGGCACCAGGATTTTAAAAGTGGGGGAGCGCAAATGGAGAGCAAACGAAACTGTTGGAAAGTAAAAAAATTCCCATGTAGAGCGAAATTGAGCGCGAAGGTTAACTTTAGCATGTGGGGTCCAGGGCTCGCCTTAGGTCCCCCCTGGAAGGTTTTTCCCCTGGACCCACCGGTTCAGGGGAAAAACCTTCGGAAGCTCTGTGGTTTTAGCATATCGCTGGGTGAAAAATTAAGTCTCAAGAGAAGCATATTTTGGTTCATAATGCATCATACAGTGCAGAGATTCGAACTGATTTACCCAACTAGTGGGGTCCAGGTGTAAAGCCCCGGTGGGGTTCCAGAGGGGAGCCTGGTAGCTCTGAGATTTTAGCATATCTCTGGGTGAAAAATTAAAACTCAGGATAGGTATATTTAGTTTAAAATGTATCATCCAATGCAAAAAATCCAAATCATTTTAATGTATTAGGCTATTCCTCTATACTTTAGGAGCAGAGGTGGGGTACCCCCTTGGTGCCGCCACTATTAATCGGAGCACCCAAAGCAGATCACGGTAATAGAGGCTTATAACCCTATCGTAAGCTGATTAGCAAAGTTGAGGTAGCCTATTTCAAAACACGGCCACTTTACAACGACAAGTGCTTCACGTCTTACATAACAATCCATAGGCGATGAAAGCTGAAGTCGAATCGTTCAATTGTAAACGACTGCACATGCATTGGACAAGGGCGATTGCGTAGCGCATAATTATGTGGGTATTACAACCGGTACCTTGGATACATAGTCAAGTGCTGCAAGTATACGTAGGCCCATACTATTTCGTAATATAGGATACTCAAAGTCACATGTAATACCGGTACTATGTGGGTGACGACTGTACAGGGAACAGGCTAAACAGGCTACATCTGCAGTGAAGCGTAGATATCGCAAGTACCCGGCATTAGCTCCTCACGTAACCATAATCACACATTAAAGACGTTTACAGTATTAGACTTACTAGAAGGAATACCGATTTCTACCACCTCTAGCCATCCGTTTTGAGCATCGTGCATTCTGATTGGTTAAACACTGACCTGCTATTCCATAGGGAATTAATCACATTTGCCGGACTATTATTGTCTCATAAACCGTCGAGACTCCGAATTCGTCAAAACAACGGACTCGGCTTCGCTTCGTCCGTTATTTTGCCAAATTTGGAGTCCCGGCGGTTTATTCACCAACAATCACCAAATGCGATTTATCTCTTAAATAATCAGTCCCGAGTATAACCGGTAATTAATGTGAATAAGTGTGCATGCATGTAAGCCGATTGGTGACTACCGACTGTTCTACTGACTGCACGCGTGAAGCGTAATATAGGTATTGGTCTGTATAACCAGGGAGTTGTTATTTGGAAGGAGATACTTCGCTTTGAAGTGAGGTTTGCACCGCCAATGTTTCACAGTAATCTGTCTCCTGTATCTTTCTCGGCATTTCTGTAAGACTTACACTGGATGAGGTAGTACATACAAAAGGGATTTGTCGTCTGCTACATCTGCAGTAAGACTGGGAGTTCGTCGCTACTGCCATAGCATTACCAGTCGCTCGAAAATTAAAAAAAAATGCGTCTTTGGACGCTCGGTGACGCGGATGAGAATACACCAATAAGTAAAATGGTGTACAAATACATATGTGTATGGTGTAAAAATATGTAAAAATATGAACACGATTCTATACCTGGCCATTTCAGAAAACTCTCGAAAACTGTTCAAATTGTTGTAAAAAAATTAGACTCTTGTCTCTGCAGCTCATTTGCATGACGTTTGTTTTATAGGAAGAGGAAGACCTCATTGATTTATTTCAATGAAACAGTCTTTTCGAGTTTTGCAGAACCTGCTCTTAAATTGGTGGCAGTGTAACCCTGCTTATCAAAGCATTGTTACGAGTAAGCCAATTGTGATAGGATTACTAGACTTGAATGATGTTGCTAACATATCGATATCAAATTGAAGCCAACAAGTAAAAGAAAAAAATCCCCATCGACGGAATACGTAGCTTACCAATGATAATCTCCTCGGAGTTTAATGGGTCTTAGAGTATTAGCATAAATTAATGTTTCCGTAAAACCTCCTTCCGAATAACTCCCCGGTATAACCTTCTCGGTACAATTAACAAGGGATTTAATCAATATCCGTGTACCAGACAACGTATGCACTGAGATTAAAAAGTGTCACATTAGTTGACCTTATTGCTACAGGCAGGGTGCTGTTTTTTGGAAGGAGATTTAACGGAAAGTTTAATTTATGCTTATACTCTAAGACCCATTAAATTCCGGGGAGATTATCAATGATGTTGTTCTGTTCATGGGGAATTGTTTCTTTTATTCGATGGCTCCAAATTGATATCGATATGTTAGCAACATCATTCAGGTCTAGTAATCCTATCACAATTGGCTTCGTCAGGACAATGCGTTGATGAGTAGGTTTACGCCGCTACCAATTTAGGGGCAGGTGTTTCAAAACTCGAGACAACTGTTTCATTGAAATAAATCAATGAGGTCTTCCCCTTCCTATAGAACGAACGTCATGCAAACGAACTGCAGAGACAGAAGTCTAATTTTTGTAATAAATATTCGGAAAGTTTTCGGAAGTTTCCTGAAATACCAACGTATAGAATCATGTTCACATTTTTACATAAAACGTTACTGTTATACTCTCATACGCGTCACTGAGCGTCCAAAGATGCAATATTTTGTAATTTCCCAGCAACTAGCAATGGTAGGGCAATAGCGACAAACCCCCAGTCTTACTGTAGATGTAGCAGGCGACAAATCCCTATTGTATGAACTACCTAAACCAGTGTAAGTCTTATAGAAATGCCAAGAAAGATACAAGAGACAGATAACTGTGTGACCTTGGTGGTGTAAACCTCACTTCAAAGCGAAGTATCTTCTTCCAAATAACAGCTCCCTGCTACAGGCTAGTGCAAGGGAATTATATTTTGAAATAAGCTGCAAATGAAACAAATGGGCCTAATTTCAAAAGACGAACTTAATAGCTGGCATATGATTTTAAGATTTTCATTTCCTTTTCTTGTCTGCAACTCTTTTACTAGCAAGTGTAGGGCCATATTCCGGAATACCATCTGTTACCGTTTAGACCCGTCATGGTCAGCCACAGCGTGTGGCAGGAGCGAAGTGTTTTGCAGACTTGGGATGGTCTACACCCATTTTAAACAATCATTTAGCTATCGCTCAATGGCAATTGAATATACTCGTACGGGAACATATTACAATAGAGTTTATTTGTAAAGAACGGGTCAAAGAAAACCGTGGTACGACTACTTGAAATAAATCTTTGTAACTCAGTCATGCATGTTAAACGTTGACCGTGTTATGCACAATTAGTGCAATCAGTGACGAGATGCATAGTAACAGGTAAACGACATAAAAAAATTCACTGCAGTTGACACAGCACAAGGAAATTGCATTGACACCTAAGTACAAAATTCAAGATGGCGTTAGAATTACATACATTAAACACAATCGCTTCAACCCATAATCTAACCACTTGCCATCCTTTACGGTTTTTTATGGTGATTATGCTTATTATGATAGCAGCATATTTATCTCATACTTCTACTAAGCCGAACGTATTACTTTTGTCGTTTTATTGGAAGTCAACTCGACAATTCTTAGAGTAGTATAAGCTAATGTTTATCAACCCTTAGCAACCTTCATCAAACTTCATCTAAGTTTTACTTACCGGTCAACCGAATTTAACAACCTTTTGAGAAGCACCTGAGATTCTTGAGTAATTAATTGTTATCATGATTTAACCATTTTACACTAGGCCTACATACCTTTTGGCTTCAAATGACTTTGGCGGAATCATGCGATGTATCATTGACAGCTGAAGAGTCTACAACCCGAGGTGCGAACTCAAACCTCAAAGAGCTGAATTGTAACTTGGTTGGCGTTTGAATTAAATCGAAGTCTTCTACAGGTTAGGAGCTTTTGCCCTTCTTGCAAGCAACTTCCGATTGTCTAGTCGGTAGATGAAACCTTATTCTGTGTTACTGGTACTGTTCAACAAGGAACTGCATGGCATAAAAATACGTGGCAAAGGTATAGGACACTTCCATAGTTAGGTTGTGGTGGCGTTTTGTATTATATGGATATTCATAATCTGAACACAATAACATTAAAAAGTTGACACTCATGGACTTAAAAGGTTCAGATGGGCTCATTTGCTTCTAACATGCTAACGTTTGTACGGCGGGATGATAAATGTTTTCAACCTGATAATATAGGGCGTGTTAGTCTAAATTAAAAAAATTGAGTTCGAATAATTTCAATTCACTTGTGCTTGGTGCAGTCATTAGCTGACCCCCATGCAATGATGAAGTTAAGAGTTTCAATGACAGGCTAATTGAAAATCTTAAATAAGATCTCAAACAAAGATTTAGAGAGTCACATCATGGGCGACTACAGCATTGACCTCCCCAAATCAGTTCTTCTGATTTCTTTCAAACATTTCAAACAGTTTCCTGCCAACCATTACTAGGCCAACTCATGTACCTGACCAAAGTGTCTCTCTAATTGGAAATATCATTACAAATATTACATGTCAAAGACTGGCGTTTATTACAAATGTTATCGATCTTTTAATTAAAAATCTATCTCAGTCAGAACTCATTCATGTCGAAAGAATGATAACAGTGGTTTTTATTCTAGAATCTATTCTGAGAGTAATGTTAGTAACCATGTGAATACTGTTTGTAATGTCGACTGGAAATGATACACAGATTGCTCATGTAGATGACGTTTACAAAACTTTCTCTACTATATCATACAATCATTATTAAAATTGCTTCCCATTTTCTTAACCTCGTTCCACAAGTAGGTGTACGAACGACATCTCTGGATAAGTGCTGTTATATTACCGTCAATTAGACATATTAAGAACAAAATTTATAAAAGGTATTTAGGAAATACATTCGAACTTATCGCAACAAGTTAAATCATTCAATTTGCTAAGAAAAGTCATTAATCCTTTAAAGTTTAAAAGCTGTAAAAGCGGTCTTAAGTGCACTTGGGAGGTTATTAACGACATGCTACACAACGGTAAGAGAACTTAATTCTTATACTCGAGATCGTGTTATCATAGCAATTTTGAAGTAAATGATAAGAAGACAATAGCCGATGTCATTGCCTTTAATGGCTTCTTTGTCAATGTTGGTCCTGCCCTTGTCTCCACAATACAGGGTGATACCAATACTAGTATATACTAAGAAGAAAGCAACACTTCAAAAATGTTTCTTACTCCCACAGGTGAGGATGAAGTTATTAAGATTTCTGTGTCTTGTTCAACCCAATTTGGCTACTGATTTTTAAGACATTAAGCTTTTATTGTAAGCAAAGTCATGCAGTTTTACAGCTAAACCACTTTCTTATACTAAGAAAAGATCGCTTGCGACCGGTATCGTTCCCGATCATATTACATTGGCTAATACTTAGGCATACCTATTCCCAAGAAAGAGAATGCGATGAGTTGTGAAAATGTCACCCAATTTCAATTAAACTTGTTTTTCCAATATAATTTGAAATACTTATCCACAATCGCCTTTCCATTTTTTCAACAAGATGCTATGTTTTGTACAGAGGACAATACGGATTACGGCCAAACCACTCACTGAGTATGCTCGCGCTCACGCTGCAAATCAATTGGATACAGCCTTAGATCAAAACATCAGTCAATTGTTTTAGATTTGTCTCAGGCTTTCTTCGGTATTGACCATATAACTCTGTTGAGATTTTTCTTCCATTATGATAACAGGCGTTTAAGGTTAGAGTGGATTAATAGCTTTCTAGTCAATAGGAAGCACCTTGTCTCTTAAGAGGGAGTCAACTCTAAATCATTAGTAAACGTTCGGTAACATATAGTGTTAACACGTCAAGGATCCATTTTGTTTTTTTATAATCTATATAAACGTCACAGCTAACTTTTTAAATGTCTATTGTTCTTTTTCAGATGATATTACTTCTTTTTAGTGGAGATAAAATCAGTTCATCAGAAACCACCATCAGAATTTGAATTAAACTCAACAAATTTCCTGAATAGGTTTTAGCTAACAAGCTGTCACTTAATGTGAAGAAGACAACTTTTACTCTATTAGTTAAGATCAATTATGATATTAAATAATAATTAAATAATATTATTTTAAATTTTGGGGGTTTTTAATGACAACGGTTTAATTGAAAGCCACGGATTAATTCTGTAAGCGTGAAAATTGCGCAGCGTAAAGTAAGACTGTCTAAACTTAAACACTATTTACCAGAAATATCCTTCGTTCTCTCTACCTCACTCTAATCTTGCCTCATCTTTAATACTGTCCGTCAGTTGGAGCTGAAACAAGTAAGACACACCTGAATAAACTTGTAAAGATAGCGGTGATTTTGCGTGTCTGTTCTTGTAAACTCATGCCACAATACCACTTAACTGCATTCTTCCCATAAACTGTTGAATTAAATTCCATAATCTTACATTTAAATGCTAATACTTGCCTGGTTGGTTCCTATTGTTTTATAGTTTTTAGTTTTTCTTAGTTCTCCTATTTACTTTTTAGTTCTATTTACTTTTTAGTGTTAGTTTTTTGTATGTAAATATTTTTTGATTTTGTGATTTTACTTTGTCTATTGTTGTTTGATTTATTTTATGCGATCATTCAGTTACTCTTTGTGGGGTTTAATAAAGTTGATCTTATCTTATCTCATCTCATCTCGTCTCGTCCCGTCCCGTCGCGTCCCATCTCATCTCATCTCATCTCATCGTTTTCTGACTTAACAAACATCAAAGAAGCTTTCTTTTTTTGCCGCATTAGACTCACTCTTTTCCTAACATATTTTACTCAGTTTTTCTCATATAACCGTGGCACAAGCGACCATAACACAAGGCATTCTAGATGCCTTCGCATATCACGTTTATCTCCACGTTTCTGGGGCAAAGTTTACGCGTACTATCTTCCTCTATCTAGATTGCGCTTCCTAATGAAATCCAGTGCTGTAAATAAATGCCATGTTTAAAGAGCAAGCATTTTATGCAACGCAAAAATTCTTATTGATCAACTAGCATATCATGTGACATTGACATTACATATGTTAACTGTATATCAATTAGGTTATTATCTCATCGCTTCGTAAGGAGGATGAGATATTGTAGTCACTTGACCTGTTGGGCTATATTCGGCTATGTCAGCAGAAATAACAACTGTTGCCATGGTAACAGTTAATTAGTTACTAGTCTAAAGTCCTAGCCCATGGTGGGGTGCCCCAGGGTGGCCAAGGGTCCATAGCGGAGGGAGGAGTCAAGACGTGTCCGTGTGTGTGTGTGCACTCACCAACGTGGCTTTGGCGGGTGCCGGCACAGCCGGCGAGGGCTCCGCTCTCGCACGTCTTTCCTAGCTCACGCGCGGCTCGAAACTGGCGTAGCTGCCCGAAAATTCGGTCACTGCAAAGAGAAGTCACGCGCGGCTGCAACAGTCTGCCTTGGAGCGAAGCCCGCCCCCAAATGTCCGTCTACTTCGCGGGCAGCTTTGCTGCTGGGAAATTCCCTTGCATTCCTTGCGGGGTCCTTTCCCAGTACCCCGTAAGATATTGAGTGTGTGTGTGTCCAATTTTGTTTTCTTAATATCTCCAAAACGGTAAAGCCGATTCTCTTCAAATTTGGTGGGAAGGTGCCCTAGGTAGAACCCCAGTTCCAAATTGACTCCCGGAAGTAAAGGTCAAAGGTTAGAGGTCAAAGGTCGAATTATGTGAAAATCACTCTTTTTTAATAACTCCAAGAAAAACATCCCATGAACATGAAACTTCACAAATATAATAAGAGTGTCTGGCACTACAAAAATATATGGTTGCCATGGCAACCAAGGTCAAAAGTCACGTGACATTAAGATTTTAAGCGAAAAGAGTGTTCCATGAACTCCTCCTTGTGGGCCAGAGCGATTCTTTTAAAATTTGGTGGGTAGGTACCCCAGAGTGTAAAATTGTGTCTGAGTGACTTTTGGCAGAAAAGGTCAAAGGTAAGAGGTCAAATTCAATTTTCAATTCGGTTTTTTAGTATTTTTAGTATAATTCCAGAAGAAAACATTCCACATACATGAAACTTTGCACATATGATAAACGTGCCTAATGCTACCAAAATATATGGTTGCCATGGCAACCAAAGTAAAAGATCAACTTTTTTAGTTTTTTTTTTAGTTTTTTTAATATAATTAAAGAAGGAAACATTCCACACGCATGAAACTTCACACATATGATGAACCTGCGTCATACTACCATAATATATGGTCGTCATGGCGACCGGGATCAAAGGTCACGTGAAATAAGGTCAAAGGTCAATTTTTGTGAAAAATCACATTTTTTTAATGTTTTAAGTATAACTCCAGAAGGAAACATTCCACATATATGAAATTTGGCACATATGATGAATGTGCCAAATGTTACCAAAATATATGATTACCATGGCAACCAAGGTCAAAGGTCACGTAACAGGAAGTCAAAGGTCAATTTTGGTAAAAATTTACATTTTTAGTATGTTTAATATAATTCCAGAAGGAAACATTACACATACATGAAACTTCACACATATGATGAACGTGTCTAATGCTACCAAAATATATGGTTGCCATGGTAACCAAGTTCAAAGATCAATTTTTGTAAGAAATAACATTATTTAAGTTTTTTAGTATAATTCCAGAAGGAAACATTCCACATACATGAAACTTTCGCACATATGATGAACCTGCCTAATATATGAATGCCTTGGCTACCAAGGTCAAAGGTCACGTGAAAGAAGGTCAAAGATCATTTTTCGTGAAAAATTGCATTTTTATTATTGAAAGTATAATTCCAGAAGGAAACATTCCACATACATGAAACTTCGCACATATGATGAATGTGCCTAATGCTACAAAGATATATGGTTATCATGGCAACCAAGTCAAAGGTCACGTGACAGGAAGTCAAAGTCCAATTTTGGTAAAAAAATCACATTTTTTTAGTATTTTTAATATAATTCCAGAAGGAAACATTCCACATACATGAAACTTCACACATATGATGAATGTACCTAATGCTACAAAAAATATATGGTTATCATGGCAACCAAGGTCAAAGGTCACGTGACAGGAAGTCAAAGGCCAATTTTGGTAAAATAATCACATTTTTTAGCAATTTTAATATAATTCCAGAAGGAAAAATTCCGCATACATGAAAATTCACACATATGATGAACGTATCTAATGCCACCAAAACAGATGGTTGCCATGGCAACAAAGGTCAAAGATCATTTTTTGTGAGAAATCACATTTATGTTTCTTTTTAATATAATTCCAGAAGGAAACATTCCACATACATGAAACTTTCATACATATGATAAACTTGCCTAATACTACCATAATATGGTTGCCATGGCAACCGGGGTTGAAGGTCACGTTAAAGGATGTCAAAGGTCAATTTTTGAGAAAATCACATTTTTGATTCCTTGCCGTGGGCAGGCAAGGAATCTGTGCGATGGTGATGTCGTGTGTGTGTGTGTGTGTGGGTGAACTTGTACTGTGATTCTCGTCACTTTGTGTGTGTGTGTCCAATTTTGTTTTGTTCATATCTCCTAGATGGAACAGTCGATTTTCTTCATGCCCTAGGTAGAACCCCGGTGCCACACTGATTTCCAGAAGTAAAGGTCAAAGGTCAGAGGTCAAAGGTCAAATTTTGTGAAAATGACTATGTTTAACCTAACTCCAAGAGGAAACATCCCATTGACATGAAACTTTACATACATAATAAAAGTAGCTAGTGCTACCAAAATATGTGGTTACCATGGCAATCAAGGTCAAAGGGCACGAGATAGAAGGGAAATACATATTTTTAAGCAAAAATCTGTGACATGAAATACTCCTTGTGACGGCGACAGATTCTTTTGAAACTTGGTGAGTAGGTACCACACTGTATGAACTTGTGTCTCGCAGACTCTCGCAGAAAAGGTAAAAAGTCAAAGGTCAAAGGTCAAATTGTGTAAAAAATTACAATTTTTAGTATTTTTATGTTGATTCCAGAAGGAAACATTCCACTAACATGATACCTGACACATTTAATAAGGGTTCCTAGTACTACCAAAATATATGATTGCCATGGGCAACTCATGTCAAGGGTCACGTGAAAAAAGTCAAAAGTACATTTTCTTATTTTTAGAACCGCTACTAAACAGCTGGACCGATTCACTTCAAACTTGGTGCGGAGGTACCCCAGTATGTCAACTTTTGTACCCCAGACCCTCGGAAGTGAAGGTCAAAGATCAGAGGTCAAAGGTCAAATTTTGTGGAAATCACATTTTTTAGTATATTTAGTATTATTCCAAAAGCAAATATTCCATTCCTATAAAACTGCACATACCTGATAAACGTATAAAGTACTAACAAAATACAAGATTTCCATAGCAACCACGGTCAAAGGTCATGTGAGAGACGGTCAAATGTACATTTTCTTATTTTGAAAACTACTGGGAAACGGCTGAGCCGATTCTCTTCAAACTTGGTGGGAAGGTACCCAAGGGTATGAAAATATGTCTCACTCAGTCGGGAAGTAAAGGTCAAAAGGTAAAAATAATAGCTGGTGTGCCTGCGCGTGGTAAACACACCGAATACATTTTTCTGTGTATGAATCTTAAATATACTTGACGCGAACTATACCTCGCGTTAAAAAAAGGCGAATGCACAAATTGCTTCCCCGTAGAAAGCGCGTAGTAAGACAGCAACGAGACCTTTACGAGCCTGTTCACTGTGAACAGAGCCTCGCCGGTACGTGGTGACTGCTTTAACACTGATAATAGCAACGTACCGTAAGTGAACAGTACACATATTATGTGCGTTTGTTTTTAGTACTGGCTCTCCATTCCAATAATGTGCATGCTAACGCGCACAAGTATGCATATCATATTATGAGCACAGATTTTCTGAATAGCGCACTGAATTCGTCCTTTTTACACAACAAAAGGGTGCACGGAGACGCAAATATCAGGGCGGAAGTGTGGATTTGACATACGCGCCTTTCTATAGACCTTATGCATATGATGTCACAAAGGAGAAAGTGCTCCCTCTTTTGGAGGAAAATGGCGGAAAAGCGCGTATCATTGTAAGTTACACCAGTAAATGCAGACAGCTCATTTGTCAACCAATCGTATACGCGCGTACGTCTACTACATGAGGAGCGAAATCCACGCTGTTCGTGCACGTGTGCTCCATTGTTTTCACCCAAAATGACGTCAGTGTAATGTCAATGCATAAAGTCTATTCCGTGATGTACGTATAATAGGCACGCATTTCAGAAAACGCCATTGTTAGAACAGCGGAGTTTGCGTGAGCATTGTATACACGCAGAAAATAGGTATAGCCTGTCTTTTCATCTAGAATACTTCACGCGTACTGTGTTATCATTGAAGAAAGCGCTGGTAGTTGCTTTCACTTTGTGAGCGCGTGAAAAATTAAAGGATATAAAAATGCGTAATTTGAAGTTACCATAGAAACTGACATATGAATAGACTATGAGTTTCAGTTCAAACCACTCATTGTGCGTTCATATTCAAGTGCACATAGCCGGAGACCGGGGAACCAATTTTGAAGTGCTGGGGCTAATCATCGAAGCCGCCCAATATGTTCAATAAAAAAATGCAGTTTAATGCGGCCCAAAATGCAGTTTAAGGCATATGAAAGAGTAACACGGCAGAAAAAGTGCGTCTCCGCGGTCCCTGCAGTTATGTGTAGGCCTTTTGCCACAAGGAAGAGAAAAAGTTCTTCTTGTTAGTAAGTTACATGGCTCAATGCGTGTGCTAGCGATGAGATAAGCAACTCCGTAGATTGCCCTCTTGTTTTAAATCTTTGTTTCGTTCTTCTATTACTTACAGAGAGTGTTCTGTCCAACAAGTTTGCAAAGGCTTTTTAGAGTACTTCCTTTCGTAACTTGTATGCAGTTTACATTTAAATTTGTCAAATCACTTGTCAATATGTTTATTTTTATGTATTTTGATTGTCGTATTCCAGGAAATCTAACAATGCTTCATAACATTTTTTACGGGAAACCCATACTCCTCGTAGTGCTTATTTTTTCAGGATACATGTAGGGCTGTAAAGACCGAGTTCGGACTCTGACTCGAAATGGGAATTGGCCCGGAATGGGCCCAAATGGACTCCGACTCCAAGCCGATTCCAGCCGAGTCCATGAACGTAAGGCTTTGTAAATATTACTGAAGGTTTCCTTGTTATTGTTATACATGAATGGACACACTGTAGAATGGACTCGTAAAATGGCTTTGAAAATTAACGGCACCTAAAAAATGGGAGATGCTTGATCCTTTAAAGGTTTCTTTTTTAATTTTTGAAGAAACATTAGGTTTCCGTTGTGCATGGTGGGAAACCTGTGATATCAGCAGGGCAAATCGAACGGACATAGCTTTCATATTCCCTTAAAATTCTGATACTACTATAATTATGAAATATTTTCAAACGTTGTTTGCTATTTTACAATTGCATGGAACAGTTTTACACTAGACCTATATCCAAACATTGTAACAGTGTCAAATTTCAAGGATAAACAAGAAAACAAGAATCAACAAAAAAATGTGCCGTGCTCCAATTTGTCCACTTTGGCATCACATTCTATGACCTTTAGGAAACTTAATGCATTTTTGACAAATTAACCAACCTTTAAAAAGGGATATCTTAAGTTAGGAATGACATTTTGGTACAGGGTTATTCCACCCTGTACTGAACTGTTTTCTTTGATATAACACCCCTACAAAATGCCACTCTACAACACTTTTAACCAGGCCAATATACAAGTGGTGAGGTCTCCCTGAAAACATCTCCACCTTACAATGGGATATCTTTTTTCCACTGCGATTTTACACCGTCCTGTACACTTCTCGGGAATACTTTGTAGTGTTTTGTTTTTTGTTACAATTTCAAATCGCTTTCAAACCCCTTTGAATGCTGTCCAGAATAGAACAACAATAGTGTGCGCATCATACTGGTATTTATGCCCCAATTAATGAGAGTAAACTTCGAGTTAAACGACCCCCCAAAAAGATGAAAACACCCCAAAGCATATGCTATACACCTCACAAACAAACTGATTTCTTAGTCCTTCGAGACTAACTAAAACATTTGCTGCTTTAAAATATTAAGCAGACTGTGATTTCACATTTTCGATTTTCTACAACTGCATAATTTCAATTTCTTTTACAAGTTTTTCATCTTTTCCGGTGCTATCAATATATTATCGTCAATTTACTATCTTCGTGGTAATTTATTGTGCATGTAATACAGACAGACACATTTACTGCATTTCGTGCAGTATAGATAAGACAGATTTTCAGGATTAAACTTACATCTTGTATCTTCTTACATGTCAATTAAAGAGTGGTTTACCGTCATATTCATACATTTGAGATTATCTTTCTTTCAGAGAGTAATCTGGGGCCCAGGATGAGAAGAATAGACAGCCCATGTCCGTTAAAAGATTAAAAACACATGTTCTAGTTAAAGGGTAGCAGCTGCCGCCCAGCAATGAAGGAGGGGATAGAAACATGTTATTAATCACTGGAGTCAAAAAAAAAAAAAATTAATGGAAAAAGAAAGTTTGAAAATGATTCACCCACAGTGAAACGTATAGAGCATTCCACTTCTGTAGTGGTAAAATATTCTCAACATTTCGCAAGTCTCAACACTTTTCGATTTACGACCACACTTAATGCGTCCCTAGCAAAATCTGAAATACCAGGAAAATGTTTTAGCATGACTCTTCAAAAGGGTCATAGGTAAGCTATATATGACAGGCCAACAAATTATTTGTCAACAGAATGTATGAAACAGTTATATTGTTTGGATAAACGTGAACTTCCTGCTAATTCCCAGCAGACGAAATTTTATGAGGACGTTTCAGTCTTCTGTCATTAGGTCATACATGTACACTGTTTGTGTATTATGTGCAGCGACCAGAATTTTCTCTCCTTGAGATGTTTCTAGTACAATAACATCCCGTGCATCTCCTTCCAACTTTCTCCTTGTTAATACCTGACTGCCATCGTGATTGTACTGAACAACGAAACAGTGTTTAGTGTACTGAGTATATTTATTCCACAACACGTACATGAAACCTTTCTTGTCACTGCATACACTAATGGGTGCAAAGGTCTCTCCCTCTAGTTTTGGCTTGATAAAATCACCCACCAGCTTACTCTGGAACTTGTCCATAGTAGTTACATACCATTTCTTTCCGGCATAACCACAAAAACAAGTAGATGACGGTCACTGACAGTTATATCTCGTGGCCATTTTATCATCTTCGGAAGTGTCAGGATGTGAAGGTAATTCAAGTGATCATCAAATACGTACACATCTCTGCTTTCATCACCTTCCACCAAGATGTGATTGTTGACAGGATCGGTAGCTACACACCTTACATACCTAGCGTTCGGCCAGCTGCTGATGACTTCACTGATGTTCTTTTCAATATTAGAACCATCACGTACATCATACAAACCAATTTCGCTTGGGTCACATATTGTTGCCACTTTATGTTGTGACAAGAATTTACAGTACTGGGCCGGCTGATGCTCCCTGTGTTAGCTGTCTTCTCCTTTAATTTCCTACCGTTGATATCAGTGACAATGATGAATGATGCCGCATAGACTGGTGTGTATCCTGATATGACAATGTTACCATCACCACTAACTGTCAAACCGCGGACATAGCGGTATGGATCACTAATATTTATTTCCCTTGTAACTTGATAGGATATTTTCGAAGCATTTGGTTTCCCAAAGGAGTATTGTTTGTAATTGACTGTCACGTCCGTGAATGTCGTCAGTTGTGGAAAGCCCTTTTTTAAATTTTCCATTAGATTTGTAGATGCTGTACACATATCGGGGATACACTGTACGGCCGACCAGTCATTGTCAGAATCGAAAATACTAGAAGCCATTAGGTTTAAGGTTTCAAATCTCCTTTTTATGCTATTAAAGTGTTGTGACATTGTTACAATAATTAACGTACTCTTTTTCAGTTGTTTTTCTACTGACTCCAGTAAATGTTGCTTGTTTCCATCAAAGCGTTCACGTTTTTCACGTAACTTAGCAAGTTCCTTTTCCAGAGAATTTTCTCGCGCCTTAAAGATATCTGTTAACTCAACTGTTTTTTCTTTAAATATTTCTTCATAGTTTTTTTCTCAATTTCCTGTATTTCGTTTTCCATTTCTCTCTGCAAAGAATCAAATATCTTCTTTTCTGTATTTTGTTTTTCCGGGTTCAATTGCTGTCTCCTCCCTTCAATATCCTGTATTTTCGTTATAGTTTTCTGACCCTCCTTTTCGTGCATCTTTTTCACTTTTTCTTTTTCAAGACTTACATTTAATAATAATTTTTGTTTTGCCTTCATCGGTGTAATGTGTTTCTTGTCCTTTTTAATCTTACCGAGTACCTTAAGCATTTTAGAAAGCTCTTCTCTTTTTAACTTGGCCAATCCTTTTACTTCATGAAGATTGTGTCCCTTTTGTTCACCATACGTACATGCCCTGCATGCAAACTGGAAGGTAGTTGCAAGTTTCACAGCATAACTCTGATAATTTTTCAAGATGAGCGTAACACCTGGGAGCATTTCGCACAGAGGCTAACTTCTCTAATGTAATGTTTTCCTCTCAATATCTTCCAATGACAAAGTGTGCTTTTGATGGTCCTTTACCATTTTTTGTAACATGAAAATTATGACAATCCTTACAGAAAAAATTGTTACACTTAAAGCAATATGCTGCAATTCTGAGATGTTTTGAGCAACCGCAACATTCCGGTATTTCGTCACTTTTCAGTGACTGTTGAATTTGTACATAATCAACAAGGTTTTTTTAATAAAAGACTGTTTATAATCCATCAACTCCAATTGTTGGTATTTGTATTTCTTTCCTACATTCGGGACATTTAAGGACGTCATAACTTCCTTCTATAATTGATTTCAAGCAATCTTTACAGTATCGATGAAGACACGGCAACTGTTTCGGTTCTTTAAGTTGTTACAGACAGATAGAACAGAGGCAAAACATGTTGTCAATATCTTGTAACTGAGATGTAGCGGCCATTTTTATTCGCATTTATAGATGTTTCTGAAGAAGAAATGAGAAGTTTTCAATAAACATGTGAAAAGTATGTCAGCTAAAATGTGGCGGGCGGGGAAGGGGGAGGTAGGTTGATGAGTGTGTGTACCTCGATACTCTTTGTTCCATTTGGACGGAACCCATTATAGGAGAAATTATAATGTTTGAAACGAAAGTTATGAGTGTTCACTCCGCCTTGAGAGAGAAATTAAAAGTGGTGAGACTGCCTTTTCATCGGTGAGAAAATGGCGATTGATAGGAAAAGTGGTGTTTATTATAATCCTTTTCCTTCAATTGTGTTCTTGCACAAGACTTGGAAAAGTCTTCGTAATGCTTTTCTGCAGAGGGTCGTTTGTCACGTTAAAGACGTGGCTAGCGCACACCGTTTTTTAAGTGAACCCACTCTATCGGCTGATATGTATCCCTGCAAAGTTGATTTGTACAAACGCATGAGAAAAACACAGAGACTTGTCCCAAGTTTAATGAATAATTTAATCACTCAAACTGCCTTTTTCAAATGTTGTATTATTCATAACTCTTGTGGTAGGGTGAATTTTTTGGGAGTTTGTTGGCCAGACGGAATGGTTTCATTAAAATAACAGGTATTTTCCGTCAGTGTTATGTTGACTCAATGTAAACACGGTTAGCCCCTTTACTAATATTTAAGTACTAAACAGACATGATTATACATTGCTAATACGAATTGACTTCCCTCTGTTTAAATGCATTTGTTATTCTGTCTTCAATCAGACTGTTGCTTCTTAGTTTCTTCACATACTATCAAATACATCAATAACATATTATTAAAAGGGAGCCCGTAGCCAGGAATTCTGACACAGGGGTACCGAACATTAGTATTTGTATCACCAGCCTGGTACCACTAGAAGTTTGCAGTTTCGGAAGACCACAGAGGATATCTTCAGGCTAACCCAGATAGCCTCAGAAAACTAATGTTAAGTGCACATAATTTACCCTCCCTAAAACAGTTCCCCTTTTCTTACGATATAAAGCTTAAAAATGTCGTAGGCAATTTAAATATGCAGAGTTTATGGTTTACTCCCTCTTTAACGGCAGAGTAGAGTAATATTATGATATACATTGTCATAGAAGGAATAATAAATCAGAAATTGAGTGGAATAAGTATCCCATGGACCTTATGCATTTACATTATTACCTATTTGATAAGTAAACCGCCCGTCTTCAAGTTAACGGGCATGCTGCACTATTGGGTGTATCTAAGTAGGTATATGTCATTGAGCAGGATATCGAAACCTATTCTGCTGTATGGTATATGCTTGTCTTCTAAGTAATAGCACTTCGGTTTTTATGATCCTGTGACGTCATATAAACAAAGTGTATTATATGACTGCATCAGCCGACGGCATGCACCTTATACGAAACTGTAGGCTATCTCGGCAGTAAGGACCTGCATATAGCCTCTTAGGGCGGTTAAGATGAGAAGCTCCTGCAAAGCAGTGAAGGAGAAGTATCCAACAAAACTTTTAAAGGACCCCAATTGGGCTGAAAATAAAGATTTATATAGGGGTTGGATTTCATCATTTCCTGCAATGAAAAATTAACGTTACACAACTGTCTTCTGCAAGGAATCACATCAAACTATTTTGAGGGAGGGTGGGGGTTTGTTCTATTCATTTACCTCCAGGGCTTTTTCTCCCCTAGTACCTAAATGGCTGGTCAACGTTCATTGCTGTGATTAAGAAACGGTAGTTTAAGTCACATACTTGGGTTAAAATGTAGAATTACACCGATAACCACAAGACCAATCACATGCGAAGAAAAGTATTTTCAGGCTTAACTTTTTGGAAGACAAAATTTAAAGTTACAAGAATGAAAGTGTCTTCGTACAGAACCAGTCAACTTGGGTTGTGTGATGGAAAATGCTTTGTAAAGCACAACTTTCGGCAAAGTTCGCAGGTAACAGTTTCTCTCAGGCTACTTAAACTGTTGAATGACAATATTTAGCCTAAGGATAACAATTTTCGACATTCCGCAAAAAAAGCTGGAATGTAGGGGAACCCAATCGGCCTACATTTATTATACAAACTACGTCTATAAGTCCTCCCCAAATGAATTGGCATTTGTCATTATTTGCGTATCAAACATTGGCAAAAGTTGTATTGTTTTGACTAGATTAAACTTATGCAAGTCCCATCACAACGCCTCTACTTTTTTATCAGATACTGTACTTAATTTTGACAAAGATGTGAACAAGGCCCCTACCTAGAAAAAAAAAACTGCTATAGCCTAGAAAAAAACTGGTATAGCCTAAGTTTCGGTTTATACATCTTGTAGTAAAGAGAGTCATTATCAGAAAAAACATTGTTCAGACAAAAGGATAAAGATCACATTGCAATATTATCACCTTTATCAAAAAAGCCATACGAGTACTGGTCTACAGTCAGTTGAGGCGGGGGACGGGGTGCAAGCACTTTTCCGCGAAGTTGAAACACGTTTGCAAGACAAATAGCAACTGTTTTACCAGGAAATGACACCGATGGTAGCTAGTCA
Organism: Holothuria leucospilota; assembly: GCA_029531755.1. Taxonomy (NCBI): domain Eukaryota; kingdom Metazoa; phylum Echinodermata; class Holothuroidea; order Aspidochirotida; family Holothuriidae; genus Holothuria; species Holothuria leucospilota. The sequence continues at coordinate 36,833,643 of CM055972.1, read as the reverse complement.
AGTCACAAGCCATTTTTGCAAGTCCAAGTCAAGTTAGAAGTCGTTTGGGTCAGTCACAAGTCAAGTTAAGCCAAAACTCGTCCCACGTCAACTTAGGTCACAAATTTTGGTTAGTCAAGTAAAAAGTCATTTGACTCTAGCACAGATTAAAAGTAAGAACCATTATTCCATGTGAAGTGAAGTCGCAAAGTTGTCCAGTTGTTCCACTATAATCAATCAGGTGATAATTTAGGCCTGCCTCGAGTTTGCATTTTAAACCTGACGAAGACAAAAATTGGCATTTTCAGAAAAACTCCTTAACTTTTGCTTTCTTTTTTAGAAATAACTGGTTCGTCCATGAAGGTGGCTCCGCGCAGTCACCTTAACATAGTAGGGGCACCTTGAGTGGTCTCTATAATCGATCAGTGCATTCTGATGGTGTCAGGTATCGTGTTGGGTAGTACCACTTGCATCACGTAATTTCAAACATTAAAAAAAGGCCTAAATAAGTTATTCTTCCATTTTAAGGAAAAACGATAACTCATAACCAAGTTTTCAAGTTTAGCCATTTGAATAAGGTCTATACATCTCACATCCCACTGAACCCCCACCTGGGCGTTTTCCAGATCCCAATGGGGCCTCTAGGTGAGCCTGTAGACCCGCAGTTAAGGGATCACTTCTGAGGTGCCTTCGACCCCTTTTGGTGTCTTTCTAACAAAGTTCTAAATGGCCCTAAAATTTCCCCCCCGACTATTCGAAACCTGGCGCCACCCCTGCGTACACGTCATTACGGGACGTGTACGCAGGGGCCTTCATTATCTACTCTTGCGGTGCTTACCAGTAAATGAAGTCCCACTGAGGACTTACAGATTGCAGCGTGTCAGAGGGACCAATTTACGAAGTCTTCGCCAATACTAGGTAGAAGGGACTGTAGTGGAAAATTTATGTATTGATAGACTGCAATTTCCTGTAATCTAGGACGCTTGTAGAGGATAGCAAAATTTTCTCCCGTCTGCCCAACCATGGAGGTCTGAGGTCAGCTTTGGCCAGTACGGCGTCCCTCTTTCGGGAACTGTTCCGGCTAAACCTTCCTGGATCAACCACATGTGCACATCGTTCTTGCTTATATACAAGACATAGTGTCGTGTTATTGAGTATTAATCATCAGTAAAGTTCTTCATACTTTCATATGAGGACCAAACACTGGATATTATTTAGCAGTAGTTATTAGCAGTATGACGTAGTGCCGCAATCGAAAGTAAAATATCTGGAGTAAGACAGCTGGTTGAATAGTGGTTTCAAAGCATATACTTGTAATTTAACTAGTTGATACAAAGCATTTAATTATCCCCGAGGTTTGGGTCAAATGTCGTAGGCTGAAAACGACATGAGTGCCAGCTTTTAATAAAGGGTTAGTTAACGCTGGACCGGGCATTTAGTAGAGGATAATGCACGATAGGGAGTTAATGCAAGCGATGCACGAAGGTCCAGCCTGAACGCATCTAGCGATAGCATTAACCCTCTGAGTGCATTATTCTCTATTTAATGCACGGTCCAGTCTTGATTGACCCTGTTCATTCATACACACAGGGGCGGACTGGCCACACGTGCATTCGGGCAATGCCCGATGGGCAGGTGGCTAGAGAACCAGGTAAAATTACTGTCCATTTTCACAACAGGTAAAAGAATACCGACGAGCTATGCAGTATGCAGATATATGTTAGCGACTGTGGGAATCAGCTCATGAAATCACCATGTTATTTCGTAACAGAAGAACGTACTATTGGCAACACGTCTGTGCTAATATTTTCGCACAGATATACAAATACGGTGACCAAGATCAGCGTGATCAGCAATACACACCACACCGCCCGGGAAATGCCATTTCCTGCAATCTGGAGGCTTTTAGAGGTAAATTTTGTTTTGTACGCTACGTGTCAATCATGGCGGCGCTTCCCTTTGAAAATATATGGTTTAGTGAATTTTATTTAGTTCTTTTTCCATTTTTCAACATGTTGTCACAAAATGCTTGAAAAACTAAATAAAATCCAGTGTACAACACATATTTTTGTCTATTTTTCATTACGTTTTTGACTTTCCTCAGTTTTAACAAGTGTTACTTCTGGAAAATTTTTTTAAAGGATTATTGTAACCTACCAAGTTGAGAAATATAACATCATTTTGTATCTATGCATTCCTTTAGTCAAAAAACTACCCCATCCCCTTTGATCCCTCCCCCAAGAATGTGATCACTATGTAACTATCATGTCAATGAATAATGGGCCGGTCTAGGTGAATAATACCTGGGCCGGTTCTAGGACCAAGTCCTCCCCCGCATACACAACAAGATTTTGATGAAAAGGAGAAAAAACAGAAAGAATAGTTGTGTTTGCAGATAATAACATTTTATTGAAATGAAACCCCGAGGAAAGATGAGACGTATTCACGACCATTCAAAACAATGTTCATGCGCAATTTACAGTAAACAAAATGAATTCAATAAAAATATCCATAAATAATGAAATATAACAACGGTGTGACTAGCTTTGGGGAAAGTGTTCTTCTTTCAACAATTCAACAGCCAAAAAGGGCAAAACATTAATAGTTGGTAACGTAACTAGACGTAATTTATGTTCCATGGCAACCCTTAGCCACGAAATCTTGCATTTGTATCATGTACATTTGCACTCCACACAGAGCTGGTATGCAACTTTCATATGCATTGTCACTAGGCCTAAAACATGGTACGTTATGTGTGCGCACATGTGTGCATAAACATGCACGTACGACATATACTATATTCAGTTACATATCCACCAGCATGCTTAAAGTAGCGCAGCGAGGTCTTTTTTAAAATTTTCCGCCATTTGTTGAAACCCTAACAGACCTGTTCAGGTCTTCTTGAGCTTTAAAGTTACTTCAAATGTTGGAATTTGCCTAGGATTATCTTTTGGGAGTTAAACAGTTACAGCTTTTGAAACGTACATTTGGAGAAGGTTTGGAAATCTGAGAAAGCTCAGCCCTAACAGCAGTAGTAACGTCGATTTCGATCGAGGATCCAGTGGTCGACCTTCATGTTAGTTATAAAATTACGGAGGCCTAGGCCTATTTATTTTTATTTTTTTATTTATTTTTTATTTAAACATTCAAAGGGGTAAACTCGGTTAGCTGAAAAAGCTAACCCCTTTAAAAGTAACAAATAAATGAATACAATAAAAAGAAATGTTTGGAACAGAAGAAGGGTAAACAAACATAATAGGCTTAAAAACTTAGCATTGACTTACAACAAAATGAAAACGGAGATAAAGATCACATAAAATCACAAAACATGACTAAAGTGACATTAGAATAGAATATACCTGCGGCTAAGATCCATAAAACATCAACAGGCATCTACAAAACAGGATAAATATACATAAGACACTTAAAAATTAAGAATAGCCTCAGAGCAAGATAAAACAGAGATAAAGGAAAATAAAAACACAAAAAACATGACTAAAACGGACATTAAGATAGAAAATATACATGGACGTATGAACTTATCATCAATAAAATAGTCACTAAAAGAGAGAACGCAGAACGCATGGCACAGATTCCAATAGACGTGTAAAAACGGGGAAAGCCACGGCCGTTTTTTTACAATCATGTGGTAGTTGGTTCCGCTCTTTGGCTGCAATGTATGAGAATTTTTTGTTATGGTATTCAGTTCTCCCACCTGCTAAGAGGATACTATTACTAGATGTCGATCTGAGGGCTCGACGATGTACCTCAACAGAAAACCTAAACATATCAGTAATGTACCGTGGAGTTGGACCGTTTTAAGCTTTGTATACTATACATAATCTTTTAGATCGTAGTAAAACATCTATTAACTTCCAGTTGAGAGCTTTCAAAAGATCATTTGATCTGTTTTCAAAAGAGGCATTTAAAATTATACGAGCTGTCATTTTTTGCAGGCGTTGTAGCCGTGAAATATTTCAACACTAGAAGTTCCCCAAACAGTACTGCCATAATCGAAAATAGGGAGAACGTCACCATTGTAGAAACGAATTTGAGTGCTGGTGTCAGTATACGGCTTTGTGCGTCTAAGTAAGGCCAATCTGTTATACTAATAACACTACAAATGTGGTCAGTCTGATCTTTCCAAGTCAGGTGGTTAATTATCAATCATTATTCTTAATAGTTTTTCACAAGAGACATTTTGGAGAGTAGCATCGTTAACAACCACGGATAATTCTTTCCCATTTTTCAGCGAGGACAGTTTTTGCCTTGCCCGATTAACATGGCTTTAGTTTTACTTGTATTGATAACCATTCTATTATTTTTACACCATGAGCTTATACCTGTCATGTCTTCTTCCATCTTCTGATTCAGTTCAGTAATCGATCTAGCATTGATATGGAATGTAGTGTCATCTGCATATATCAGCAGAGCAATGTTGAAGGCAAATATCTATGTCGTTAATGTAAATAAGAAATAGGAGGGGGCCTAAAATAGAGCCTTGTGGGACACCGCACGTAATTCTTCCCGGGGTTAAGAACACCCCGTTTCCATAATTATGTAGTTTGCATTCTTTCAGTTAGATATGACGTAAACCATTGAATAGCATTACTAGATAATCCATAAATTTTTAACTTTTGCATTAAAATTTCGTGATTTACCAAGTCAAATGCCTTGCGTAGATCTAACTAGAAAATGTGGTTACGAAAATCGTAACCACTTACTGTCCATGATTGTTTCTGTGCTGGTATTTTGAAACGTCCTCAGTGGTTATGCTAGCTCAGTAGTGTAGCCAGGATTGTATCATGGGGAGGGTTTTGGAGTACGACATGAGGGAAAGGTCTAAGGGGAGGGAGAAAAACGGCTATTTTAGGTCTCCAGATGCAAAATGGTGCAATGTTTGTGCCTCAAATGTAATAAAGTTTATTGTGAACATTTGTTTTTGCAATTATATTTTTCAAGGTTGGGTCATGGGGGTTTCAACCCTCAAAACCCTCCCCGTGGCTACGACACTGTGCTCAGAATATCGCTCTTTCAATTTTCAGTGTTGGCACAGTAAAGATGTGAGAAAGATCGACCAAATCCGTAAGAAAATAGGCCTATATGTACTTGAAGATAATTAAATCCTCTTCATGCACCGAAATTTGAGTGACAGATCACTTTGCTTTTACTGTTTGACTTCGAGAAGCACAAACTTTGGGCTTTGCATGTAGGAAATGGTAGGTCTATACTCTCAAGGTCTTGTGGGAAGTATTCAAAAATATTTCATGTCTAAACAAATAAGCCTATAGCTGTACTTCTCCGCAGATATCATCACAATGGACTTATAGGCTGCAAGCTTCATTTCTTGCTTCAAAATGCTTCAAGAAATCTCACCTTTCGTGATTGACCTTGCCCACATACTCTAAGCAATCGACCAATCAGCAAACGCGACAGCACTTATAGCCGTACAGTGTGTGTGTCAATGGCAGCTCCCTGGTTTTACGACATAAGAAGCGTGCGTAGAGTAGGCCTACTGTGTGCGAAATACGACAGTACGACCATGTGCCACAATATACTGTAGACCTACTACTGTTGGTAGTTTGACTTACTCAAGCCATTCTTAACAAAACAATAAAATACAAAACTGCTAAAATAAAAACCAATCATGCTCAGCCCCATTCCAACCAAAAGTGACCAAGAAGTCTCGTTCCCATCTACATGATTCACTCTACATAATGAGCTCAATGGTAGAACAAAACACTCAATGAGAATCAAGAAACATTGAACGAAAGAACTGCTTCTCGAAAATGAGAAGCGTGCCTAAGGTACTGTCCATGACGTCATGGACAGTACAAAAACACAGAACCTGTAAAATACCCTTTATCAATGGTATCCATCCAATTGTTCACTAAGTTTTAGCAAAGCCGTTTCACATGAGTGATTTTCTCTCCACCCCGATTGTGCTACACGAAGCAAGTCGTATGATTTTAGGTAATTGCTGAGAGCACTGTGAACATGTTTCTCTAGTACTTTCGACAAAACTGGTAGGATTGGGATTGGGCGATAGCTTGAAACATCAAGTTTGGAGCTGTCCTTAAAAATTGGAAAAAAAATGGAATTTTTTTTGCATGTTTCCAACTAGAAGAGAAAACATTATTTCTAACACTGACATTGAGAATAGGTTAGGTTATTTGACTTTGAATTATAACCGTGTACTGATCCCTTGCCTCTGAGGGTTTCATGTAAAATTTGGGAATAAATTTAAAGCGTTTCGTAGACATGAAAGTGTCTTGACAGGCCTTTACGTGAGTAGTGTCAAAACATAGAGCAGGCTATTAGCTATCCTGCTATGCTCAATAACGTTAGGCCTGGCTTATGTGCCAAGCCAGCCTTATCTGAAGGTACATTATAGTAAGGTATTATTGTATTCATCCACCGGTGATTTTGTTCTAAATTTACCATGCGGTTGTCCTAAGATAAACCACGGTCACCTGACCGTAATGTACCAGTTGAGTTGAGGATTTTTACTAAGTATGAATGAACTAATGTAACTTGTACACTTCAGTTGATTGCAGTTAAAATCTGAAATTTTAAGAAACCAACAGACAAATATATTACAACCTTACCAGCAGGACTTACTTTAAACTATGAACATATACATTTCTTACCAGAATGGAGAGTAAAGTCGCCACAAATTAAGTTTCCCTTCTTTTTACTTAAGCACTTTTATAGCTGAGTATATTGTTTACATGTGGATCTTATCCTTTTATCCATAACAATAAACACCTCACCCACGGCTACAATTATTCTGCCGCATGTTATACCTGCAGGTTTGGTATCATTTTATATCATCTAAAGATAAGTGTAGAATAAACAAGTTTATTAAATGTACACCACAGATATTAAATGTAGATTACAAGTTACGAGCAGATATTGTGAATACAAAATACAGGTATATGAACAACATGCACAGCAGAAGTCCGACCGCCAATGTCGCGCAGGTTGACTGCTTGTTACGGCCCCATAGCTACATTTTTCGTGCATCAAGCACATCGTAGCCTAACATTTGTCGTCGATTAGTGTACAATGAAAATACGGTAAGCGAGTGCGTATGCAATAGATATACACTGGCTGCATCGTGCTGGACAGTCGTCGACATGATGTGATCTCGAAAGCCACAGCTGACTAATGAATATTCATAAGTGCCAATGACTGCCCACCCAGTTGGGACCCCAACTGGGTAGACTGCCTAGAACGAAAGCATACGAAAGCATATTCTACAGTTGTTTGAATTACTGTTACTGTGTTTTACTGTATTTGTTTTATACCGTTTTAACTAGCTCTTTTCCTCTAAAAAGCGTTCTCCTGGTTGTATTTTTGTGTGAAGAACATGAAACACGGCCTCTTCTTTTCCATTGAAAATTTTCAGGGAACTCGTGTTGGGACTTTTGGGGTTTTAATAAAGAAAATTTGAAAATTTGGGGTTTCAACTAAGGTTTGTGCCCTCCTTCAATGCAAACACTGGGTAAAATATCGTGGTGACTTGTTTGTCACAAACAGAGAATATACACTTCCTTATAACGACGAAACTGGAAAATTCCTCCACAAATGGTGACCTTTCTCGACCGGGTGAGGCATGGTTATGACCCCACTTTACTACTGACAGGCTTAATTTTGAAAAAAAAAAAAAAAAACACCCTAGTGTTTGGAGTGATTTATACCACACTGTATTTAATCCGGTAGATTTTCTCCCTCGGGGAAAACCCAAATTCTCCCAAACGGGGGAAACATGCATATCCAGGGCAACACAGTAAGCAGGCAACGCAGTAAGCTGGTTTGCCAGCCTTACATAACTTAGGTTACCAAAAACGAAGGCCACTCCAAAATACCTTGTGGTTTTCCTCGACAACGGTGTGATGAACAACCATTAAATTAGGATGATGGAAGTTTGTCGGTCAATATAATAATACACATACGGAATATGCATTTAATTTTATAACATTAGACCTATAAACTTTGAAAGGTGTTCCCAAAATCATTCGCCTGTGAAAATGTTCATACAAGATGCTTGAGACGTTGGGTAAAATAAGCAAAATGACGGCACCTATAAACATATTCTCTCAAAATCGGGGGACGACAAGATTATTTCAAAAAGTGGAATCTTCAGAACTTCCAAAACCAGCAATATCTGGAAGTCTTAGACGAGATCTATGCATTTTTATTTTTCTAGTTCAACCATTACGAAGGGCCGTATGTACATGTGACAGGCCTTGAAATTATTTTACAGCAGAATGATGCTGTGGGAATACCAGATAGTGGGAATAAATGCATTTCTGCTGGATTATCGCAGTGTTAGAAATTACATGACGTTTTAGTTTTCTGTAATAAGGTCATAAAAGTACAGTGTTCTTGTGTTGCATGTAGCTACTAGTAGTTTTTCTCCTTGAGATGTTTCTGCTACAGTGACAACAGCTGCGTCTTTATCCACTTTTCTCGTTGCCAATAAATGGCTGCCGTCGTGATTATACTGGACAAGGTAACATTGACGAACGCCGTACTTATAGGCATTCCACAACATGTACACGAAGCCATTATTGTCTGTGCATACACTGATGGGGTCAAAAAAATTTCCCCGAAGATTTGGTTTCATGAATTCACCTACCAGCTTACTCTTCAATCCGTCCGTTATAGTTACATAACAGTTTTTCTCGTTATAATCACACACTAGTAGATGACCGTCACTGACAGTAATATCAACTGGGCATCTGATTATCTCTGGAAGTGCCAGGATGTGAAGGTAATTAAGCTGATCATCAAATGCATACACATCTCTGCTGTAATAACCGCCCACCAAGATGTGATTGTTGAATGGATCTGTAGCTATACAACTTACATCCCGGTCTTTCGGCCAGCTGCTGATGACGTCAGTGATGTTCTTCTTGATGTATGAACCATCACGTATATCGTACAAACCAATTTCGTCTGGTTCACATAATGTTGCCACTTTATGTTGTGACAAAAATTTACAGTATCGGGCTGGCCAGTCATTCCCTGTGTTCACTGTCTTCTCATTTAATATCCTTCCAGTCATGTCGATCACAACGATGAATGATGTCTGTCCATCTGATCTGTATCCGGATATTGCAATGTTACCTTCACCACTACCTGTCACACTACAGACACAACAGTATGGATCATGAATAATTTCCCTTGTAACTTGATCGGATATTTTCGTAATGTTTGGTTTCCCAAAGGAGTATTGTTTGTAATTGACTGTCACATCAGTAAATGTTGTCAGTTCTGGGAAGTCCTTTTTTAAATCTTCCATTAGATTTGTAGCTGCTGTACACATATCAGGTACACACTGTACGACCGACCAGTCATTGTCAGACGCGAGAATACTAGAAGCCATTACATTCAAGGTTTCAAATCTTTTTTTTATGTTATCAAAATGTTGTGACATGTTTTCAATAATTTTCATATTCTCATTCTGTTGTTTTTCTATTGACTCCAATAATTCCTGCTTATCATTTTCAAAGCGCTCACGTTGCTTACGTAACTTAGCTAGTTTCTTTTCCAGAGAACTTTCTCGCTCCTTAAAGGTATCGTGTAACTCAAGTTTCTTTACCCTAAAGATATCTTCATACTTTTTCTTTACTCCTTGTATTTCATGTTTCATTTCTATCTCCAAGGAATCAAATATTTTCTTCTCCGTATTTTGTTTTTCCTGCTCCACTTGTTGTCTCCTCCCTTCAGTATCTTGTATTTTCGTCATTATTTTCTTATCCTTCCAGTAATGCATCTTTTTCAATTTTTCTTTTTCAATGTTTACATTCAACATTAATGCTTCCTTCGCCTGTCTTGGTGCTAATACATTTTTGTCCTTATTAATCGCTTCGAGAGTCTTAAGTTTTTGGGTAAGTTGTTTTCTCTTCAACTTAGCCAATGCTCTTACTTCATGAAGGTTATGTCCTTTGTGTTCACCATACACACAGGCAACGCAAATTGGAAGGTTGCCGCAAGTTTCACAGAATAACTCCGATAATTTTTGAGGATGAGTGTGGCACCTAGGAACATCTCGCATTGAGGCCAATTTTCCTATTGTAATGTTTTTCGCCTCAATATCTTCCAACGACAAAGTGTGATTTTGATGATCCTTTAAAGTTTTATTTGTGACATGAAAATCATAACAACCCTTACACAAAAAGTCGTTACATCTGAAGCAATATGCTGCAACTCTGAGACGTTTTGAGCAACTGTAACAGTCCCGTATTTCATCACTTTTAAGTGACTGTTGAATTTGTACATACTCAACAAGATTTTTTGAATAAAAGTCTGTTTTGAATCCATCAACTCCATTTGTTGGTACTCGAGTTTCTTGCCTACATTCGGGACATTTAATGACGTCATAAGTTCCTTGTATCATTGAAATCAAACAATCTTTGCAGTATCGATGAAGACACGGCAACAGTTTCGGTTCCTTAAGTTGTTCCAGACAGACAGAACAAAGACAAAAATTGTCGTCTATTTCTTTCCATCGGGATGAGGTCGCCATGTTTATTCGACGTTATAGATTTGTCTATGAATGTGAAATGAAAGTTCTCGCATTAAGATATGATAAGTAGCCTAAGTCATCTACAATGATGTTGGGAAAGAGAACCTTTTTAAAACCCCTTGACGAGGTTATCTAATGTGTGGGTGGGAATACGTACCATCTAAATGGAACTCAAGGTAGAAATAAGTTCACTGGAAAAAGTTTAGGAGTATTCACTTTACCTCGGGGAACGGCTAAAATGGAGAAAGGGGCCCTTTTCATGTGTAATGCAGTTACATGGGCAGCGATCCCGGAGAAGAGGGGACATGTCCCCCAATATTTACGAAACCTCCCATTAACTTTGACTTTTCACACAGTAAATTATTTGAAGAGGAAGTTATCCCCCCTCCATACTGAGAACAAATTGCCGGCTAGTGCTAACCGTCTTTGCAATTAACGGCTCACTGAGTTGATATCTATCATTTTGTGACAAGTTTGAAGGATATCATATCATGAAAATGCTTTTAATTAGGCCCATTAGCCATGTATTACTTCCTATAGTTACCGAAAACATGAAAAATCGTATTTGTATTGGCTTAAGAGCTTGTTGTTCGCGATGCTCGTCCAAGCCCTTGATAACCAACCTCTCTTGAATGTACAACATGTATACAGAACAGAAGACTTGATAACAGTATCTGTTTCTAGGAGGAGTTGCGAGCCTGTCAACCAAGTAGGTTTAAGCTTCACTCACCGGTTGTCTTTGAACATGGGTTGAATATGATTAATATCTATTGGTAAAAAGTGTCTGGTCACGAATTTGTAATAAATGATTTTAATCGTTAATTACCCTAGCCGTTTCAGTTGTGTGTTAGATGTGCAGAATCTCTTAGTGTGGCATTTACAATCAAGATGTGAGTAATACTCAACAGGTGCGACAAAAATCGTGAAATTCATGAACCAACTCAATAAGCCCCTTTAACATGCTCCCAATTTAGCCCCGTTCCCCAAAAGTTACATTTTCTCACCGAACTTCCCACAGATCTGTAGCACCACATTTAAATACCCCACAAGTATCTTCCCAAAAGAAAAATCAAAAGTGGTGAAAATTAAATGGATAATTTTTGCAAAGTGTGTTTTCAAAGTAACATTGGCTTGGATCATGGGGGGATGGGGACGCGTCACCCTCACTTCTTTGGAAGGGGGACATCTCCAAACAGTCCCCCCTTTTTTTTCAAAAATGATGAAAACTAAAACTGTGAGGGTTCAAAAGAATTGACTGCACTATATTTTAAAAGCTAAATTGCATCCAAAAATGGCACCATTTCCCAAAAAATCACTCTTCTAATTTCCTGTTTTTTTAAAGGGGAGGGGGATAACCTTTCCCCTTAGACCCCTCCCCCAGCCAATACGATCTCTGACTTTGGGTTGAGACATGACGATGACAGGTGCCCAACTTTTTACGTAAAAGGAGTAAATGATATACCATAGATTAAAAATTGAAGCTACATTTTAAAAGTAAATTGCACCCGCATATGGCACCATATGCCATATAGACACCTTTCAATTTCCTTTTTCCCCCCAGGACGGCGATTCGCAGGTGGTGAAAAGTTCACCCCTCCCCCCCCCCCCCACCTTTGAAGATGGATCCACGCCCATGCAAATTAAACTAGTCAATGGATAGCACTTTCAAAATTTTCTGTTAATTTAACAACACACGTAATCTTGTTTGGGGGTCAGAGGTCAAGCAGTACCGCAGGAACTTGCTTACTTCGGATGCCATGCAATTTGCATAGAGTACTGCTGTGCACTGTTCGTCTTATTGCAAATCAAGAGCAGGTAGTACAGTCCGCTTCGCAGTGTCAATGTATCGACCGACACGCACTAGTAAACGTTCATTGCTGAACAGTGCTGTAGTTGTCTCGGACTCGACTTAACCCTTCGCCACAAAGCTTTTATCTCGTTCTCTGCCGTTCCTGTGCAACTCCACACAATAACTAGACGGTTCGTACTTGCAGGCAAGTACAGATCGAAGCCACTGAAAATGGTATGAAACGAAGCAGAAAAGCCACTTGATTCCAAGTCTCGATCAAATAAATATTATGTGCGGATAAAAAGTAGCAAACGGCCTACCATGCTCACCTCTCAGAGCAGAAATGTTCTGCCGCCAACTCAACTTTAACTGTTGTGTCAGAAACGTATCTTCCAAACAGGCACACAGACAGTTGTAAAACGTTTCTACCCAGTTTCGGGCATTTACGCACGCGCAGCTTAAGCTGAGACGTGAAAACGGATTTGTAGCGGCAGACCAGCGTGTTAAACAAGCTGGGATTTTCGATGGTGTGGTCGTTGAGTCAGTGCTAGTGTAAGTCTGCGTAGCGGCTTTGAAGTCTGGGAATATTTTATGAGTGATCAAACCAAGTATAAAAAGAAAGTAAATAGAACTGCGTAACGACTTATTGTCCTTCAAAAACAATACTTACTACATCTCTCAAATGGGAAGACAACTGCAGCACGGTCAAGTCGGTGAAATCGGGGAAATGGTCAAAATTTCCACTTCATGAAAAAGTCAAAATAACTGCGTTGCAGATGGAATGCTGTATACGTTCGTAGTGATCGTGTTCAAATAGACAAGTACCACACTGAAAATATACATACGCGGAGCCACTAAAGAAGGCACCGATTCACGTGACAAACTGAGCAAATCCAACAATCGAAGCTGTAGGCTTCGATTGTTGGCCCGCTTCTTTTCTTGATTTTCATCAATGATATTGATAGCTCTCTCACATCTAGTATTAGTAAGTTTGCTGATGATACTAAGCTCTATAGGAAGGTTAGTGATAAGGATGATGCCTCATTACTGCAAAAAGACTTGGATAGGTTATTTTCATGGTCTCAGACTTGGCAAATGTCTTTTAATGCAGATAAGTGCAAAGTCCTTCACTTTGGTCCTAAAAATTTCAGCTATGATTATAACATAAATGGTAGTATTCTGAGTGATGTGACTTTTGAGAAGGATCTGGGTGTAGTTATTACAGGTGATTTAAAGCCATCTAGACAGTGTGCAGCTGCTGCTGCTAGGGCTAATAGGGTGCTTGGATTGATCAAGAGGAATTTCAGTAGTTTTAGTAAAGAAATTGTACTAAATCTGTATAAGCAGTTGGTAAGACCCCACCTAGACTATGCAGCCCAGGCTTGGAGTCCCTTCTATGAAAAGGACAAGCTTCTTTTAGAGCAAGTTCAGAGGAGAGCCACTCGCCTTATACCCGAGGTGAGACACGTACCTTATCATGTTAGACTTAAGCATCTTGGGCTTACCACCCTGGAGTTGAGAAGGATTAGGGGGGGGGGGGACATGCTTCAGGTGTACAAATTTCTCTCTGAAAGGAATCCTTTGTCCTCTTGCAATTATTTAAAGGTTCAATGTAATTCTCGGGTTCGAGGCCATTGTAAGAAGCTAGTTAAGAATTTTGCAAGGCTCGACATTAGGAAGTTCAGCTTTTCTCACAGAGTTGTTAACGAGTGGAATAGTCTGCCTGAGTGGGTAGTTAACTCCTCATCTGTGCACTGCTTTAAAGTTAACATTGACAAGTTCTTCCATAAGTGTGGTAGAATCTAATTGTGCTGGGCTCGTTTGGTGTTGGTTGGTTCTTTGTTTTCAGTTAAGGTTGTATGGACTTCAGGGCATCTTATGGGGCCTTAGCCCTCCTTTGCCCTTTAACCTGTTATGTTATGTTATGTTACCTACGTCTTTCCACTGTGTGTTGTACAGATGATGTCAGGTCCGCCACTGAACAAACACGTGAGTCATTAAAGAAGGCCATTATATGTAGCAAATAGTAGTGTACGCAACGCGAGAAGCTGAGGACACCCTAAATGGTATTCGAATAGAAGGACTTCATGTATGGTTGGTTGTTTGATCAGGGAGCTGGCACTAGAGGCATCTCCCTGGTTTGATACACTTTAAACCTCACCCACGTCTACGTGTGTCGCAATGGTTCACTGGTACAAGAATTGACCATGTCGTCTTCGTAGTCACTTGTTAATTCCATAGGTGCTGGAAAAGTGGGGAATTGGGGACGACTGTCAATCCCCCACTCTTGAGTATGCGGGACAAATACCTCTTTTTGCCCTTGCTCTCTCAAATAGTGGTATCTTAATTCATGTTGTCTGCAACAAGCCAGCATGGTACTTTCATCATCACTTTTCTTTTTCTGCAAATTACATATGAAGAACATTTATTATTGAAAACTAATTATTTTTCAAGCGCGAATTCTCCGTTTTCCTTCTTTGAACGAAAGAACGAAAGCTAAGAGCAACTTTCATCTGGCTAATGAAATCTCCGATGAAAGTGTAGAGGTTTACTTTTTAGAGATATCCAGTGCCAACATAGCCATATGCTTATGCTGTAATTTTTGTTGGTTGACTTCTTGACACTTTTACATATGACCTTGTCGCATGTAGCTGGAAATTACAACTACCAACTTCATCTGGGGTGCCTTGAGAGCACTCCAGCCACAGACCATTAATCCAACCCGCGAGACAATTCACTACTGCAGTTTCATTAAATATTGATATTACAACTATTTTTATACCACCATTTAACCAGAGTTGGCAAAGGAGCGATACAAGAGCGATGCCCCCGTGGGAGAATTTTCAAATTACTTTGCGTTCTTCGGGAGCCATCTCCAAGACAGTAGGAACAAAGTGTTACTCCCCAATAGCCACCAATCGCCCCAACATTTATCTTTTGTTTTTCTCAAGGAACGTAAATCCTTCGACTAATGTTTTTTTGTTTCGTGCTATATAGTTCTTCAGTTGCATTTTCGTTTACAATTTGCTTTCATGTAGTAAATGGTAAATAAACCGCACACCAGGTGCCTTCAGGTGGTAAATAGTACAAAGTAGGCCTTTAGCTAAACGGCACATCAGGTGGTCTCTACAAAGTGGGTAGTAACTCCATTGGGGGTAGTTTCAACTTTCGTTTGCATTGGGAAATAGCTTGCATGACTTAACTTAGAAAGAGTAACCACTCTTCCACCTTTCCTAGTACCACAGACATACTTTGTTATCCTGGACTTTTTCATGTTGGAAAAATTACTCCCTAACTCGCACATAGTTTGTCTCTTGTATGTCAGTATGTAGCACAATACAACTCAAGATTATTTATTCTTCCCATCATCAGTACATATTTTTTAACACTTATTTCAACTTTTGCCAGGGGTGGCGCCAGGTGGGGAGCAGGGGGTCATCCTCTCGTTGGGGAATTTTTAAAGTTTCGTCGGGGAGTCTTAGTTGATACGATAATGTATGCAGTCCTCGACGGCGACTCTCAGTCGCCCAGACGGTTTACCTGTTTTTTGCTCCCAAGAGAACAATTTCTCTACTAAGAATCCAAAAGTTTCGGCGCGCTACGCGCGCTGTATAGAGTCACTCGAGTTTCTTCAATATGGTTACATTCCACACAGCTAAATAGCACAAGTCCTGTACACCTTACCAAGTAACATGTAGGCAGAGTACACAGTTTATGTAGAGGTAAATGTCATCCCATATCGCAAAGCCTAGTTGCTGTTCTCTTGTGAGTGTCATGCGGTACGGTCATTTGGTGAGCGACCCATGGACCAAAGTTGGCCATTTCAGCGGGTACGGTAGTCCAGGTGGTTCCGTTTCGATACAAATTATGTTATCACCTATATGGATTATATCGCCCTACAGTCTTTTTCTTTTTGTTCTTAATGATTAGATGTTTTTTGTGTAAGCCTAGCAAAAATTTTCGCGCGATTTGCGCTCTTTGCAATTTCACCATTCAGATTCAAAAGAACACGGCTCTTGAACTGTTAAAGTATTAAGTGATATTATGCAAATATAACCTGCAATGGCATGTGGAAGTAAGGCTCCTTTATATCCTGTCGGAATTTGGGGTCGCTGGCATGACCCGACCCACCCATGGTCGGTTTACTACGGTATTTTTGGTTTTAAAAAGGGTCAGTTATGAGATAAAACCCACAATTGTCGGTACGCTTTGCCCACTCTTCCTCAGTTCCGTTACTTATAGCTTAATATAGTACAAACCCTTTCCACTTTTGCAAGTAACTTAATAAACAGAATACATTGACTTATGGAAATGTCGGGAATTTCATCTCATTTCGCTAAATCTAGTTAATGTTCTCTTGTGAAAACTCTCTTAAACAAAAACGAAACATATTTCTACTCAAATATTAATCCGTTTGATATAGTTTCTAAGAGATTCGTTTGGTTAAAATTCAAAAAGGTCTGGTTATAAATATAAGTTATCACTTTACACATCGCGTAACATCAAAAATACACACTTGAAAGCAGTCTCAAAGCCCCTCATTTATTCAGAATTTCCTGAAAAACAAACGATATCTTGTTAATATGGATGCATTTGGTCTTGAATCATATCTTTTTGAACCAAATTACTACGAAGAAGAACTGATCGAGAATTCGCGAAAAGCAGAAGCTAAAAACACCACAAGTAAGAAAGACTCAGAGCAGATCGAAGACACCGATGACAGTGACACTGTGCAAGTACTAGCCCCGGGAGAGATAGCGAAGAATGGTGTTTATGTGGTCATTGTACAGTGATGCCTACGGAGCTCGAAAAAGTTTGCTGCTACGAAGTTTTGCTGAAAGACACGACTAACTGAAGGTATGTGCCTTAAAGACACTGAGAAATTTTCTGTTGCTTGCCACCAGTTCGCTCTTGATCCTTGCCTTCGTCCAATTCTTGAGATACAAGAGACAGAATGCTCGAGGAACACGAATATGCAAAGGAACATTGTCTCAAGATAACTTCTGGTGGCGCAGTGACGTAACAATTGAAGCGCCCTCACTTATTTTGGGCGTGAAGATGGCTGCGCACGTAAGAGTTGTGGTTGGCCAAATTAAATGTTTAAAAAGTTGTGTAAAATAGTGCAAATGATTTTTATTGATTTTTTTCTTTGTGATTTATGTTTGCTAAAATAATTTCTTACAATGTTAAGTTAGTATATTCGTGTCTGATAAACGTATTCTTGACAGTTTGTAATTAGTAAATTCTTGGGTTTCTGTCTTCTTTAAAACATTCTCGCAACTCGGTTAAAAATTCTTGCAAAACACGACTTTTGCCCCCTCCGAGTTCTCCTATGCACTGCTTCTACCGTATTAAATTGAACACTGACTGGGTGTGCCTTCAGAACTTTCAGCCAAGTGATGTTTGATCAGACACTGATACAGCTTTGAATTAAAAAAAATTCTCGCATTTTACATTAATCCTCACACACGCCGGGCACCTATGGTTTTAGACGACTAATAAGCGACTTTCGCGATCATCGGTGATTGAGGCGTCATGCAGTGATTTACCAAGTAAACGTTTCCTTATTCACCCTTTTTGGGAAGTTTAATTTTTGACACATGAAAATACAATTAAAAAAATGTCACGGAGCAACTTACAACTTACGTTCCCGACAACGGTTTTAGGGGACTTGGGTTGAATCTTGAAATAATTACAAAATTTTGTAATTATTTCAAGATTAAATTTCTTCGTAATCGTCAAATATGCTTTAATTAAAGCATATTTGACGATTACGAAGAAATTTTGCAATATTTTATACAATTTTATAAACAATATATGACTTTTTTGAGATATAAGGGATGGTTTCTTCCAAATTTAGAAATAGAGCATATTTTTATTTAAACCATCTTGAATTACATGTTTTATTTTATTTTATTTTTGTTTTTTGAAGATTGAAGGTCATGCTTTGCAAACTTTGGGGGGGGCAAGTGCCCCCCCCCCCCTGTGCCGCTTTGGGGAGCGCTAATGGCCACAGCTACCGAGGCCTAGACGGAGGTGAAGACAACACACTCCGAGACCGAGGCAGATCAAGGTCCAGGCCACACCTCGGAGGCCAAAATAGGCCAGTCTACCACATATATTTCAATACAGAAGCCCTAGACTAACCTTTACAATTTATTACAGCCTGTATAGTCTGGATGGTACCAGGATTTGTCCTACGGGGATGTGGTAGCTTCCTTGAGGACGCAGAGGGGATGAAACCTTTTACAACCATAGTCCCGAATGTGAGAAAGTCTGGTCACTAAAACATTTTACTAATCAATACCCAATATCTGTATTTTTCAATGATTTTTGTGGCTATTTCTAGACCATTTCTAAGTCCCTCGTCCTCTGTAATTTGAAATGCGAATGGAATATTCTGGTGAAGATGATTGAAAATGTGGTGCTGACCGAAAACCTTCACTGCAATTGCGAGGGTCCTGCTGGAGCTATATCGAGATCTCTTGCCAGCGACGACCCTGGAAATAGGCGGAAATCCGAGGAAATGGAGGATATAGCCCCCACGTTTTGACAAGGAAAGTGGTCTGCACTAATACCTTCCAGGTTTTCAAAAATATGACAAAATTATACGCCTTGTATTAATATTTGTGGTTATCGAATTATAACTTTTGAATAGTGTCTTCACTTACAATTTTGTGTTGGCCCAAGCCTACGCAGCAAAGGCTGCGCAGGCTTCTGTTACTTTACATGGTTTTCCCCTTGATCTTAAATCTAAAAATTCAAAGTGCCTACAACCTTGCGAACAGACACCTGGAATCTCTGATCCTACCAGTGACTATTATTATGGGATTTAATTGGTAAGCTTCTGATTGGTCCACAGTTACGAAGCGCTGTGCAATATCAACATAAATGAATAAGATAGTATATAGGGTGGACTAATCAGAGCGGGGGGCTAAAGGGTTTGGGAAAGTACACCCATAAACTGAGTATGCTAGACGTCTGGGGTATGGCGTGGTTATTCCTGAAAGCACTTTAATATAACCTTGGATAACTTTTGAATTGCAAAATGAAAAAAAAAAAAATGAAAATCTTTAAATGCTATTTTTCGGAGCTTTTTTTCGCCGTTGCCAATTCCTTCTAGACAGCTAGAGTAGTTTTATTGTTTCAATGCAAATCCTATACCAGCACCCACTTTCCCGACCCAAAGCCCTCTTGTAACATCAAATGCAGGGACCATTAGTAAAAATACAATTACAAAAAATGTAAAGTTCCAATTTCGATATCTGTTAGGGAGAGGTCATTGTCATTTTCAGAAATGAAATCATTACTTCCGGGAGAGCTCATGCGTTTCCACGGTGCCTTCTGAGCCATTGGGTCACTTCAACTTAAACCGTCCCCTATGATCTTAAAATTCTGCTGCCACAGGCCATATAAAGATAGATGTGGTGTGCCTTCCCTAAGTATCACATATTCGAACCTGGTTGGTAAAGTGCCCTTTGGAAAAAAAAACCGTTTGCCCTTAAATAAGTAGGCCTAAACTTAAATAACACCACTGCCCAAATGGCCCCCGGAATCATGAAATATCTGGCTGTGTGTACGACTTATAAGCCAGCAAGAGGTATGTTAAAATTATAAGTATGTAGTTCCCGGAGGAAATAGTTATTTTTAACATTTTTTATGCTTAGAAGTTGTTAAAGTTCCAGGGCTTCTCACCCGGCCCCTACTAGGGAGTTGCCCGTCGCCTCCACTATCGTAGAACAATGGTCAAGTTATTATTTATATGGTTTGTTTAGTGCTCTTCCCATGTCCTTTTGAAATAGTCAAATGTTTCATTCTAATGATCACTATTTTATAAAAAAAACAGAGCTCCGTGGGCATTCCCCCCTGGTCCCACCGGGGACGTTGCCCCTGGATCTTACCAGGGGCCCTAGGGCTGGTCCTTGCACCCTACGCCGTCAGGGGGTCACTTTGAGCTCCAACCGCGCCTTCCGCTGGCCTATTCCGTCCCCCAGGTTTCATGACTATTTCAGCGAATGCCAGGGTGTTTAATGGTGGAAGCCACGGCTTACACAGCGGCAGTAATGAGTCACCTGGTTATATTGGATGCGTGCGGCCCTCGCCGAAAATTTTCTTTTGATTGCATGTAGGGTACAGCTAGGTCTCTGAATTGTGTATGCAAGAGGCATTCTGTATTCCATGGCTATCGAAGACCATTCGTTGTAAGAACGTTGGATGGCAAAATTACAGAATTTGGAGGTTTGTGGGGAGGAAGATCTCCCCTTAAAATTCCTTTCTAACTATGTCATTGCACGTGCCTAAGATTAGTGGCCAGCTAGAAATTGTGATGGGTAGAACGGATGATTGTAGGAATTGTGTGTGGCTTTGGAACAGTATTATCAACTTATTATGCCAAGTAGCAGTGACGGATGCGCGCGAAGCGCCCCAAAACGTTTTGTTTTTGCATTTTCAAGACAATTTAGAAGTACATAGTCTAACACATTGCTTGGGGATCTTTTTGTTGTACAAACTATTATCCTATATTTTCAAGTACCAGTTTTAGTTGGTAAAGCGGGGAATGGGGAGAAAATGGAGGGAAAAAGCACTCTTAGCCCAACCACTGTTTGCAGACCAATTTGAATCTACTGTGAATCTACTGGATGAAATCATGTTTTCAGTGGCGGATCCAGGACTTTTCATTGGAAAGCTATTAACGCAGTACATCCTGCACAGATGTCAAAATCTTCCACTATTCAGTTGACTTATACGGGCCTTTTCTAAGGATTCAATAACTTGATTGGAGCTCACATGGGGTGTCCGTAAATTCTAGACGGCTGTATTGTGGAAAGGGGTACCTGAAATTCCCACCTCAAACCGTGCTCGGCTACCACTCTATTCGTATGGCTTTCTTGTTTCTCTCGTTTTCTTCTCTCCTTCCACATCTTTCCTTCATTTTGCCAACTGATGTTAAATTTTGCCGTCTTACCGTGACACGATATCATTGCTATGAACAACTTTAGGCATGTCTGAGTAGGTTATTGTAGCGAAGTTCCGTCAAACGAATATGTTTACGTTTCATGTGTTTTTGACGGGTTTTCTCAGATATTACAACACGAGTTGTATATCGCCTACATACATTCCAATTTCTCCTTTGTGAGCACCCCTCCCCACATTGCTCACACATGTGTGTGCTCGCTTTTCTTTTCTTTCAAATTCCTTCTTTTTTCCCTTTTTTCGCTCCTCTTCTTTCCTTTACTTTCTTTCTCTTCCTCTTTTGCTCTCTCATTCCCTCCTTTTACCCTCCTCTTCCCTTCATTTTACCCACTGATGGAGAATTATGCCCAGTGGATCCTTGAATGGGGGTCACACTCCCACACCCTCCACTCATGACGGCCCTGTTGGCTTGGATAGGTAGTCAAGTGATGTTATTATACGTAAGCCCATAATACTTCGTAATATCAGGGAGCTGCCACTCTAACAGCTCCCTGATCATTCATTCAGAGTCACAGGTAATACCGGTAATGTGGCTGATAACTGTACAGGGAACAGGCTGAAATGCATCTCCACTGAAGCGTAGATATCGGTGGTATCCGGCATTAGCTCTTCACGTAAACGTAATCGCCCTTTATAGACCTTTACAGTATTAGGCCTAGTGAAAGGGATACCGTATAATCAGTCCTAAGTATAACCGGTAATTAATGTGAATCAGTGTGCATGCATGAAAGCCGACTGTTCCACTGCACGTGCGAAAGCGTAGATATTGGTAAAGGCTCTATAATATAACCTGCTCGGTAATGTGACTAGGGATTAAATAAATAGAATAGCCCTGTACCCACATATGCACCGAGGTTCAATAGAGCTGTGGTTTCCAACCTTTTCCAGCTAAACGCCCACTTTCACCAAATAAGGATGGGCAAAGCCCCCCCCTTGTCTATAGCTTACTATTGCTATGGATGAAGCGACGATAATAAAACAAAACATGCTGAAATAAAAGGGTAGACCTACCGTGACATACATCGTTTTTTACTTGTGGATTCGACCCAGGGTACCAAAATAGCAATGCGGGACATAAGAAACTGATACCCTTTTGAGATGGCGACTCTTTAACCCACGATTTACGAATTCAAAGCTGGAAGGCTTGATCGCGGTCAAGAGAGGAGAAACGTCTTTGGTATTTAACTGACTTTGCCACAGCCCCATCGAGTTGTGGACTGTTCCCCAAAATGAGGCCAGAGCTCAACATCCCAGTGGGCGACTGGGGGACTCGCCCCGGAAGCTGTAGAGTATTAACGATGTTTTTGAAACGAAAATGCCGTACTGTCAGTCAAATTTTGACTATCTTCCGATTACCTAATAAGCTTAAATACAAACTAAAAAGATTGCAAAATCAATCTTAGCCAGTTTGTATTTCAATAATAAATAACGGGAGTTCCTTTTGATGCTAAAAGTGTCTTGTCCTGTCACGGGAGGGAGAAGGGTGGTAGAGGTGGCACAGAAAATTGAAAGACTTGTGCCAATCAAGCTATATCCAACAGGTAGAATGAGAAAGCAGGGACTGGCGCACCGAAAAAGTGCATTTTTGAAAACATTTAGAAGTTTTACTTCATAGAACATTGCCAAAGTTATCTATTTTGTTACAGTTACCTACAATCGTCACTTCTGTCAGTATGTCATGTTTATGGACTGCAAGGAAGAAAACTACATTCAAGGTTAAATTTGCAGGACGATTTTTAGTTATGACCCCTTCGGTTACTGCTTTTACTGTCACTGATGTGAATATGACGGTCCTTGCAGAAAAAAATTGAAATTAAACACTGTTACAGTAGATGCGATTTTGTGGCATCTGGGAACTTCAATTGAATGTTAGACCTACTCAACTTGTTGACTCCATTCATGTCCTTTTTGTGGCAACCAATTTGAGAGTTCAGCTAGAGAAAAGCTTTGGAATATTGTAAAGCCTTGGTTTAAATTGAGTACCCCATTTTTTCAAAACGCCCCTGCCGAACCCTTAGCGCTTATCGCCCCCTGATTTGACCCGTCAAGGCCAAGCCACAGCAAATGGAAGTGGCGAGGTGTTTTTCAGACTTGGGATGGTTTTCACCCATTTCAAACCATCTTCTAGCAATCACTTATTGGCAATTGAAAATACTCGTACGGAAACGTATTACAATGGCGGTTATTTGTAAAGAACGGGTCAAAGAAAATCGTGTTACGCCTAGTTGAAATGAATCTTTGTAATTCATTCATGCATGTTAAACGTTGACCTTGTTATGTACATTTAGCGCAATCAGTGACGAGAAGCATATTAACAGGCAAAAGACATAAGGATTCACTGCATTAAATAACATAACTAAAGGAATTGCATGGACAGCTACGTACAAAATTTAAGATGGCGTAAAATTCCATACATTAAAAACAATTCTTTCGATCCATGATCTAGTCACTTGCCTTCCTTTATGGTATTTTTATCGTGATTATGCTTATGATAGGAGCAAACTTATCTGATACTTCTACGAACCCTAACTAATTACTTTTGTGGTTTTATTAGAAGCCAATTCGACTAACCCTAAAGAGTTACATAAGTTAATATTTATCAACCCTTAGCAACCTCCTTCAAACTTTATCAAAGTTTTACTTTCCGGTCAACCGAATAAAGCAACCTTTTGAGGAGCTCCTGAGATTAATCTTCATTATTATTTTACCATTTTGCAGTACATACCTTTTGGCTCCAAGGACTTTCGGCCGGGAAATCATGAGATGAAATCCTTGAGAGCTGAAGATACTACAACTACGGTTGCGAACTCAAGTCTCAAAGAGCCGAATTGTAACTTGATTTGCTTTTGAATGAAATCAATTTCTTCTGCAGGTTTAGGAGCTTTTGCCCTTCTTGCAAGCAACTGTGACTGTCCAGTCGGTAGAAAAAAATCCTTGTTCTGTGTTACTGGTACCGTTGAACAGGGAACTGCATGACATAAAATCGCGTGGCAAAGGTAGGCCAATTTTATAGTTAGGTTTTGGTGGCGTCTTGTGTTATATGAATATTCATAATCTGATCACAATAAAATTAAAAAGTTGAAAATCATAGCCCTATAAGAAAAGGTTATGGGTGGACTTATTTGCGTCTAACAAGCTAAGGTTTGTACGACGAGGTGATAAATGTTTTCAACGAGATAACAAAGAGTGCGTTTGTCAAATTAAAGATTTGAATGAGAATAATTTCAATTCACATATTCTTGGTGGCGTCATTAACAGACTTCCCCAATAATTAGGTTAAGAGTTTCAATGAAAGGCTAATTTAAAATCTTAAGATCTCAAACGAAAATTTACAGAGTCACATCATGGGTGACTTCAACATTGACCTGCTCAAGGCAGTTTTTCTGATTTTTTGAAAACATTTTAGTCAATTTCTTCCAACTATCACTAGGCCTACTCATGTACCTGACCTGGTGTTTCTCTAATTGGAAATATCATTACAAATACTACATGTCAAAGACTGGCGTTTATTACAAATGTTTTCGATCTTTTTATTACAAATCTATCTCAGAACTCATTCATGTCGTTAGAATTAAAACAGTGGTTTTTATGATAGAATCTGTTCTGAGAAAAATGTCAGTAACCTTGTGAATACTATTTGTAATGTCGACTGGAAATGATATACCTAAACTGTTCATGTAGATGACGCTTACAAAATTTTCTGTACTATATCCGGCAATCATGACTATAAAAATTGCTTTCCATTTTCTTAACCTAAGTCCACAAGGAGGTGTAAGAAACAACATCTCTGGATAAGTGCTGTTATCTTGCAGTCAATTAGACGTATTCAGAACAAAGTTTTTGAAAGATAATTTAGAAATACATACTATATCCATTTTAGAATTTATCGCAACAAGTTAAATCATTCAATTTGCTAAGAAAAGTCATTAATCCGTCAAAGTTTAAAAGCTGTAAAAGTGATCTTAAGTGCACTTGGGAGGTTATTAACGACGTGCTACTCAACGGTAAGAGAAGGTAAATTCTTATACTTGAGATCGTTTTATCATAGTAATGTTGAAATAAATGATAAGAAGACAATAGCAGATGCCATTGCCTTTAATGGTTTCTTTGTCAATGTCGGCCCTGGCCTTGTCTCCACAATACAGAGTGATGCCAATACTAGTATATACTTAGAAGAAACAACCCTTTAAAACGTTTCTTACTCCCACAGGTGAGGATGAAGTTTTTAAGATTTCTGCCTCTTGTTCAACCCAATTTGGCATCTGATTTTTAAGACATTAAGCTCTTTATTGTAAACAAAGCCATACGTTTTACAGCTAAACCACTTTCTTATATTAAGAAAGGATCTCTTGCAACCGGTACCGTATTCGTTCCCGATCATATTAAAGTAGCTAATACTTAATAAGCATACCTATTCTCAAGAAAGGGGATGCGATGAGTTGTGAAAATATCACCCAATTTCAATTTAAACTTGTTTTTCCAATATAATCTGAAATACTTGTCCACAATCGCCTTTACATTTTTACAACAAAATGCTATGTTTGTAAAACGGACAATACGGATTCCGGCCAAACCACTGAGTATGGTCTAGCTCACGCCACAATTCAATTGAATACAGTCTTAGATCAAAATATCAGTCAATTTTTTTAGACTTGTCTCATGCTTCCGTCGGTAATGACCATGTAACTCTGTTGAGAATTTTTTCCATTACGGTATCAGGCGTTTAGGATTAGAGAGGATTAATAGCTTTCTGTTCAATAGGAAGCATTTTGCCCCTTAAGAGGGAGTCATCTTTAAATCATTAATAAACTTTCGGTAACATGTGGTGTTAACACGTCAAGGATCCATTTTATTTTTTTTATAATCTATATAAACGTCACAGCTAACGTTTCAAATATCTGTACTATTATTCTTTTTCAGATGACATTACATCTTTTTTCTGGAGATGAAATCAGTCCATCAGAAGACGCTATTTGAATTGAACTCAACAAATTTCCTGACTAGGTGTCAGCTAACAAGCTGTCACTTAATGTAAAGAAGACAAATTTTACACTATTAGGTAAGATCAATTGTGATGTTACATCTAGTGTAATTGATGTCAGAATCGAATTTGATGGCTTTTCACTACATAAGGTAGATCGTATTAAATTTCTGGGATTTTTTTAATGGAAACGGTTTAAGTGGAAGCCACATATTGATTCTGTAAGCGTTAAAATTGCTCTTCGTAAAGTAATACTGTCTAAACTTAGACCCAATTTACCGAAAAATATCTTTCGTTCTCTCTACATCGCTCTAATCTTGCCTCATCTTTTGTACTGTCCGTCAGCTTGAGCTTGAATAAGTAAAACACACCTGACTTGTTCAGGGAGCTGTTACTATACCAGTAAGCTGCATTCTTCATTTAAAATGTTGAAGTTCACTGACTTAATAAACATCAAAGAAGCTTTCGTTGCTTATCACATTGTACTAACTCTTGTCCTAACATATTTTACTCAATTTTCCTCATTTAACCGTGACACAAGCGACCATAAATATGTTTATGTTTACTTATTTTGATTGTCTTATTCCAGGAAATCTAACAATGTTTCATTGTAAAATTTTCCTGAGGGAAACCTAGACTCCTCGTGATGTTCATTTGCTTTCAGGATACATGTCGGGCTATAAAAAGCGACTCTGGACTGTGACTCAATTCCGAATTCGAGTCCGCTTTCGACTGCACTCGAAATTGACCCAGAATGGTAGGTCCCAACATCGGAATTGGCCCGGAATGGGCTCAAATCAGCCGAGTCACTCGGCCTAAAAATTTATAGCTTCGATAATGTTACGGAAGGTTTCTTTATTATTGTTATGCATGAACGGGCACCCTATAGAATGGACTAGTAAAATGATTTTGTAAACGGCACCTGAAAAATGAGAGATCTTGATTCTTTAAAGGCATGTTCTGATGACCAAAGTTTGTACTTTTATAAAAATGCAGTTAATTTTTGTAATGAGTAGTGAAAACCCTCTCTCAATCGCATCTTTTATTTAGAAGAAACTAATTTTTGAAGAAACATTAATTGTAAGCTTCCGTTGTGCATGGTGGGAAACCTGTGATGTCAGCAGGCAATTGAACGGACATAGCTTTCGTATTTCCTTACAATTCTGATACTACTAAAATTATAAAATATTTTCTAACTTTGTTTGCTGATTCATAAGCATGGGACAGTTTTACACTAGACCTGTATCCAAACATTGTGCCAGTATCAAAGTTCAAGGATAAACAAGAAAACAAGGATTGACAAAACGAATCTGAGTCCATTCGTCCTTTTTTGAATCATATTCTATGACCTTGAGGAAACTAACGTATTTTTGACAAATTAACCAATCTTTAAAAGGGATATCTTGAGTTTGGAATGGCATTTTGATACAGGGTTTGGCCAGCCTGTACTTAACTTTGGTTTCTTTAATATTACACCCCTACAAAATGCCACTAGAGAACACTTTAAATAGGGTCAACATAGAAGTGAAGAGGTCTCCCTGAAAACATCTCTACCTTGCAATGGGATATCCTATTTCCACGGCGATTTGTACACTTCTCGGGAATACTTTGCAGTCGTTTTTCGTTACAATTTCACAACCGCTTGGTCCCATTAAATTTGCTTTTAATTGTACTTTGCATTATGTTATAATCATCTATTCCATTCTGTACGTTTAAGCAGTGGCCCCACGGGAATTTCAAATGGGGGGGGGGGGAAGGAGGGAAACAGAAATTTGGGGTGAGGCAAAACGTTTCTGCCTATTGCACCTGTCAACTGTATTTCTTTGATCAGGAGCGGATATGGGGGCAAATGTCAAATGTCTTTCCTTGGCCGTTTTCGTGTGGGTTTTGGTATTTCTACGTGTATCTATAAGCGTTTCAGATTTTGAAACAACGTTTCTTGCTTCCCCACCATTTCCATCCTTTATGTCTGTCATGTTTTGAATTTCTGTGTAACTACGGCAAATTCCCTTCTTTCTCATTGTAATAGTTGGGACCCCGGCAACGGGGAGATAGATAGTCCCTTTCTCCTTTGTGACATCACATACATAAGGCCTTAGACCATATGCATATGATGTCACAAAGGAGAAAGTGCTCCCTCGTTTGGAGGAAAAGCGCGTAGTCTACCAATCGTTTACGCGCGTAAGTCTACTACACGTGTGGCAAAATCCACACGTGCGCTTTATTGTTTTCCTCCAAAATGACGTCAGTGTGATGTTAATGCATAAGGTCTATTTAAAAACGACCCTTTATTTTTGTATGATTATGAGACGAGATACGGCGTACGTTGAGGTTAATTCTGTGCACTGCATAGGCAGACAAGCCCTATAAATAGCAAAGGGTAA
>CM055972.1:32447500-32575000 GCA_029531755.1 Holothuria leucospilota | reverse complement strand
TTTTACTGATTGAATTAGAGTTAGAGTAAGACGAGGTTTTACGGCTCAGTTTCTAACCAATTGGTTTAAGTCGGGCCGGCCACGGCCTTTTTTCCAGATGTGGCTCACTTGCTTGTTTTCCCTACTCCATTGCTTATGCTGAGCACCAAGCACGATGACAGTAGGTTCCATTTGGAGTCTTTGGTATGACCCGGTCAGGAGTCGAACCCTAGACCTTCTGGCTGCAAGTCGGATGCTCTTACTACTTGACCATGCAGTCGGTTGATTGAAATTGATCCCTTTATGTTATTTATGGAAACTGATGATTTACTTTGGTTGACTCTAGCTCAAGTGACCACATGTGACATTACCAAAAAACCAAGAGTCTGGAGAAACGCAATAATTTACCCATTGACCACTCAAGATCTCTTAGCAAGTGGTCCCCACAAATGGTTTGAGTCAAAAGGCTACGATTTATCTTGCCTGTCAAGCACACTGGTGTTAAAAAGTGCAACTTTCTGCAATCTAAGGGGTTGAGATGCCAACTTGTTGCCACACTGGCCTTTTAGGATGATTTAAACTGAACGCCATGCTCCAAGGGGATGTGCTATCTTTTACAGTGGTGCCAGCACGTGCATTCCCCCTTCCGATCGATTTCAGAAAATGTTCGAAATCTTTTAAAATGAACTCAAAAGCATTTAATCTATAGATTTCTGTACGAGGTAGGAAGATGTGTGTTTTTGACTGAGTGATGGATTCATTTTAATAATTTGTTTTCAAACTTTTTTGAAAACTATCACAATTTTCCCAAATCCTTCGGAATCTGTCAAATTGTACAGCGTTCCGCAGATTTTTAGGCTCATTGCTTCTCTTATAACCAATAAAGGCTCAAACTTATTTAGACTAACGACGAAGACTGAAAATTTTCGACCCCCCGGTACAACTTTGTAAAAGTTGACACTTACCTTTAAAATGTTCCTTAGGATGTCATCTGTCATTTTCTGTTGGTTGTTACCTTTTAAATTTACCCGAACATGGTTATTAGGAGGGTCAAAGGTCACGAGTCTATTTTCACCCAAACTTCAACAATCTTGGTACTATACATGTGTACTTCACCTTCAGGCGAGGCTTTACCTTGAGTCTGGTGTGGTAAATATTTTGAATAAATTTACAATAAACACCCATGAACTCCATTCAATGTATACAACCCTAAATTATCAATATTTACTATGGTTTATTGAATATTTTCATTAATTTTTTTTTTAGTTTTCCCCATTACAAATTTACACGATATGGTATTTTAATGCATCTTATGCATGTTTTGCCACGTGGAGATAAAGCGTCTCTCAATAAAGACAGAGTAAGATCGTTATAAGTTCTACATTGCAATATAATGCTCTAATTGGATAAAATTGATCTGTTGAATGTTTGACTGCATAGCGGATCTCTTTAACTTCTGCCAGAAAAAGGATAACCGTAGCAAAAGGCTAAACGAAAAACCCCGTCAGCTATGTGCAGACTAAGTCAAATCTATAAACCATATCTGGAAAGGTTAACGAAAAAATGTGGCTGTGGTGTTTCGCTTCAGTGTTTTCCAGTTATCATTTGTAATAAACAAATTAAGATTTTCTCATATAGACGAGGTTCCTGACCATACTTTTATTAGAGCCCTTAGACTATATGGCGTTAAAAAATATACATCAGGCAGTTTTCATGTTGAGCTTCTGAAGGCGAAAAATCAGAATGGTCATTACAAACGGAATGCACTTTGTAAGTAAGAAAAGTAGTGAACAGCTGAGTTTTTTCATTATGAAAATCGAGAATCCCATATCAGATGTGAGAGTAATAAAATACAATGCTCCACCTTCAAAATGTGTCACTAAAATCTTGCTCTAAATTGGTCAAAGCGGTAAACAATTAACAAATTCTTTGCTTTTCATAAAAATTAGCATTTTGAGTATCCTGTAAATTGAAACTGCCTTCATTAATCTGCATATGAAAAATCAAATCACCAAACCCTCTTAGAGCCAGTTTCATCCAGGTCCTTAGCCAGACAACGTGCTGAAGGGGGCGAGAAAGCTCCCAGACTGTCAGAGGGAAAATCATTTTCAAGGCACGAGATGTGTTAACATAAAAGGCAAATGTAATTTCTGTTCCTACAATTTCTACCAGGCGTAAATGTTTGTGGGTCCCTCCACTGCTCTTAAGTTATGGACCTGTACTTTCGAACACAGTACCCGTTCTCCCGATTGTTCAACTGGTCAACAAATGGTTGCTTTCCGGGCTATATCTGAATCTGGTTGACCCGTGATTCAGCCAACCAATTTATGTGCTTGTTGCCAGGCTAAAAGAATAATTGGTGGCAACGCATCTTCTCCCCGAAACCCTCGAGTTTGCTGAATTCTTCTTACCTCCAACCATTTGTCGACAAAAACATATATTGTGCTAGACAAAAAGCATAATATCAGTTCTTAGAAACCTGTTTTCTAAATATCCGTCTCATGGTGCTAGATGTGGCTGTAATTAAACACGTAATCCCTAATTGTGATTACTAAACACTGTCTTTATAACTTTACCAAAATGAAAGCAAGATCGTATATGAATTTGCACCGTATTAACAGTCCCTCTACATGCTTCATTGAATTCATCTCAACATAATCATTTTTTGAGAACTGAAAAATAATTATATTGAAAGGATTTTTTCCTTTTGCAAGTAAAATCAAGTCTTGTTATGGATTTGTGCCATTTCCATGTCCAGACTTGAAAACAAGATAGACCGGTGCGAGATTCATTCACTGGCTTTCCAATACAGGGAAACAACTTTTAATTATATTACTCTATAACCACAAATTATTAAAGGTTTATTTACCAGTAAACAAAATAAATTAAATTCATGTAACAATTACGATGGGTGTAAGGGACACTTTCTAGGGGGAGGAGGAGGCTTAGCCGTTTGCCCGAAAAACTATAATAATCCGAACAATGGCCGGATTTTCACAAAATGTGCCGGAGAAATAGGATCTTTTTCCAAACTTCGGCTGACCAAGTTCCATTGCGACTAAGTTCCAACTCCCTCTCATAAAAGATAGCAGAAAAATGTGTGTTGAAACAAAGCAAAAGCGTACTTTGTCAGTTTGTAGCGGTAAAATGTATTAGTTGCATACCTTCCCGAGCAAAGACGCTTTCTGCCTAACCTTCATAGCAGATGTCGAATTTGTACTCCTCTTTGGCGTACATACTCTATTGGTATTACGATTGCAGCCAGTATAGGTGCAGGAGTAATACACGTCCGCTGGGAGGGCAACTTTCTGCCTTAATAAAATTTACCATCACGTCCGAAAACATTTAAACAAATATCTACTGTTTTTGCATGGGATATTGCTACAACATACCACTTTTCGCTGATCTGGTTCATGTTGGCAAATATAGTAATTGCAATGACAAAAACACCGTAATGTATTTAATAAATAATCAAGTCAATTAATTTAGTTAGGCTATGTGATTTCGCACATTTAATCTAATCAATGCAATGGTTCCGCACATCCTATCAACCGAAACAAAAATTCACATTTCTCTGATACAGCTACGAAAATAGCCAATATTTCATGGTAGGCCTATAAATATTTTCATTATATCCCACTTAATTTTAAGGATTGCAAGTTCTCGACATTGGTAGGGGCGGAAGCCATAGTCCAAAACCAGGACAAAAGCGACGGATTACTGGAAGGATGGTGAATAAACATTTCGGCGCTATTTGGGCGGCACAAATTTGGGGCTTTTAGTGGAGAAATTTCAATAATTTGGTATTTTTATTGAATTAAATTTAAAAATTTGGTTTTATATTGAAGTAAATGTAAAAGGTGAGGTTTGCAATTTATTTTAAATAATAGCCCTCTTTGAGAATACCGTAACTCAACTAAACTGTTGGGACGACCAGTCGCTGTCGGAGATTAAAAACTTCATCGCACACACTCATTCTCCCTAAAGAAGATTAGAAAACTTTCCGAAGGCCTCAACCTTTCTCTGAAGGGCCATGGCCTCCTCGCCCCACCTGGACTCACCCCTGACAAAGTTGCTTTAAAACATCTGAATAATTGTTGTTTGAAGTCATATGATTTTGTGAAGGGTCCTTATGGGGAAAAACGTAAAACGCAGATCAAGTTTAAAAGGTGCGACCTTTAATGACCTTTGACCTTAAAACTATGTTCGGAAACTAAAGAAACATTCAAAGGTTGTATTTTAAACCTCACTTGTCCATAGTTGACAGAACGCGTTGGATAGTTTCTGGACCAGGGGTACCGCCAGGATTTGCTCGACAGGGGGACCAAGCTCCCCGACGGGGGCCAACAACCCGAAGCCTTATTGAGGGCGATATAGTGCCGAAACGATGTTTGAAGCAAAATTTTGGCACGCGAAGCGCGCCGAAAATTTCGGGCCCTTAACGGAAAAATTTTAAAAAGTTGGGCTTTTACCATGGGAAATTTGAAAAAATTGGATTACGACAAAAATTGGAAAATTTGGGGGTTTTATTGAAGAATTTACCCAAATTTAGACCAAAATTAAGTAAATCGTCGGGGCGACTGCCCGTTGTCGGGGACTACATATTTTACCGTATACATAGTAGCTCACCGACGAAACAGGAAAATTTCCTCTACGGGGGGGGGGCAGCCTTCCCCGACGGAGGGCCATGGCCCCCACTTGGCGCCACTGTTCTGGACGTTTTTCTTCTCAGTCTTCACCAATGGTCCAGAACTAAAATTGAAAGGTGTTGAAAACAGACTGTTCAACGTGTCTACGTCCATTATTCAAATTTCTGTGTTAAGGCTACGAAAACACCCTATAAACAGTTTACAATTCTTTTATTTTCGTTACCTTTTGAACATTTTAAGACTGTATAAATTGTTCATTTTGACTCACAGCATTTTATAAGTCTCGTCATATTAAAGTGTGTCAAAAATACTAAAACTTTGGAAAATTGACCTTTTTGACCTTTGAAAATTTGCATGTTCGGGAACTTTTAAAAAGTGACAACCAGCCTAAAATTTAAAGTTACATTATAAACAATAGTTTTAGCACAGTCTCTATATTTTACAAATCGGTACCTCGTTAGTCAATTTTTAGAGCTCTTTTTCAAATTCGCCGCTAGACCAATTTGCGTTATTCACCGACAAAGCTCTGAAAACTAAGCTAATTCTTGGTGTGCAGAGACGTGATTACAGATGAGCTCAGCATTACAAAGTGAAGCAATGGATTTAGTTTTGCCTTACTCTTGAGAAGACATATTTTAGGGAAAATTGAAATCTTTAACAAATTACCAGGTAGCATACTCACCTTCTAACTGGCTGGTCCATTTTCTGATATTGTCTCGTTGCAGAGTCTGCGTGCAAAAAGTTTGTCATTAAAATGGTTTTTAATGAAAAATTTCGGCGCACTTCGTCATGGTTGGCGCTCTAAATCTCATGAAAATGAGTAAGGCAGTAACACGGCGAATATAAGTCTGGGCAGAACGAATTTCCGAAAATAAGAGTTACATCTCCGAAATCTGTAAGGACCGTATCATAAACCAGTATAAAGTCATATGTACCTTGTTGTAACAGTTGTCATGATGTGAAAGATTGGAAGTAAGTTTTGTCGTTAGACTTTTTTAAAGCATTTTCACGTAGCGCTTCACGGACATCCATTATTGAAAGATGGTTAATGGTATGGTAATATATGCACATACTTCTAAATCGACGAACCTTTGGTTATTCCTACTCCCTTCTCGCTCATTCCCCATCGCTGTCAAATCTTCTGATTTCACATTGCTTACTTTAGTATCGACATTTTGCCATTTCCTCAGAGCTTCCCTATGCAGGTCTCATGCTATCAGCCTTAAAAATGCCCCTAAGTAATGAGAGGTTTTTACATGTTGCCAATTCAAAGTTTGCACGAAGAAAGCACCATTGCCGCCCCTCGAAATCTCTGGATCCCACTCCCTGCTCGTTTACTCTTTCACACATTCACTCACGCATTCATTCTTTCATTAATTCATGAAAATGTGTAAATAACATGCTAGTTCATGTTAGTTTAGGATGTGATTGCACATAAGCGTATCAGGCAGGGGCAGGGGGAATATGCTCTCCCAATTTGGGCAAATATAGTGGATTCATTCTGGCAAATTAGACAGCTAACAAAATCAATTATGCTCTTGTGCAACCGACACAGCGGTATCAACATTTGGGCAACTTGGTCCCAAATTCTAAATTCGGGGGAAATTATCCCAGAACCCCCCAAAGATTGACCCCGTACGCCTATGTGATTGCTGTCATTATTTCAAGCAAACTACTGCTACTTCTTTTCAGCATTTTGAAGCTTTCGAATAATTTAAAAAATATCATTTTTGAAGGAAGAAATGCGTCTTAGTGTTTTGGAGAAATGTTCATTTAGTTCCGAAGTAGCATTCTCGAGATATAAGTAAACGAGTTTACTACATTGTTGACCTGAAATGATCTTGAGGCAAACAGGGGTAATATCATCTTCTCACATTGATGAGCAAATCTCCATTCAGGCCTAAACCCTTTTCTCTTTTAATTAAAGTTTATTACCATTCCTACAACGACTTGAAATTTCCTTCTTTCAGCATCGACTATTTTCCGTATGATACTCAAGTGTGTCCATTCTACATTTTTCCTGAGAACCTTCCAGTGGAAAAGATGTACTTGCACGCCCAGCCACCTACACGTCAATCAAGTTTGCCATCTTCAGAATGGAATTTTACTCTTATAACCAGCCATAACCATTCATATGTGTATGAAGACGATGAAAATGAGTCTTCATTTTCGATAGCTACTGCCACTTTCTGTGTTTTTCTTCAAAGGTATCCTAACTATTACGTAAACACTTTGATCATCCCGTCTACTGTACTCTGCCTTCTGTCTTTTGTTACTTTCCTCGCTCCACCCGACAGCGGTGAGAGAATATCGCTTGGCGTATCAATGGTTCTTGGACTAACTGTGTTTCAATTACTCGTTGCGGACATCCTCCCCTCTGCAAGTAAGCAGAACCCAATTTTAAGTTTCTATCTCATAGTGACGTTCTGTCTTGCTGGCCTGACTGTGCCCTTGTCGCTTTTGAACATAAAAATAGCTTATGGAGATAGCAAAATTTTCATTTTGAAATATTCGTGTTTGAGGAAGGCATTTTTGGAGTATTTGCCAAAGATATGTTCAGTCCCAACCTATAGCGAGAGGATTAAGCAGATAATGACGATCAAACCGCGAAAATCAAATGAGGTTACAAGGCCAAAAGGGACCATTGCAGCGACAGGAGAGGACGAAAGCAATGAGCTGGCAAGGGAACTCGTCAAAATGGAGGAGTTCATAACGAATGCTGACAAGGTATGGCAAAACTTACAAAATTGAACTTAAAAAAAAAAACAAATTTAGCAAAACACCTCTAAACTGTTGATCGGACTGAATGTTTTTACTAATGTAAAAGTCTTCATCCAAGTAAAATAGACGAAACTGCAGTCTAAAATTGACTTTTAAATTGTTATACTGTGCACTTCTCAATTATATATTTCAGTACTTATCAAACATCCATCAATGTACAAAATGCTGGAGGAAAGAAAGTGTTTATTCATACGATTGGTAACTTGCTTAGTATTAAGAGTATGTGTACATTGCATTGCTAATCAATGTGGTTCAACCATGCAACCTTTCATGTATGCAAATTAATGTTTTGTTCCAATTTTACGTCAATTCGCCATTTGCCAACAGCGTTTAATTCTTTTACGTTTTGCATTAGGGCAAAGTTATGCATCTTCGCTTATCCAATCTAGGCGACCTATTTCAGTGATATGCGAAGTGTTTTAATCATTTGTGATATTAGGTAGAATGAACACATGCCATTGTTTGATGTAACCAGAAAATCTGTACTCGAAAGGAAAAACAACTTTCATTTTTCAAACAATTTTAATATCCTGTCAAACTACGAATTCATTAATTTACTTATTGTTTATATTTTTTGTTCTACTTACAGACAAAAATCGAGGCTCGAACAGTCGCCCTCGTGTTCGATAGGATCTGTCTCGTGGGTTTTCTTGTTTGCTTTACAGCATTTTTTGTGGAGACCATTGTAGACTTTGTGGGTAACCCTGGTGTTTCGTATGACTTGTGTGAGCAACCAGGATTTTTTTAAAGGAGTTATGTAGTCGTCAAAACCGAATAAATTCTCGGACCCGCCAACTTCGTTACGTCACATCCGGTTATGCTTCTTGGTTTATCGATTCGATCTGAACTGCATTGTATCTAGTACACACAACTCACAACGTACGTACGTGTGTAGTTTATTAGTGTTGCATGTTTTAGTACGATACTGCTTACTTTTAGGCCGAATGTAATTTTAGCTAGGCCTATACGATTTTCTAAGTTAGCCTATAATGAGTTTGATGGTGGTTAGTAAAAGCGAATCTATTATGGGGAAGAAATGAAAACTCATTGTTTGCAAAAACAACAAGTTTAAGGCTTACAGGAGGTGGTTGATTCAAGCATTTTCGTGTCCTGGTCCCACATTTACAAAGAAAAACTCGGAGCTACTGGCGGAGGTTGCTCGTGCTTTTACACGGACAGCCTCCGCTACGAGACTCCTTATGGTGACACGTTGATTTGAAAACCCAAACAGACGGACGGTGCAGTATAGGACACAACCGAAATTCGGTTGTGTTACAGGTTTAGGGCAAAAACCAGAAAATTTGATATTTAATATTTACTACAAATCGGAATCATATCGGAAATTCTTCAAATATGTTCTTCCTTTTCACAAAACTAGTTAGATTATGCAAAAAAAAAAAATCACAAAATAACACTACCTAGCTTGAAAATAAGATGAATTTCTGTCATGTCTAAGGGCTCGGAAGTGTTCGTTAGAAAAAGATGATTGCGCAATAAAATCAACTTGTTAGCCTTGCGCCAGTCGTTTCTTTCTCGTGAATATATTATGTGTACTTACATAGTACATTCAAGACATAAGAAACTACTGGCACAAGGCTAACACGGTGATTTTATTGCGCAATCATCTTGTTCTTACGAATACTTTCGAGCGCTCCGACGTTGCAGAAAATCATCCTATATTCAAGCTAGGTAGTGTTATTTTGTGATTTTTTTGTATAATCTTGCTAGTGTTGTGAAAAGGTAGAACACATTGTAAGGATTTCTGATATGATTCCGAATTTCGGTTGTGCCTTTTAACCACTACCATCTGCTTCTGTTGAGATTTTCACTGGCCCGAAATTAAGGCTTTCTCCCTCCAACAGTTTGAAACTGGTTATATTACTCAAAATGAAACCAAAATAATGTCCAGAAGCACTACAAGTATAACAAAATGCTAACGTAACCAGATGATCAGTTTTCGCGGAAACGGTATCAGAATTGTCCAACGTAGCTGCCATGATAACTTGATGTATCGACTAATTGACAGGCGCGTAGCCAGGGTCTTCTGCCCGGGGGGCCAAAATGAAAATTTTCGTCCCGATTTCATGATTTTTCAAACTAATTGTAGAGGTGGGTCCCCCCACCGTTTCTTTGGGGTCCAGTTTATCACCCCGGGACAAGTCCGGAAGCTTCGGAATAGAATTGGGGGCATGAGAATAAATCATCGACTTGATATTCAAATGGCCTTATCAGTATGTGAACTTATGGTCACGATGATAACAATTTAACTATTTGCCATAACTCGATTTGATGAATCCGGGGTGAACTGTCAGTGGTAAACTCGGTGTAAGATCGAGGAGGAATCAGTCTTGAGGGATCAATGCCTTTCTTAAGAGAGACTCTTTGAGACTTTATCATCGCGGAGCGCCACCACCAGTTGGCGCGAAGCGTACAGGGAATATTTTGGCCAAAATGCCTTCCCAAACTACACTGAGGAAATGATCCTTCCCGGGGTGTTGTACGTACGTACGTTACACCAGTGGCGTGCGCAGGATTTGTGAGGTGGGGGTAGACTGTGAATTCCACAGACTGGCACAGAGAAAAATCCAACTGGCAAGACACAAACTATTAACAGGGGCGTAGCAAAAAAATGTCAAGGAAGTGGGAGGGACGTAGCTCATAGAAAGTCTCTCAGCGCTCCGCGCCAACCGATGGTGGTGCGGAGCGCAAGGATATTTTGGTCCAAAATGCCTCCCAGATGGCTGGAAATGGCACTTCCCGAGCCTATTTATCGCATATAAAAAAGGGGAAACACTAGCACTATTGTAAAAAGTAAACATAATAAAATACTAAAAATAAGGTGGGCGGCTGCCCTCTTCCTCCACCCCCTGGCTTCACGCTTGCCTAATGACCAGTATAAAGGTAGTCATCTTTATATTAACTAGATGATTGACCGTTCTTCAGACTGCTATTTGTTTAGTGATTATTGTTATAATAGAGAGACAAAAAATTGATTGTTCGCCGTCCCGGGGGAGGGGAATTTTTGCTTTTAGAAGCTCGCTGAGATGAAAAATGGTGCTATATTTGACACATTCTGAAGCATGTTAAAACACCCATAACGGCCAATTGGGGGAGGGAGAGTGCGTCTGATACTCGGCCAGTCTCGGTCAGACTGCTTCCGATTTCCCCCGACTAGCTGATTTCCCCCGACTACTTACAACGGTGGGGGCCATGGCCCCGGCCCCCATTGCGCACGCTACTACGTTACACTCCAAAATTACTACATATTTTGGGTTTTAAGATGTTAGGAGGATTGCTGCCAAAGTCAGCCACACCAGGAGGTCCCTGAGAACAAAATAAAATGTAAGTGCATAGAGTTAAGATTTATCACTTTATATCTAGTCAGCTGGGAAAGCAAAATATGGGTGGAGCTTGCCCATGTTATATTTAAATTCATGCTTACAGTTTAATTCTCTTGGCAATTTTTCTTGACTACTCATTCGGGTTCTTGACAACAAACCCCAATAAGTGGCAACGCAACTGGATACTTTCCACTCATTGTGAAGAAAATCTGCACCGGGATATTTATTTTAAGTATCCTTTTTGATAGTGATTAAAAATAAAAATCGGGACGGGAGCTACTATCCCTATAGCTCCCACACTGACAGCCTTGCTTTACGTCCATTTTTTCTATCCCCTTACTCTGACTGCTCTGCTTCATAGTCTGTCCTTCCGGACTCCCTAGTCCTGTAACGCTCTCTATTCCCTTTCCTAGTTCATCTTTTCCTCTTTTTCATGCACAAGCTGCCTCGCTTCATCCCTCGTCCCGTTTCTGCCTTCTTAGCCCTTCTCTCTCATTCCCTTTGGTCTTTTCCACGTTCCCTAGCCGGTATACTCGTCCCGTCGATATTTGAACCAGTGCTCTACCTTATCAAGCCCGTTTCCTTCTCTCCATCCTTTCTTTCCATCGATAATGATTCCTATTGTTATTATTTTATTTCCCTTTTCTCCTGTTATTTTCCCTTTTTTCTCTTTTTCTCCCTTCTTCCCCTTTCCTCTTCCCCTTTCCTCTTCCCCTTCCCTTTTCCTTCTCCCTCTTTTTCCCTTCGTTTATTGTATTTTTCATTTTTCAGTCGTCCCGATTTTACTTCGATTTTTCACCGGGGGGCAGTCTGCCCCCTGCCCCCTCTGGCTACGCTACTGCTAATTGATCCATCGATCAGAACCGTTACAAGCTGAAACGATAAAAAATTGCCCGTGCCAGAAGAAAAAATAACGGATTATTAATTCAAAAAACAAATTGTTAAATATGTAGCAAAGGAAAAATAAAAAATCTAAGAAATAAAAACCGAAAGTAATTACTGAATTACATTGCAAAAATAATTTTAACTGAGAATACAAAACGCATTAAGGGGAATATTTTCAATATTAGTATTACACTGAGGTTAAACATCTCGTTTAGTATGACGTATTTCCGAACTACGCCACTACTCAGCTCCTTTCATCTAATTGCAATTTCTGCTGTAAATAACCCTTGAGATATTACCGTTAGAACATAGGCATACGAAGCAGGAACCCCCAGTCATAAATGTGGATGGCGGAAGTATGCTTCCGCCTATTCAATTTAAAAACGAGAACCCCTTATTTCTTCCCTCTTTATAAATATCAAAACATTGTAGTAATACTCCTTCAAATTTGCCCAATATGTTACACCAAACTGAATCTAAGGACCCTAAGATATTTACGACCCCCCTCCCTTTAGATCCTTCCCAAGACGGTAGTTACAAACAACGTTCAGCTCCCAAGTCGAGCACAGCTTCCTACGCCTATGCCGTTAGAATATTCCTTAGATACGTATAGTTTAAAGTTGTTTTCGAATCCGCCCTTATGTTTATATCATGGAAAAAATGATGCGTTATATTACGTAGTGTAAAATTTATCACATTGAAAATTACAATTTAAGTTTTAAATTATAACTAATATTGTATTCATGCGTTAGTTTCTCTTCATGTCTGCTGCTGTCTCAAACATGGATGGCATGCCTTCTACGGAGATTCAATTTGACATTAATCTCCTAAAGTCAGGCGCATAGCCAGAAGTTTTAAAGGAAGGGAGGGGCGCGAATCCTGTAGGCAAACTATCTAAGCGTAGCGCCTCTATAGGTTGGGCGA
The DNA here is from genome assembly GCA_029531755.1 of Holothuria leucospilota. Lineage (NCBI taxonomy): Eukaryota > Metazoa > Echinodermata > Holothuroidea > Aspidochirotida > Holothuriidae > Holothuria > Holothuria leucospilota. The sequence continues at coordinate 32,562,441 of CM055972.1, read as the reverse complement.
AGCGTACAAGAAACTTTGGACAAAAATACCTCCCAGATGGCTGGAAAGGGCACTTCCCATGCCTTGTAAGTTGCATCTAAACATTTTTTAATTTGAGTTACTAGCATTATCATAATAAAAAATCATTAAAAAATACCAAAAATATTCTCGAGGGGGAGGCTGCTCCCACCCAGGGCTACGCGCCTGCATAGAGTTCATTTGGTAACTTTGGTTCACTTTTTATACATGAAACTTTCCAGTTTTTGTTGTAGAGCATGGAAAGTGAATCTCCTAAACAACAAATGAGAAGCCATGAAGTTACAGTCACTAATAAAAAAGAACATAAAATTGTTTATTATACTTTGAGAAGACAAAGTCACTTTCAACTGACAACTCTAGACTCTTGATATGAGTTGAATGCACTATATTCGTATTCTTGATATTCTAATCTAATAAGATATAGTTTTAACATAAGTGGGGATAATTCAAACTTGAAACATCACTTTTCCAAAAAGTCTGAATCTGGTCTGCACAACTTTTTCGGTTTCATTAAATAGAGGAGCCATACTTTTGTCTTATCTGTGGAAACAAATGTCAACTGTGGATCTTCCTGAGCTAATAGTAGGCTACACTTATTTCGTGAGCTTATGGAAAAGTCATATTTTGGTAAATATGCCTCTTTGCAGAAAGCAAACATAAGGGTACGATACTTCAGGGAGGAATATTGGTAAACGTTTGTTACACCTCTGTAACATGTTATACCGTTTAGGCTATAGGAACAGATTGATCCTTCCTAAACGCCACTCATCGAACACGTTTATGGTTTTACTGAAAACGTATACGTGTTTTTACCATAGACGCTGTAAACAGAATTAATTTTTTAGGGAGAACACATGAACGTGTTTTCGGGGTCTTGTGTTCAAACATTACAATGTGGGATGAAGACGGAAATTTAATGCTGGTCATCGACTGTCAGAAAGAAATGTTAGACAAATATCAAGCAATTCGATGACTGCATGGAGATGTTTGACACGAACTTTACAGAATAGAAGTTGGCTGATAGAATAGCTGCTTGATGAAAATTAATAATTTAAGTTGCATGTATGACTCGATTAAACGGTTAAAAGCAATCCCTTATGTTGCAGACGCATGACACAAATTTCGTCGTGTTGAATTTTGAGCATTCATATGACGTAGTGTAAGAATGGGCGTACGAGGCGGAAGGGGGACTGGGGGTTACAGCAAATATTTCATTTTCGAACAAACTATTTACTATTTGGGGGTCATTGAAATTTGAAACAAAGGTGATTAGCCCCTTCCCCCTCCCACATTTGAAAGTAGTCCAGTACGTTTATGACTGTAATTGGTTTTAATTACAGCTCAGTAAACATTGTGATTTCTAATTGGAAATGATTTTATTACGAGTATCGGTTCTTCCTCAGAGTTTTCCAGCAGGCAGGTAGTAAACAGCTAAAACATGCATACTAATCTGAGTTGTCCATGTGACAAGGGCTTAGTAAAATTTTTGACAGAAGTGACTCAAAGCACATGGTTTTAACAGCATTCCATTAAATCCGTTTGGGTTGATTGTTATCACAAATTACTCATAATCTGATTGTGATTACTTTCTCGTGCTGGTTGTATCCTTGGCATCGGTTTCTGAAAAACAAAACAAGGAAAATAAATGGTTCAATAATGCACACAGGGAATAAGATAAATCTTTGTTTGGAAATGTTCTTCGATGGACATCCACACTTTCTGTTGTTTGTTACTAAGTAATGAATCTTACAGACCACATGCCAAACGTTATAACCCGAATTACTGTACACTAGGTGGCATATAACTTTTCCCTCAAAACATAACACAAACAACATATATTAAACTGCAGAAGTTTTGGACCCAGTGTTATTTATTACACGTAAGTATAATCTCTACATCAAAGTGAAAACATGTTGAAACAGTTTTGTAGTACCTCTAAAACCGAGAATTTATTTCACATAACAGTAGCTTCCTGATGAACTGGAGTGCAATCATGAAAGTTATAAAAATTTTATGTGAGGACACTCCCCGAAAAGTCCCTTTTGTCAAAAGTAAACAAAGGAGTCTTTTTCACATGTGTAAAGCTCTAAGCTTCAAACTAAGTTTAAATTCTACTTTCACTTTTTAAATTCCTTACAAAAAGAGCAAGAATGACATCTTTGGAGTTGCAAGTCTCATCTCCTTAAATTCTCCCCACCCTGTAGTTAATTGAATTTGCTAACGTACTATTAAGCACATAATGACGAAAACGTAGGTTAGGTCATTCAAGCTACCCCAAACAACTTGGAAACATTTGTTGTTAATGTCTCACCACCTTTTACATATCATATGGTTAATGACCTTTCTAACGCAATATAAGCAAGTAACGGCTGAAAATCACAAATGACTGGGCTGGCTGATTGTCATTCTCCGTGGCTTGTTGCCAGTAATAGTGATTCCACTGTCGCCATGGAGATTAGGTCTATTTTCTGTTCCCAGATCCGTCTTGGCATTTCTGTGGGAACATCGCACTAAAATAAGGGTGACCACGTTCTGGTTTGAATTACTCGACGGTTAAACGGACGTAAATCCTCGTTGTCAGGGAGTTTATCATGACCCTTGTACAAGAAAGAACTACGGTTTACATTTCCTTTATGAAACCTTCTTGAATTTCCCCTTGGCGGATTTTATGTTTGTCTGACTTAACCTGCTAATCAAATTGTGGATGTTATTTTGTAAAACTAGTCGTAAAAATAATAGCTCTCTGGAAAAATAGAATTTTCTGGACCGACTGTATGGCCAAGTGGTTAGAGCATCCGATTTGCAGCTGGAAGGTCTGGGGTTTGACTCCTGGCCGGTTCATACCGACGACTTTAAAAATGGAACCTACTGCCACTGTGCTTGGTGCTCAGCGTATGCAATGGAGTAGGGAAAACAAAACAGTGAGCCACAACTGGAAAAGGCCGTGGCCTGCCCTACTTAACCGATTGGTTAGAAACTGAGCCGAAAAAGCTCATCTTACTCTTTAAACTGTATTAACAACCACTTCCAGTGTATGTATTTGCCTGCCCATTTCTGATATGGCTAATATGGTAATTATATAGTTGCTGTTTCAACAAATTCTCCATTTCCTGTAGGAATAGAATAACAACTTACTTAAAAGCTCAAAAAAATTTATAGACACGTCATTCGAGGTTCTTTCCTGTTCTGCGAAAAACATATATTCTGTAATTAATAACTCTGGAAATTATTGGAATTATTTTCCATACAAGATGCGACATGGTGATTACCTTTTATTCGTTGATCTCTTAATCGTCCTTATATTTGGAATCTTTGTTTCATCGTTAAATTGCTTTTGAACTGCTTCTTGAAAACAACGAAAATGGAGTGCTTATAAAGTCTCTACTCCCAGCTTAAATGACGTCCTAGAAAAACGCTTAATTGAAATTTTGACCGTTAAAACAAAAACCTTTTAGGCGCTTTGTTGACTTTAAATAAAAGTAAAATTCCGTTCATATTTCTTCAGTTCGAACTGTTCATACTTCACTAGATAAGTTTAAGTTAATTGAATTTAATAAAGCGCTCAGTACTACTAAAGCATTTAGGCCTACTGGCGCTTCACAACCAGAACAAAAGAAAGAAGAAGAAAAACGAAATTAACAAAACCACAACCTAGCAAATGAAAGTTCTAGTAAATAGGTGCGTTTTAAGTTTAGATTTGAAGGAGTCGATTGATGGACAATCCCTCACATTCTCTGGGAGGCTGTTCCATAATTTTGGAATCGCTACACTAAAAGATCTGTCACGAAAAGTTGAAGTTTTCGTGAAGGGGACGTGAAGTAGATAGCCACTAGAGGAACGTGTAGAATAATGGGATTTACGTCGCTGAATTAAATTCGACAGATAATCGGGTGCTAAGTTATGGAGACATTTGAAAACGAGAACTAAAAGAACACGGCAAGAACATGTATGGCAAGAATGGGAAGTTGTTTGAGAGCATCTGTGGAGCTAGAAAACTTTGATCTCCCTAAAATGATTTTTGCGGTTTGATTCTGTATACGCTGTAAAGGCCATAACGATGACTTAGGTAAGTTGAAAAAAGTAAATTTGCATAATCCATATGGGAAAATATAAGTCTGTTTGCCATTTTAAGGGCAGAAGGCAGATCCAGATATTTACGTAGTTTCCTGAGATTGTGCATCCCATGAGCAGCGACCCGAGCTTTGGAGGAGATATGATTTTTAAGGGTGAGGTGTTGATCGAGTTGAACTCCTAGTAATTTAATGATGTCGGATCGATGCACTGAAGATTCATCGAATGCAACTTCATCGATGTGGCATTTTGCTAACATGGCTTTACTTCCAAATACACTAAATTCAGATTTAGAGTCATTCATTTTGAGCCTGTTTGCACAAGTCCACTGTTTGATATTACGCACTGTTGATGACAGTGAAAGCAACATATCCGATTCAAAAAATCGTCAGAGGTATCATACGACCCATAAATGCAATGATCATCTGTAAAACCTAAGACTTGGAGGTTATTAGCAATATCTGTCTCGATTGTGCTGGCATAACAAGAAAAATAGATGGGTCCATTAATACTGCCGTTTGGAACCGACAAATCCAGTCCAATAGGATCTGAAAAGGTGTTATTCACACAAACGGCAAACGACCGACTAGCTAAATAAGATCTTGTCCAACTTAAAGCGTCTTCACATTCACCGATAATAAGCATGTTGAGCAAACACCGGCTTTAATATCTGCCTGTGGTAGAAATATTTTCAAGTCGTGATTAAATATGATCACGTGATCTGAAGACGCCGCTGTTGCGACGATTCTATCCATAAACTTATATTAAAAACAGCCATCACGATTGCTAGTAGATCTCTTGATCATCGTGAGGGGATTGTACGCAATATGGCCTTTACTAGGAATGGACTACATGCGGTGGTATTCGTCATGCTCTTATCAAGTCAAGGTAATATTTGTTTTAATTTTTAATTGTAAATGAACTGCATGGCTTGGTTCTTAAGGAAGAGGTTATCATGATAAGGATTTTAAGCAAGTTACCTGTGAGTAACGATTTGTTTACGACCTATAGTAGGACATAACATGAAAATATGTATCATCGGCCTATATGAAAGGTTTAAATGAACTGTTAAGCACAATTAATTATACTCCTGATTTCTTCATTAACTTAATTATTTACTTAATGTTTTGCTGTCTTTTTCATTTCCATGGTAGTAACAGATAATTGCTGATATTGGGGCAAAATTTGAACGAAAGCTCTTTGTCTCATGCCTTCTCTTCAGGTACTCTTTCAAAACACCCTATGAGTAACGAAGGAAGAGTCAGAGACTACATCCTAAAGCAAGAGAATTATTCACCACGAGACCGTCCTGTCATAAATTCCAGTGACACGGTTTTTGTTGGAGTTAATTTACAGTTTTATGCAATGATTGATCTATAGTTTTATATTGCGTCAAGGAAATGCCCCTCTGATACGTCGACTAATGTAATCAGGGAGCTGTCGATGGCAGCTCCCTGATGTAATGGACTTTTACAATGAATTTAGGAGGATCAGTGTCCAGTATCCTTGCTCGTATCAACATTGCAACAAATTGTATTTGTCAAATTGAGCCGATCATGAAAATAAAACATTTCAAAAAGGTGCAAAAATAGTGAAAATTTGTTAAAACATAGTACAAATATAGAAATCTCCCTTAAACTATATGTGGCATTAATCAATCACATTATAGTTTGCGTTGTTTTAAAAAGCGACCCAAGCTGATATTGTGAACAGCAATTTTCAGCGTTTAAGCGGAAGTTCTTTACACCAGAAAGCGTTTAAAAATATCTAGTATCTTAAAGCAAATAACGAAAACTGTTGCCGTTCCGTACCTTAATAATTTATTTCATTAAAATTTCTTCTCTTTTCAAACTAATAAATGTATCATTGAGGCAATACACAATGAAACAACTATTTAGATTGCGGGCTCCGTAGACATACCTGCAGCCACTGACTTAAATACCTTGTTAACTGACGTAAAGGAGTTTCAAAATACGCAGATTATATATTCACATCAACTGATGAATTCTATTTTTTTATATCGCTTTAGATTGCATACGTTGTAGAGCAAGTCATTGGTTGGTTGAGAAGGGTTGGTAATACAAATTCTGATGTAGTTTCGTTTGTCAATGGAAGTACCCCTTGACGGCAAGGAAAATAAATGGTTCAATAATGCACACAGGGAATAAGATAAATCTTTGCTTGGAGATGTTCTTCGATGGACATCAACACTTTCTGTTGTTTGTTACTAAGTAATGAATCTTACAGACTACATGCCAAACGTTATAACCCGAATTACTGTACACTAGGTGGCATATAACTTTTCCCTCAAAACATAACACAAACAACATATATTAAACTGCAGAAGTTTTAGACCCAGTGTTATTTATTACACGTAAGTATAATCTCTACATCAAAGTGAAAATATGTCAGAACAGTTTTGCAGTACCTCTGAAACCGAGGATTTATTTCACATAACAGTAGCTTTCTGATGAACTGGAGTGCAATCATGAACGTTATAAAAATTTTATGTGAGGACACTCCCCGAAAAGTCCCTTTTTGTCAAAAGTAAACAAAGGAGTCTTTTTCACATGTGTAAAGCTCTAAGCTTCAAACTAAGTTTTAATTCTACTTTCACTTTTTAATTCCTTACAAAAAGAACAAGAATGCAATCTTTGGAGTTGCAAGTCTCATCTCCTTAAATTCTCCCTACCCTGTAGTTAATTGAATTTCCTAACGTACTATTAAGCACATAATGACGAAAACGTATGTTAGGTCATTCAAGCTACCCCAAACAACTTGGAAACATTATTTGTTAATGTCTCACCACCTTTTACATATCATATGTTTTTAACGCAATATAAGCAAGTAACGGCTGAAAATCACAAATGACTGGGCTGGCCGATTGTCATCCTCCGTTGCTTGTTGCCAGTAATAGTGATTCCACTGTCGCCATGGAGATAAGGTCTATTTCCTGTTCCCATATCCGTCTTGGCATTTCTGTGGGAACATCGAACTAAAGTAAGGGTGACCACTTTCTGGTTTGAAATAATCGACGCTTAAAAGGACGTAAATTTTCGTTGTCAGGGAGTGTATCATGACCCTTGTACAAGAAAGAACGACGGTTTACATTTCCTTTATGAAACCTTCTTGAATTTCCCCTTGGCGGATTTTATGTTTGTCTGACTCAACCTGCTAATCAAATTGTGGATGTTATTTTGTAAAACTAGTCGTAAAAATAATAGCTCTTCTGGACCAACTGCATTGCCAAGTGGTTAGAGCATCCGATATTCAGCCGGAAGGTCTGGGGTTCGACTCCTGGCCGGTTCATACCGACGACTTTAAAAATGGAACCTACTGCCACTGTGCTTGGTGCTCAGCGTATGCAATGGAGTAGGGAAAACAAAACAGTGAGCCACAACTGAAAAAGGCCGTGACCTGCCCTACTAAACCGATTGGTTAGAAACTGAACCGTAAAACCTCATCTAACTCTTTATACTGTATTAACAACAACTTCCAGTGTATTTGTCTGCCCATTTCTGATATGGCTAATATCGAATATGGTAATAATATAGTTGCTGTCTTCAACAAACTCTCCATTTCCTGGCCAATCAGTGCTGAGAGAGCAAACATTTTTAAGTAGAATCACAATTTACTTAAAAGCTCAAAACAATTTATAGACACGTCATTCGAGATTCTTTCCTGTTCTGCGAAAAACATGTATTCTGTAATTAATAACTCTGCAAATTATTGGAATTATTTTCCGTACAAGGTGCGACATAGTGATTACTTTTTATTCGTTGATCTCTAAATTGTCCTTATATTTGGAATCTTTGTTTCATCATAAATTGCTTTTGAACTGCTTCTTGAAAACAACGAAAATGGAGTGCTTATAAAGTCTCTACTCCCAGCTTAAATGACGTCCTGGAAAACACTTAATTGAAATTTTGACCCTTAAAACAAAAACCTTTTAGGCGCTTTGTTGAGTTTAAATAAAAGTAAAATTCCGTTCATATTTCTTCAGTTCGAACTGTTCATACTTCACTGGATAATAAGCATGTAGAGCAAACACCGGCTTTAATATCTGCCTGTAGTAGCAACATTGTCAAGTCGTGATTGAATATGATCACGTGATCTGTGGACGCCGCTGTTGCGACGATTCTATCCATAAACTTATATTAAAAACAGTCACCATAATCGCCAGTAGATCTCTTAATCATCTTGAGAGGATTGTACGCAATATGGCCTTTACTAGGAATGGACTACATGCGGTGGTATTCGTCATGCTCTTATCAAGTCAAGGTAATATTTGTTTTAATTTTTAATTATGAATGAATTGCATGGCTTGGTCGTTAAGGAAGAGGTTATCATGAAAAGGATTTTATGCAAGTTACCTGTAAGTAACAATTTGTTTACGACCTATAGTAGGACATAACATGAAAATATGTATCATCGGCCTATATGAAGGTTTAAATGAACTGTTAAGCACAATTAATTATACTTCTGATTTCTTCATTAACTTAATTATTTACTTTATTGTTTTGCTGTCTTTTTCATTTCCATGGTAGTAACAGATAATTGCTGATATTGGCCAAATTTGAACGAAAGCTCTTTGTCTCATGCCTTCTCTTCAGGTACTCTTTCAAGACACCCTGAGAGTAACGAAGGAAGAGTCAGAGACTATATCCTAAAGCAAGAGAATTATTCACCACGAGACCGTCCTGTCATAAATTCCAGTGACACAGTTTTTGTTGGAGTTAATTTACAGTTTTATGCAATGATTGATCTGGTAGGTCTCTATAGTTTTATATTGTGTCAAGGAAATGCCCCTCTGATACGTCCATTAATGTAATCAGGGAGCTGTCAGTGGCAGCTGCTCCCTGATGTAATGGACATTTACAATGAATTTAGGAGGATCATTGTCCAGTATCCTTGCTCGTATCAACATTGCAACAAATTGTATTTGTCAAATTGATCCGATCATGAAAATAAAACATTTCAAAAAGGTGCAAAAATAGTGAAAATTTGTTAAAACATAGTACAAATATAGAAATCTCCCTTAAACTATATGTGGCATTAATCAATCACATTATAGTTTGCGTTGTTTTAAAAGGCGACCCAAGTTGATATGGTGAACAGTAATTTTCAGCGTTTAATCGGAAGTTCTTCACACACCAGAAAGCGTTTAAAAATATCTAGTATCTTAAAGCTAATGACGAAAACTGTTGCCGTTCCGTACCCTAATAATTAACTTCATTAAAATTTCTTCTCTTTTCAAACTAATAAATGTACTATTGAGGCAAAACACAATGAAACAACTATTTAGATTGCGGGCTAGTGCAGCCACTGACTTAAATACCTCGTTAACTGACGTAAAGGAGTTTCGATATACGCAGATTATATATTCACATCAACTGATGAATTCTATTTATTATTGCTTTAGATTGCATACGTTGTAGAGCAAGTCACTGGTTTGTTGAGAAGGGTTGGTAATACAAATTTTGATGTAGTTTCGTTTGTCAATGGAAGTACCTTTTAACGGCATTACATTAAATAGGGGAGTTTTTGTACGTTATCGCGGGTCCTTCCTTGAAACACAAATTTAAATATAAGTAAGATCAGACTTTACTTAAAGATCTCCGTCACTTGACAGTTGTTTTGGCTATATACCTCAATCTTAAGGAATACATCAAACTTTTATGTATTAAGAAAGACACGTGAAGAGTGTTGTACGCATGATTAACTGACTTCCAGTGACACTGCTTGTGCAGAGTATAGCGATTCTCCAATATGGTGTGGTTTCCCAATTGCTATTACGAACGTGACAGTAACGTACGTGTAATTGGTCTGTTCGTAAGGATCTAATCATGTATGTAAGGTATTTTCTAAAATGATAATTGTTCGGTCTTAACACATATTTCCAGCATACGCTATTGTATTGGAATATGTTCATGAGACGAATAATGAGATCCTATGTAGGAATGAATAGACTTTTCTTTAGAGTCATCATTAAAAAAGATATTCTTTTATTCTTACTTGTAGAACGAACGTGAACAAATAATAACCACGGCATCTTGGATGACACTGGTAGGTAAAGCAAAAGTTTTATTTTATGTTACGAATTTAAGGGAAAATAGAAAAATAAACTATATTAAAAACTGTGATCTCCCCACATAAACATGTATATATGTAGTTAGGTTTTGACACAGTTTGGGTCACAAGAATCTGAATTTACCCTAACATTTGTACGAAAAACAGGTAGGTAAGGGATTTTGCACTTCTTTTATGTGTTTTAAAGGGAGATACTGCGTTTAAAATGCACCAATATGCCATACAAACAAAATAGCTATAATTACTACGAACCTATTAGGCTTACCAATAGAATGCAGCAACAGCTTTATCTCCTCAAAATATTTTGCATTTCAAGAGGTACGGATGTTGCATCGTTTGAATATTTGAAAGTTTGGGCCAACAAATTATATTCTTCGGCAACTTCTTTTTGTGAAATCTTATGTATGAAAGGGAAAGCTACCCCGCCGCCTTTTTTTGAATTATCTATCATTGTTGACAGGGGCGGCGCCAGGGTATTTCGATGGGGGGGGGGGGGCAAAGCGTGAGATGAGTGATCGCCGTCCTGGGGGAGGGGTCTAAAGGAAGAGGGTTCCCCCTCCCCATTGGGAATTTTTTGGTTAATTTAAGGTTTCTCAGATGCAACATGATCATGTCTTTGGTACATATTTTGAACTGATCATATATGGCTGGAAAGTTTATAATTTAGTAATTTTAATTTTTGTTTTGGGTAAGATGCTTTTCTGGGGAGGGGTGTCCCCTCCCCTTTGAGAAATTTTTTATTAATTTAAGTTTGCTTAGATGCAAAATGGTGATATCTTTGGTATATTTTTAACTGATCATATATGTAAGAAAGTGTCCATAATGTATTGAATTTTAATTTTTGCTTGGGGGAAAGATGCTTTTCTGGGGAGGGGTCTAAGGGAGAAATTTTTATCAATTTAAGATTGCTTAGATGCAAAATGGTGATGTCTTTGGTACTTTTTGAGCTATCATATATGGCTGAAAAGTGTAAATAATTTTATTGAATTTTAAGTTTTGGTTTAGTGAAAGAGGAGAGTAGCCTTTGTTGTCTAAGAGAAGGTATGTAGTAAACAAACCTCCTGAAGCCACCCCCCCTTTTATGTATGGGTATGTTTTCACTCAAAAATACGTGCGTTGAGTCGACAGAAACACGAACTATTACGAATATTTTCGTTTCTTCATATATGCGTTATACAAGGTATTTAAAGGCTGGCAGACACCGGAATAGGGCCTCCTGGAAGCTCTGGACCAATTATATGGATCAAATATATGCCTACCCCAAACCTCCTCCTTTCTTCTTTCTCCTTCGCTTCCCCTTCTTTTCTTTCGTTTTCTCCTTTTCTTTTTCCCTGTTCTTTTCCCTCTTTCTTTGCCCTGTTCTTGCAAATGATAGGAGACGGTTGCCCCCTGCCCCATGTGGCATCCCCCTGTTTTTCTTTGCTCTTTTTCTGATTGACTCAAGATTTCTTCATATAGTAAAGATTGTGTTGTGTACGGCCATGCACCTACTATTTAAAATTCGTTTTCCATGGATTACTCAGTCGAGACAACACCAAAATAAAGCACAATAAGGCATAGGCGTGGGTAACTTTTCGAGACTGGGGGCTGAAACTTGTTTCTGATTGCTGTCCTGGGGAGGGGTCTAAGGCGAGGGGTGTCCCCCTCCCCTTTGGAAAATTTTTGGGTATTTGAGGGTCCTCAGATGGAATTTGGTGCAACATTTTGGGCAAATGTAAAGGAAAATTACTGCAAATTTTTTACAGTTTTTACTGAAGAGACAAAAACGGAGTTTTGACCTTGGATATTGGGGGCAGAAGTATGCTTCTGCCCCCAGATTTTTGACTGGGGCTTTAGCCCCTCCCCCCCCCCGCTTCCTACTCGTATGCAGTAAGGGAGACATATAATATTACTTCATAGTTAAATTCATTTTATTAAATGTTTTCTATATTTTTATTGTCAAATTGTTCGTTAAGTGATTGACTCATGATACCTCCATTATATATGTTCACGTTCCAAATTTTAAATGGTCACATGCTGGGAATGGAGAGATAGTAAATGTTTGAGATTGCCAAACATCACATAATCCGGACAGGGGGGAATACCCATAGACGAAAGGTTCACTTGGTCGAAGGTTCACTGAAGACCGAAGATTCCCCCGGACGAAAATACATTCCGAGTTACGGGTTGGGTTGGGGTTTTGGTTAGACAGAGATTCATGGATCAGGCGTATCCCCTGATGCACAAATTAGCTGTCTGTATTTTTTGGTGTAACTTGCAATGATACGCACCTTTTCTCCAAGAGAGGGAAAACTTTTTGCCCTGTGACACCATATGTGTAAGGTCTCACAATAACTTGGCTTTAGGGTATACTACTGTATTGTTTTAGCTTTACTCTCGGTTCCTATGCCCTTCATGTTTGCGCGTTATGTATAATGGCCTTAGTGTTTATGTAATACTTAACCTGCATTCACGTAGACAGTGGAGAAAACAGAAAACGTTATCCGTGCGGGGATTGCAAGTTTCAGGTATTTTGTAACGAAAAATTTAACTAATATTGTGATTGATGGGTGACATACTGAAACACCTCACCCCACCCCCTATAAAATTATGTGTCTTTAAACGTTTTTTAGACGATTTTATTTTTTGGGTTGAAAAACCATAGGGGGGCAAATGCCTGCCCTGCCCCCTCCCCCCCCCTGTGGCGCCGCGCCTGATTGTTGATCTATAAATGTTGGTCTCAAAAATATGAAAATTTTATTTACATCAAACGCAATATTTTCCTTTCATAAAAGTTTTTAATTTGCTTTATTCAAACAATTTTCAATTTATTCACTTTAATTTGCTCTGATTGACTGTCAATGACCTATAGCATTTTCATTATCCGTTTTAGTGTTGCTATAAAGTTAACGCTATTCTCGCTTAAATCTGTCTTTGAAGCTTCTACATTTAGAACGTAGGTGTAAATAAATGGATTTGACCTGCTTGTATAAAAATGGAATTTGGAATTGCGATAAGAGGTCTCCGTTTCAATGTCTCAGAAATGCGGAAAATGCAATAAATGTTACAAACTTTGATTGAAATGCTAAACATATGAACATTTTATATATTTGTATTAGGGTACTATTTGTATGAAATTTTGACCAATTAGATTATTATCCGTACAATCTTTATAGCTGGACCAATTATATGGATCAAATATATGCTTACCCCAACCCTCCTCTTTTCTTCTTTCTCCTTCGCTTCCCCTTCTTTTCTTTTGTTTTCTCCTTTCTTTTTCCCTGTTCTTTTCCCTCTTTCTTTGCCCTGTTCTTGCAAATGATATGAGACGGTTGCCCCCTGTCCCATGTGGCATCCCCCTGTTTTTCTTTGCTCTTTTTCTGATTGACTCAAGATTTCTTCATATCACAAAAAATAAAAAGTGGGTCACTGTCCTAAAACTGAGTCAGTTTGTCCCTGAGGTGACTCACTTACTCTTAAGTGAGTCGCCCCAGGGACAAATTGACTCATTTTTAGGACAGTGACTCACTTTTTATTTTCAGTGTATATAGTAAAGATTGTGTTGTGTACGGCCATGGACCTACTATTTAAAATTCGTTTTCTATGGATTACTCAGTCGAAACAACACCAAAATAAAGCACAATAAGGCATAGGCGTGGGTAACTTTTCGAGACTGGGGGCTGAAACTTGTTTCTGATTGCTGTCCTGGTAAGGGGTCTAAGGCGAGGGGTGTCCCCCCTCCCCTTTGAAAATTTTTTGGGTATTTGAGGGTCCTCAGATGCAATTTGGTGCAACATTTTGGGCAAATTTTAAGGAAAATTACTACAAATTTTTTACAGTTTTTACTGAAGAGACAAATACGGGGTTTTGACCTTGGATATTGGGAACAGAAGTATGCTTCTGCCCCCAGATTTTTGACTGGGGCTTTAGCCCCCCCGCCCGCTTCCTACGCGTATGCAGTAAGGGAGACATATAATATTACTTCATAGTTAAATTCATTTTATTAAATGTTTTTTATATTTTTATTGTCAAATTGTTCGTCAAGTGATTGACTCATGATACCTCCATTATATATGTTCACGTTCTAAATTTTAAATGGTCACATGCTGGGAATGGAGAGATAGTAAATTTATGAGATTGCCAAACATCACATAATCCGGACAGGGGGGAATACCCATAGACGAAAGGTTCACTTGGTCGAAGGTTCACTAAAGACCGAAGATTCCCCCGGACGAAAATATATTCCGAGTTACGGGTAGGGTTGGGGTTTTGGTTAGACAGAGATTCATGGATCAGGCGTATCCCCTGATGCACAAATTAGCTGTCTGTATTTTTTGGTGTAACTTGCAATGATACGCACCTTTTCTCCAAGAGAGGGAAAACTTTTTGCTCTGTGACACCATATGTGTAAGGTCTCACAATAACTTGGCTTTAGGGTATACTACTGTATTGTTTTAGCTTTACTCTCGGTTCCTATGCCCTTTATGTTTGCGCGTTATGTATAATGGCCTTAGTGTTTATGTAATACTTAACCGGCATTCACGTAGACAATGAAGAAAACAGAAAACGTTAACCGTGCGGGGATTGCAAGTTTCAGGTATTTTGTAACGAACAATTTAACTAATATTGTGATAGATGGGTGACATACTGAAACACCTCACCCCACCCCCTATAAAATTATGTGTCTTAAAACGTTTTTTAAACGATTTTATTTTTTGGGTTGAAAAACCATAGGGGGAGGGGCAAATGCCTGCCCTGCCCCTCCCCCCCCCCCCGTGGAGCCGCGCCTGATTGTTGATCTATAAATGTTGGTCTCAAAAATATGAAAATTTTATTTCCATCAAACGCAATATTTTCCTTTCATAAAAAGTTTTTAATTTGCTTTATTCAAACAATTTTCAATTTATTCACTTTAATTTGCTCTGATTGACTGTCAATGACCTATAGCATTTTCATTATCCGTTTTAGTGTTGCTATAAAGTTAACGCTATTCTCGCTTAAATCTGTCTTTGAAGCCTCTACATTTAGAACGTAGGTGTAAATAAATGGATTTGACCTGCTTGTATAAAAATGGAATTTGGAATTGCGATAACAGGTCTCCGTTTCAATGTCTCAGAAATGCGGAAAATGCAATAAATGTTACAAACTTTGATTGAAATGCTAAACATATGAACATTTTATATATTTGTATTAGGGTATTTGTATGAAATTTTGACCAATTAGATTATTATCCGTACAATTTTTATAGCTGCATTTTACTACTATAATTGGATAACTATACTTGTCTTTGTACAAGAATCTTATCAGACAAAATTCTATTGCAAAAAAGGAACAAATGTATATTTCTTCATTGCATAATACTTTGGTGAAATAGAGGGCACTATTTATACCATTAAGTGTATTTATTCTGTGTGGTATCAAAATTTTATGTCTTTGGTTTGTAGTTAAAGGTAAAATGCTTTTATACTGAAAGCAGAATGTAAGGATAAGTTTTTCGGTTAGCTGATCAGTAGGCCTCATTATTTTCAGATGTGGAAAGATGAGAGACTCACTTGGGATCCTGAAGAGTTCGGTGGAGAAACATCAGTGGTGGTGTATATAGATGAGATATGGACTCCGAAAATGTTCATTGCTAATGTGTAAGCACTTATATCTTAAGGCGTTAACTGTTTCAGATATGTATCGGCCGACATTTCTGTCCCAGCTATTCATGAAACAATACAGAAAGAATACAGAAAGAAAAAACACGATATCTCAAGATAGCAATGATGGACACTGATGGACACTTCTCATACTTGGTATATATATTTATCATATTAAGAGAAAGAATCCTATTTTTCAGTGGAGGTCAGAGGTCATTTGTGGGCACCAGAGGTTTAACGAACCGAAAACCTTGAAAAACACTATATTTCAAGAGAATGATGCCTTTCACACTTAGTATATAGCTTTGTCACTTTAAGAGAGAGAGGCTATGGGTGTTTTGGAGGTCAAAGGTCATCCGAAGTCACCAGAGGTGAAACTATGATATAAAACCTCGTAAACTAAATAGACAGTAGGCGGTACGTCCACAGTGTGTCGTTTCGTTACCAACGAAAAGTTAGCGCTCAATTGTTGCACTATTCCAAAATTAAAATTATAGAAAACACTTTTTAGAAGCATAATTTTTTGAAGTCATTGGTAATTCTCATTTTAAACACCTAATTATGATTGAACACGTGTGAAGGATGATGGGACCATGAATGGAAATACTATATATACGTATAACGAGTTTGTCAGTGGCTTAGTGGAAAGTGATCTGTGTCATTTTAAACACCTAATTATGATTGAACACGTGTGAAGGATGATGGGACCATGAATGGAAATACTATATATACGTATAACGAGTTTGTCAGTGGCTTAGTGGAAAGTGATCTGTGTCTCAAACAAACTCCCGGGGTTAAATCCCATCTAAGACACTTACTCTTTTATTTTGCTTTTTGTTATTCGATTTTGGCTGGAGTTCAAAGTTCATGGGAGGTCGCCAGATGTCAAATTGTGAAAAAATAATGAAACATGATATCTCAAAAAAACTTGAATGATCAATCTCAGTGCAACAAAGCATTTCTTTTCGGCAAGGAATCACTAAGCGTTTGGATTAAGTTTCTGGCTACATTCATTCATTGTTTTTGGTGTAGAGTTTTATAAAGCATAAATGAATAAATAGTTCTCATAGCAACGGAGAAATAGCCAAAATACTTCGACACCACGGAGATTTTCTGCAAAACGTTTCACAACGAATCAAATATAATTGCTTCTCCCCGAAATAGCACAGGTTTATTTTGGGAAGCGTGTTAAAGACGCTTTGCCTTGTTCTCAGTAAAAAGGTATAACTAAAGCTTTGGAGCATTTGAATGAGAAACACTGCAAGGAGGTGTGTGTGTGGGGGGGGGGGCAGGAGTCATGAACCTTGAAAATCACTAGCCCCATTCTCACATGGGTTTCGGACGTAATTAACTATAATGCTAGTTGAGAGAACGCTTGTGGAGTTGTGGGTAGAAATCGATTACAATGTTCTTTTCAAAGTTGAGTAATGTAACGAATTCCGTCCCGATTACTCCTTTAAACTTTAGGGCTTCGATATTTAAGAGCTAAACAGTTCACAATTTAACAGTATGAGTGTTTCCACTACCTCCTTAAACAGAAGAATACAATTTTGTGTAGTCATGTATACCTTACCAAGCTTCAATTATAAAACCATTTAGGAGGGCGAAGCTAAGAGAAAGTGTACAAAATAATGGAAACGTGCGAATTGTTGGTTTTATTTATTTTACGGTGGTGGTCATACGGGCATTCGGGTCAAAGGTCGCGTTGCTGATGAAAACAAACCCGGCCGGATCACGGTAATGTGTATGGACACACCGTCTTTATTTTCATCGGTTTTTTCCTTGTTACCCTTGTGTAAGGTCACAGGTCAGCCCGCTCACATACTATAAATAAATCTGTATCTGAATCTTTGTTTTCTCTCATAAACCTTCATATCATGATCGGATCCATCAGTTTCATCTAAAGTCACTTAGTGAAGTGTCAATTTTTATTCCCTTATCTTGCCCAGATTATCTACTGACAACTTAATCCTGTTCTCAGCTGAACGAGGGCTAATACTTGTCACTTCGGATGGTATCGCTTCACTTGGAACGCCTGTAGTGCAAGCAACGCATTGTCCAGTAGAGTAAGAATACTTAAAACATTTTTGGGAGTACGTTTTTTCACTGGAGTTTTTGTGCCCTCTTTATGCATTTGAAAGACTTTGCTCGTTTACGTTTTGGAGGACGGGGTGCCAGGTTTGCGGAAATTGAGCTGTTTGAAAAAGTACGAATGTTTTCGTTTTGAGGAATGGGCTGTGAGGGTTACACAAAAATTTTACTGATTGAATTTGAGTTAGAGTTAGATGAGGTTTTACGGCTCAGTTTCTAACCAATTGGTTTAAGTCGGGCCGGCCACGGCTTTTTCCAGTTGTGGCTCACTGTTGTTTACCCTACTCCATTGCTTATGCTGAGCACAAAGCACAAGGACAGTAGGTTCCATTTTTAAAGTCTATGGTATGACCCTGTCAAGACTCGAACCCTAGACCTTCCGGCTGCAAGTCGGATGCTCTAACCACTTGACCATGCAGTCGGTTGATTGAAATTGATCCCTTTATGTTATTTTTGAAAACTGAAGATTTACTTTGGTTGACTCTAGCTCACATGACCACATGTGACATTACCAAAAAGCTAAGAGTCCGGAGAAACGCACTAATTTACCCATCGACCACTCAAGACCTTTCAGCAAGTGGTCCCCACAAATGGTTTGAGTCAAAAGGCTTCGATTTATCTTGCCTGCTAAGCTCACTGGTGTTAAAAAGTGCAACTTTCTGCAACCTAGGGGGTTGCAGTGAGATGCTAATTTGTTGCCACACTGGCCTTTTAGGATGATTAAACTGAACGCCATGCTGCAAGGGGACGTGCTATCTTGTGCAGTGGTGCCAGCACGTGGCATGGGAAGTGCATTCCTCTTTCCGATCGATTTCCGGAAATGTTCGATTTTTCTTGAACTCAAAAGCGTTTAATCTATAGAGTTCTGTAGGGGGTAGGAAGATGTGTGTGTTTTCGACTGAGTGATGGATTCATTTTAATAATTTGTTTGCAAAATTTTGTTTGAAAACTATCAAAATTTTCCCAAATCTTTCGGAATCTGTCAAAATTGTAGAGCGCTCTGCGGGCTCACTGTTAAACAGAATTGTAAAATTACAGTATCTTTATGTATGTTCAAAAGGAAACGGTTGCACTTCTACAAACAAATGTGTTTCATGTAATGTTTGGCAACTTTAGTTTACAAACAGATTTTACATTAAAAACAAACTGCATATTATTTCAGAAAAATTGTACATTTACAACAACTTTATGTCCCATTACAAGTCAATTTTTGTACATTGACAATTCATGTACGTTTTTTTTAATTGTCATTGAATGTCGGTTCAAAAACATTTGCTCTCTGTAGAGAAACAAACTTGTAACCGATGCATACGTTACCACCAATGTTTGTAAATTTACAGTAATTTTTCATGTCTCCTAAAACAAATTACTGTCCATAAACACAACTTTGGGAAATGATGCATTTAACTGGTCTGCAAACGACAGATGAGTACCATGCTTAGACTGATGCATTCCGACGAAGGTTCTAGGAAGACTCATTTGTTTCGATGTAGGTTACGTACTAGCAGGAATAGAACTGAGTTGCAGTTCATTTTAATAACAATAACCTTTCCATAAGTTGAAAGTAGATATTTACAGTAGGAATGCCAACAGCACAAACATGCCATTGGTCTATTTAAAAGACGCAATGACCATTAGGCACTTGTTTTGGAAACTCTTAACACAAGACCTACGTAGTATCAGATAATGCTACCGCCTACCTGTTTTAATTGATAGGTATTTTTGTTATTAAAATCACATAAGCTTTCAAAGTAGGCTATGTTCCACAGAGAAGGACGCGATAATTTGTATGCTAGGCCTGTACTGTGCTACGGTTAAATCTGCTTTCATTTTTCAGTGTCAAATATATGACTCAGCATTACAAAGTGAAGCAATGGATTTCGTTTGCCTTACTCTTGAGAAGACATATTTTAGGGAAAATTAAAATCTTTGAAAAACTACCAGGTAGCAAACTCACCCTTTAAGTGGCCAGTCTCTTTTCTGATATATTCTCGTTGTAGAGTCTGCGTACAAATAGTTTGTCATAAAAATGGTTTTATGCAAAATTTCGGTGCACCTCGTCATGGTTGGCGCTCTGTATCTCATAAACATGAGTAAGGCCGTTACACGGCGAATATAAGTCTGAACAGAACGAATTTCCGAAATATGATCTACATCTCCAAAATCTGTGGGGACGGCGCACCAAGAAGATAACATAAGCCAGTATAATGTCATGAGTAGCCAGGCTGTTGTAACAGTTGTCAGGTTTGAAGCATGATGTGAAAGATTGAAAGTATGTTTTGTCGTTAAACATTTTTTAAAGCATTTTCACGGTGCTCTTCACGGAAGCATATTATTGGACGATGGTAAATGGTGTGGTATTATATGCACATACTTCTAAATCGACGACCATTTGGTTGTTCCTACTGGGCCCTTCTCCCTCATTTCCCATCAAGGGCTGATCTTTTGAAACGGCATTGTTCACTTTAGTATCGTCATTTTGTCATTTCCTCAGAGTTTCTGTATTCCGGTCTCATGGTACTAGCCTTAAAAATGTCCCTAAGTAATGAACGGTTTTTACATGTTGCCAATTAAAAGTTTATCCAAAAAAAGCACCATTGCCGCCCCTCGAAATATCTGGATCCGAGCCTTCTTGTTTACTCTTTCACTCAAGCATTCATTCATTTATTAATTCATGAAGATGTGTAAATAACATGCTAGTTCATGTTAATTTAGGAAATGATTGCGGTCATGATTTCAAGCAGACTACTGCTACTTCTTTTCAGCGTTTTGCAGCTTTCGAATCTTTTAAGAAAATATCATTTTTGAGAAGAAGAAATGAGTCTTAGTATTTTGGAGAAATGTTTATTCAGTTCCGAAGTAGCATTCTCGAGATATTAGTAAACGAGTTTACTACATTGTTGACCTGAAATGATCTTGAAGCAAACAGGGGTAATTTCATCTTCTCACATTAATGAGCAAATCTCCATTCAGGCCTAAACCCTTTTCTCTTTTAATTAAAGTTTATTACCATTCCTACAACGACTTGAAATTTCTTTCTTTCAGCATCGACTATTTTCCGTATGATACTCAAGTGTGTCCATTCTACATTTTTCCTGAGAACCTTCCAGTGGAAAAGATGTACTTGTACGCCCAGCCACCTACACGTCAATCAAGTTTGCCATCTTCAGAATGGAATTTTACTCTTATAACTAGCCATAACCATTCATATGTGTATGAAGACGATGAAAATAATTCTTCATTTTCAATAGCTACTACCACTTTCTGTGTTTTTCTTCAAAGGTATCCTAACTATTACGTAAACACTTTGATCATCCCGTCTACTGTACTCTGCCTTATGTCTTTTGTTACGTTTCTCGCTCCACCCGACAGCGGTGAGAGAATATCCCTGGGCGTATCGATGGTTCTTGGACTAACTGTGTTTCAATTACTCGTTGCGGATATCCTCCCCTCTGCAAGTAAGCAGAACCCAATTTTAGGTTTCTATCTCATCGGGACGTTCTGTCTTGCTGGCCTGACTGTGCCCTTGTCGCTTTTGAACATAAAAATAGCTTATGGAGATAGCAAAATTTTCATTTTGAAATATTCGTGTTTGAGGAAGACATTTTTGGAGTATTTGCCAAAGATATGTTCAGTCCCAACCTACAGCGAGAGGATTAAGCAGATGATAACGATCAAACCGCTAGAATCAAATGAGATTACAAGGCCAGAAGGGACCATTGCAGCAACAGGAGAGGACGAGAGCAATGGGCTGGCAAGGGAACTCGTCAAAATAGAGGAGTTCATAACGAATGCTGACAAGGTATGGCAAAACTTACAAAATTGAACTTAACAAAAAACATATTTAGCAAAACCCCTCAAAATTGTTGATCTGACTGAATGTTTTTATCAATGTAAAAGTTTTCGTCTAAAGTATAATAGACGAAACTGCAGTCTAAAATTGACCTTTAAATTGTTTAACTGTGCACTTCTCAATTATATATTTCAGTACTTATTAAGCATCCATCAATGTGAAAAATGCTGGAGGAAATGTTTTTATTCATACGATTGGCAACTTGCTAAGTATTAAGAATTGTACATTGCATTACTAATCAATGTGATTCAACCATGCAACCTTTCATGTATGCAAATTAAAATTTTTGTCTCAATTTTACGTCAAAGCGCCATTTGCCAATAGCGTTTATCCAATCTGGGCGACCCATTTCAGTGATATGCGAAGTGTTTTAATCATTTGTGATATTAGACTAAGGTAGAATGAACACATGCCATTGCTTGATGTAACCGGAAAATCTGTACCCGTAAGGAAATACAACTTTCATTTTTAAACAATTTTAACATCCTGCCAATGCGTTCAAACTAAAGATTCATTAATTTACTTATTGTTTATATTTTGTGTTCTACTTGCAGACAAAAATCGAGGCTCGTACTGTCGCCCTCGTGTTCGATAGAATCTGTCTCGTGGGTTTTCTTATTTGCTTTACAGCATTTTTTGTGGAGACCATCCTAGACTTTTTAAGTAACCCTGGTGTTTCGTATGACTTGTGTGAACAACCACGTTTTATATAATCTAACTGCAATTTCTGCTATAAATAACCCTTGAGATATTACCGTTAGAGCGCACTCTCTTAATGTAAAAGAGTAAAATTCACTCTTTGACAATTGCCTACAGTGACCACTCTTTTTTCGAGTGGAAATAGACTAAAATTCCACTCTGCTCGGAGTGGTAATTAACTCTAAACGGGTAAAAATTCCACTCCGAGGAGAGTGGAATTCCACTCAAAACAGAGAGTGGTCACTGTAGTCAACCTTTTTGCTAGATTTTCACTCTTTACGTTTGGAGGGTAGACATAGGAAGCTGGAACCCCCAGTCATAAATGTGGATTACGGAAGTATGCTTCTGCCCCTTCAATTCGAAGACGAGAACCCCTTCTGTGTTCCCTCTTTTATAAATGTCAAAACATTGCACTAATGCTCCTTCAAATTTGCCCAAAATGTTACACCAAATTGAATCTAAGGACCGTAAGATATTAATGACCACCCCTCCCTTTAGATCCTTTCCAAGATGATGGTAGTCACAAACAACGTTTAGCTCCCAAGTCGAGGACAGCTTCCTACGCCTATGCCGTTTGAATATTTCTTATATTACGTAGTGTAAAACTTATCAAATTACTATTTAAGTTTTAACCGATATTGTATTCATACGTTAGCTCCTCTTCATGTCTGCTGCTGTATTAAACATGGATGGCATGCCTTCCACGGAGATTCAAGTTGACATTAATCTCCTAAAGTCAGGCGCGTAGCCAGAAATTTACCAAGGGGGGGAGTGAATCCTGTAGGCATACTGTCTAAGCGTAGCGCCACTATGGGTTGGTGCGACGCGTACAAGCAATTTTGGCCAAAAATACCTCCCAGATCGCCGGAAATAGCACTTCCCAGGCCTCCCAGATTGCCGGAAATAGCACTTCTCAGGCCTTGTAAGTTGCATCTAAACATTCTTTTAATTTGAGTTACTAGCAATATATCATAACAAATCATTAAAAAATACCAAAAATATGCTGGGGGGGGAGGCTGCCCCCCGGCTAGGCGCCTGCATAGAGTTCATTTGGTAACTTCCCACTTGACAATATCTTGACTGTACAATTACACTATACTGAAAAATTTGAAACCTAAAAAGGAGAGAACTTGTCGCATTTGTCCTAGGCATATCTGCTAATAATAATAATAAAACTAAATGAATCGGAAAGAGCGTTAGGCAAACCTATACTAACAAGATAGTGAATTGAGATTTTACCGTATTGATAAAAAGTGTTTTTGCCAATTTGGTTCCGTTTACGATCAACAGTAAGATATACTTAAGAACACATTTTCTTAATGGAACGTGTTTACAAAGCAACAACAAATTAGATGACAACATTTTCACTTGTTTAATTTCCGGCAGATATAGGTTCTACAGAAGAGAAAACGCTTGACGGAAAATGAAAGAAAGTTTTATCACGGTACGATAATATCAACTAAATATGCATAAAGAAAAGATGCCACTAATAGCCTGGAGCTGTTTTTAAAATAATACTTTCTGTTTCAGATCGTAGCGCCTGCAGAGAAGTTACGTTTGATGCATAATGCTAGTCAAAATGAAAGAAACTTTGAGCCAGAAAAAGCTCTCCCCAAACAACAGATTGCATAGACACACTGGAATCAAAGGTCGTGGATGAAAGTACAAATGAGATTGAGTAGTCATCTTGCATGATAAAGAAATCATGTAAACTTTAATAATTAAGGCTTTCCTACTACTGCCTTTCTCCTCATGCATTTGGAAATTACATTTGCATAAAAGTGGATACTCCTTTGATTAAAATTGTAATTATATTGTGGAGAATCAACGAAATGAAAAGAAACGAAATGAAATTAAAATATAATTAAACGTTACTAGCTGATCAAGTATCATAAGCAATCAGTCGCTCCAATTACGAGTCATAATTAACTTAGCTAATGATAAATGAATATATTTGACTCCTTCAGAAAGTTTCACTCTACAAATTATTAATATTTTTACAAATTAGTACCATAATTATCATTATTATAATCATTGTTGTCGTCGTTCTCATCATCACTATTATCATTACAAAAATAAAACTAAACTTTAGCAAGATAAACTACTTACATCGGAAATTATCAATATCAGATAAAACATTATTTGACTTTCGACTTAATAACACAGCTCAGTATCTCAATAAAACTTTTCTGTAAAACCTTACTTAGGCGTTTTCTACATCCAAGAGTAATGCATCTTTACTGTCAGAAGAATGGTATAAAAATGGCCAAAGTGTTTCAAGGTGATTAATATTTTAAAAAAATGTGATAATATCTTTACTTTCGATTTTTATCTGCATCGAGGCACGAAAATGTGTTAATGTTGTTGAAAATGTGTTTTTTGATTTTCACTCATTTCTAGACTCATTTCTGAGTCGTTGTGGAGTTGTGTTTTGACATTAGAAGAGAGAAAATGATTAAAAGGCATTTTTCCTTTTCAAGCAATATGTGAGTAAGTATTGCAAACCCATTACAAAGTAGTTTCTATTTATAAGATTGAAAACAACCTATTTACTCTGCTCAATATTTTGAAAGATTGTTATCCATCTATTTGGTTCACTTGTTATACAAAAAAAAAAAACTTTCCAGCTTTTGTTCTAGAGCACGGAAAGTAAATCTTCTAAACAACAAATAAGAAGCCATAAAATTACAGTCACTAATAAAAAAAAATAAAAAGTTGTATATTACTTTGAGGTGACACAGTCACTTTCAACTGACAACTCTAGACTTTTCATATTTGTTGATTGCACTATATTCGTGTTCTTGATATTTTAACCTAATAAGATATGGTTTTAACATAAGTGGGGATAATTCAAATTTGAAACATCGCGACTTTTTCCAAAAAGTCTGAATCCGGTCTGCACAACTTTCTCGGTTTCATTAAATAAATGAGCCATATTTTTCCCTTATGTTTGAAAACACAGGTCATCTGTGGATCTCCCTGAGCCAATAGTAGCCTGCACTTTTTTCGTGAGCTTATGGACTAGTCATAGTTTGGTCAACAGGCCTTTTTGCGGTGAGCAAAGATAAGGGTACGATACTTGAAGAAGAAATATTGGTAAATGTTTGTTACACCTCTGCAACCTGTTATACCATTTAGGCAACAGGAACAAGATTCATCACAAACCACACTAAACACCAACAGCTCAATTAAACATATACTAAACGGATTGATCCTTCCCAAACGCCACCCATCGAACACGTTTATGTTTTTACATCGTGTTGAATTTTGAGCATTTAAAACGACGTAGTGTAGTAATGGGCGTACGAGGCGGAAGGGAACTAGGAGCTACAGCAAATATTTTATTTTCGAACAAACTATTTTGGGCAAAGGTGCTTAGCTCCTACCCCCTCCCACATTTGAAAGTAGTTCAGTACGTTTATGGCTGTAATTGGTTTTAATTACAAAATTGTGATTTCTAATTGGGAATGATTTTATTGCGAGCATCGGTTCATCTTCAGAGTCTTCCAGCAGGCAGGTAGTAAACAGCTAGAATATGCATACTAATCCGAGTTGTCCATGTGACAAGGGCTTAGTAACATATGTGACAGAAGTGATTCAAAGCACAGGGTATTAACAACATTCCATTAAATCCGTTCGGGTTGATTGTTATCACAAATCACTCATAATCTGATTGTGATTACTTCCTTGTGCTGGTTTTATCTTTGGCATCGGTTTCTGAGAAACAAAACAAGGAAAATAAATGGTTCAATAGTGCACATAAGAAATAAGATAAATCTTTATTTGGAGATGTTCTTCGATGGACATCGACACTTTCTGTTGTTTGTTACTGAGTAATGAATCTTACAGACCACATGTCAAACGTTATAACCCGAATTACTGTACTAGGTGACATATTTAGTTTTTCCCTCAAAACATAGCACATGTAAAGGTATAAGGAATGTTTTACTTCTTTTTTATACCAAGAACATATGTAACATTGCCGCATTTTTGGGCCCAGTGTCTTTTATCACACGTAAGTATAATCTCTGCATCAAAGTGAAAAATGTTACAACAGTTTTGCAGTACCTCTAAAACCGAGATTTTATTTCACATAACGGTAGCTTTCTGATGAACTGGAGTGCAATCATTTACGTGATAAGAAACTTTATATGCGAACACTCCCCGACAAGCACCCTTTAAGCAAAAGTAAACAATGATGTTTGTGTGTAAAACTCTAAGCTTCAAACTAAGTTTTGATACTACTTTCACCTTTTAAATTCCTTCCAAAAAGAACAACAATACAATCTTTGGAGTTGCAAGTCTCATCTCCTCGAATTCTCCTCACCCTGTAGCTAATTAAATTTCCCAACGTACTGTAAAGCAAATAACGACGAAAACGTATTTAAGGTCGGTCGTTCAAGCTACCCCAAACAACTGGGTAATACTATTTATTAATGTCTCACCACCTTTTACATATCATATGGTGTAATGACCTTTCTAACGCAATATAAGCAAGTAACGGCTAAAATCAATGTTTCGCTCATTAACCTTTGACCATTTGATTTTTGACACATCGACTGTGCCTATTAAGCTCTCTTGGTCAGGATATAGTTTGGAAAAAGTTGTCATGCCCAATTTTAGGAAACTTTAGGTGACCCATCATTCTATACATGCATTTTCTTAACCGTTAGGAGGATGCACAACATATATGTTTAGGTATGTCACCACTAGGTTTTAACTTGACTGGACTTCCGGTTAAGAAGAGCTCGGGATAACATGAAAAAAATAAGCCCAGTTATACTTATAATCTGTACTTGGCCTTTGACTTCAACCCTTTGCAACGAAAAAGACTTTTCTAAATGTTTTTCTGGATTAGTAATGTATAAGCACAAGGATTCTTAGCTTATTTAATCATTGACGAATGACGTCATCCAAAGTATATTCACACGTTTTATGGTCAGATATCTACTCATAGAGTTGACTTTGATGACCTGATTTACTGTTAAGGAGGACTTCGCGACATTTTTTGTGGCAAATTTAGACCAATTTTACATTTACCCTACATTTGGACCTTTAACCTCGACCCTCTCCAGTCATAATATCTGAATATTCTTCGTTACGGTATTTTTCTCCCTATATCACGCCCATGAATGACATTTCACCACATAGCTATAAGCAACTAATGGCCAAATCGATATGAGGCTAGTATGACCTTTGACCTAGGACGTCATGTATTACGCAGGCACAATTTTGAATAGTCGGATAGCTAGTCACAAAGTTGATAGGAGTTACAGAAGTAGTTTGCATCACACTGTTGTGCTAGTTCCCATACAGTCAGACTCCAACACTCATGGACTTTCACATTCAGTTACGTTCACAAAGCTTTACGTTTTTGATGTTAAGTGAAGTACAATATCTCATATTCCTATAAATAAAATGTAGGGAGACGATTTAACAATGTATTTACCATATTCCCCATATTCTGAATTGTTTTCGCAATAGCTGACATTCTCGCAGTCTCTGACACAGAATCTAATCCTCCAGACATGTATTCGTCTGAATTGTATCCATGATTTACAAAACGTGTATCAAAACTGTTGTGCTTTGATATATCAGTTTTCGGTGAATGAGGAGCTAAAAGATCATTCACAACGTCATCGTCGTTGCTTTCCTGAGATGATATCGTCTTGTTGCCGTCATAGCTAGTGTATCTGCCAAGATAAAAAGATGACGAGTGCAATGTTATGACGTGCCAAGTTTGAAAAATATCCATCCTTCTGAAATTGGAATTCATGTTAACAAAGTTTTCGGTTTTTTGCCTCTGCTGGACTAACATGGCTTTGCCCTTCACCAAAAATAGCAGGGGTCTTTCTCTCCATAGCACAAATGTATTTCAGTTATGAGAGTACCCATTTTTCTATCTTGAGATACCGGGCTACAAGCAAAGCGTCACAAACACAGAAACACATGTAGACACCCTCACCCAAACAACCGCACTCATGGGCACATGGGCTTAGATTCCTTTAGGCTACCCCATGAGTAAATAAACATTCTACTGAATAAACACGGAAACTTTCTATTGCAATTTACAGACTTATTGCACCAACTACATTTCATTCAATTGCTTACGTTATGGTAGTTTGGTAAAAAAATATCTTTATTTTATGGAGAATAATTCATAATAAACTACTCTTCGTATTCTTAACTTGAAAAAGTTTTTTCAAGGTTTGTTGAAACATCAAACAACACAAATTACCTTTCGGAAAACAAGAGACGCCTGGTACAGTAGGGAAAGTGCCGATGAAACCTGTTCTACACCTGCAACTATAAGTAGACCCCCCGTGGTATTGGCACTCAGCATTCTGATCGCGAACGTCTGTTTCTCCATATGCGTCAAAATTTGTTTTTTTTTCTACAAGAAACGCCAAAAAATTGCATCAATTTTTATTTCATCATGTTATCAGTTGGATTGTGAGAACAATTTTAGTAATTGCGTGACTCAGAATAGCGGCCATTATACATAAGTTATTACAACTTAACAATACACACGATTCATACACAAACTTCCAAGCAAGTGGCATGGAATCAAGAGCCATAAATGTTTGGTCGTTTGTCATCATGTAACCATGAAATATTCAACTTACCACCCCCGATTAAATGATTTGTAAACTAGCTGGTTCCGAGCCCTAGGCTTGAAGAGGTTTGAATGTAAATACTAATCTGTGGAATTTTATTATTGGGATCTAATTTTTTTTACAGGCTGTAGTCACATTGACAATTGTGTGTATTGGATATTCCGGGCCTGTTTTGCTAACCTTTGGATTTTATTTCACTGTTGAGGGTAAAGTTTAAAGTTAAATAAAGAATGGTGCAATGTTCCTGTTGTTCAGCTTCCGTAGCGATGATATCTGTGAATTGTTGCGACGTTACACTCTCTTCCTTCTTGTACTTCGTCACGACATCGGTGATACTACTTCAATTGGAAAATGACTCTACATAGCAAGACACATATCCATCCTTCACGTTTGAACTGCGATTAGTCAGTGTGATTTCAAACTGGAAGTGAAAAATTTCATAACTTTTCCGGGAATGAAGTGTTTCTAGCAGTGATGAGTACATAATTTACAGGGACACACCTGAAATTCCCGTGCCATGCAATGGCAAAATGAGGTGTGTAAATGTAGGTACCACACGCTATTTGAACCCATGTAGATAATAATCTCCGTCCTAAAATCTAGTAACACTTAAGAGTCTTTGTTGTAATCATTGTTAATATATATAAAGTATTTTATTTCCTAGCAATTTTGCATCAAAAATTATATTTAACGTTTGTAGGATTGTGCTACGGTCATATCCTGCACTCAATGAAACACCCTGCTCAACGCGATAGAAGCCGTCAAATGGCGATTCATAACTCAGATAACAATCACGCTAGGGGGACTGGGACATTTGAAAATAAAAATAAGATATTTCATTTAATACGAAACTCCAAACTTGATTATGTATTCTCCAATTAAATAGTAATTTTCTTATTAAAATCGAGGAAATTAGGCACCTCTCTTGTTAAATCGAGATTAGAAGAATTAAAAAACTACACGATTTTTGCACCTACTTCAGTGACCAGATGACAAAACATAGCATTTAGAAAGTTTATTTTCAAATTTTTACTTGGTGAAAATTTCCAAAACACATGTCTTTGGATTTTTCAAAATGCAAGTCATTTACTTGCTGGCGAAGTTGGAAATTGTGGAGTAGGCAAAAATGCATGATTTTGTAAAACCACGGATTTGTGTGCACTTATAGTGATTGAAAGATGTCAGAAAATTGCGTCTAGCAGGTTTTGATTCCACATTTTGCTTGTAGCGAGACCGCCGTTTAATGAGACGTGGGTCCTGGGGCTGAATTCTACTCCCCAGTTCTGGCAGACAATTTGCTATAACTTGTCAAATGTGAGTAAACGGGATTACAATTTCTGTACGAAACTTATCGGGCAAAAGTACTTTAATTTATTGCCTAGACAATTCTTAGCAGAAATCAATTAACAAAATCACATCAGACTACTTTCATGGTTTCAAGTTCCTATTAACGCGTTCGACTTCTAATTTGTCTCGTTGCATTGACAGATGGACTAGAAATATAAACCTACTGTAGCCGCTCGTAGTAAGTGTAAAGGCTTAGGCTGTTACCTCATACAGATGTTGTGATAATGGACTAGTACACTATTTACGAAGATGGGACAATATTGAAAGTCGATATATATGCTTCATGGTTCATTATAATATCAGGTGATCTGACTGAAATACATTAGATCATTTCCACCTTATGATACTAACATCATTTAATTGCAATATTTTGGCACTTCAATAAGGAAAATGAACTCAAAGCGGTCGTTTCTTCAAAAGAATAAGAATAAATTAAATTAAGAATCGTTGTTAAAAAAATTATTGATCGTAAGCGGGTGCATTGTGCCTTTGCCGTTTTCATTAACCAACGCCAAAAGTGCTCGGAATTAAACGTTTAATGTGGTTCAAGCTTAATTCGACATATCGAGAATCAATCACTACCGGGTTGTCTCACAGAAAATAAACAATGTTTCAATTTCTGATACCATTAACACGAAGTAATGATAACGATAACGTAATGATTTAGAAGGTAAAGGATAGAAAACAGTATAGTGTGACATGATTGGTTCATTTACTTAAAATCCAGTCGTGCCACTTGTGAGGCATCAACAATTGACGCTGATGTACAACCAGAAACCAAATCAGTATATTACTTAAACTTACCGACACAAATCCCTCCAAACTGTTCGAAACCAGGTGGACAGAGACATAATCTTGTTTTTTTATCACACACCCTCTTTGAATTGGTTTGGCACATTTCGCTGTTCCGACATTCTTTATTAACAAAGAAAAGAATGGCATTTAGTACTTATGGGCTTTGTATAATACAAACCTTAGAGTTAATTGCTACTCAGAATGCCCTCCCACTTTAAAACAGAACGTCCTTTATATGATTCCTTGCGGAAAGAAAAAAGTAGATGTTAATTTCTTTCAGTCTGGACGTCTGCGGACGGTGTTGGGTGGTGCTGGGAGTCGTCAGGATGAAAGGCCTTCAAATGTACTATTAATAGAACATACGGCAGCCAATATTTACAAGATTTTAAAGTTTGACCTCCGTTTGCATGCAAAGTGCAAGACCCTCCAAAGTTACCCTTATTGTGTAAGCACGTTTAATACGATTTCTGCAATTGGACTTCTGATGACCTCATATGACCTTTGAACTCAGCGAAAATGATTGTAGTCTTTAAAACCAATGCGAAGCGTCGTTATGCTGAATGAGAGATCCTTAACGTTTCTCTTGTTGAAATATCATATTAGCGAGTTTTTATCACTTCACTCCTTATGAAAACAAATGACCTTCTACGCCCCACCCAAAATACTATGGGGAATCTGCATGCTAAGTATGAAAATTCCTTAACGTTACGATTCTTAAAATATCGTTTTGAAGGATTTGCTCTCCATTAAAACATGCGGCATTTAGAATTTTAATGTAGAACATCCATATATATGCTACCTGTGAAGTCCATACGGTTCATAAGATTTCGTGTTTTCAAGAGTTTTACTGTTTGACGCTTGTGACCACGTATGATCTCTGACCAAAGCAAAAAAAAAAAATAGTTCTTTTTTAATATATGATTTCCACACAGTTTTATTCTTTTTGAGACATCGTCTTCACCAGCAGTTTTCAAGGTTGTAGCACTGTTATCCCGATGAACGTGGACATCCAACAAAAACAATACGGTTGCTTTCCTGAACATTGCAAACATACATACTAAGTATTTTAAGCATCCAATTTTCCTATCTTGATTCATCATTTTCACATGGTTTTCAGTTTTTGACCTCTTGTGACTTCCAATGACCTGTAACCTCACCAAATAGAATTGGAAACAATACGGTTATATTTTGCAAACATTACAAATCTATATACTGAATTAAAAGTGTCCATCATTCCTGTCTCGAAATGTCGTGTTTGCAAGCTTTTCCGTTTGTGACCTCAAGTGACCTTTGACCTCCTTCAACACCAGTTTGCTTTTATTTCTTAATACGATAAATTAATACACTAAATGTAAAATGAAATCACCATTCTGTGTCGAAATATCGTTGTTTCAAGTTTTTCGGTTTTTGACGGTTGGTGACCTCGAATAACCTTTGACATCCACAAAAACAGTAGAAATCATTTTCTCAACAGGACCGATCAAATCTAAACACCAAATTTGAAAAGTACTCATCATTGCCTCCTTGAAATATCGCATTTACAAGGTTTTCGTAGTTTCACCTATAATGACATTAAATAAACTTGTACCTTCCCAAAAACAATTCGGTTCTTTTTTTTACATGACAAATCTAAAAACCAAGTATTAAAAGTATCCGTCATTTCTAGTATATTAACCACCATGTTTTCAAGGTTTTTGGTTCTTGACCTCTGGTGATCTCAAATGACCTTTGAATGACATTGACCTCTACCAATAACAATAAGAGTTTTATAAGAACCCACCATTGTAATCTTGGGATATCATGTTTACAAGAGAAGCGTCACTCCACACACCACACACCACACACACACGCACGCGCACACGCACACGCACACGCACACGCACACGCACACGCACACGTATACGCAAACTCACGCATACACATCCACACTCAGGCAAACACAAACTTGCCCCAGTGGTTGTATACATTTCCTTTGCTCTCGGCAAGGAATAAAACATGGGTTGGCATTGCCAAATGGAAACTTGAATGTCTTTGAATATTTATTTGACCAGTTGCCTAAAGGCTTGTTGCCACATTTTACTCGGTGACATTACGTTCATTCAAATACACAAAATGGTTCAACAATGGTGGTTCTACAAGCTTTGAGGTGTCGCTAGTTAAAGTATGTTGAAATATTCACCAAAAATATTATTGTTTTATTACTTTTCTTAACACAAAGTTGAAGATATGTTTTTACTTTAGAATGCGATTGAAAATCCATCAAAGAAGAATAAAATTTTAACTCTGTTATTGGCAATGTTTTTAACGACTTTTTTACGTCTGTTGGTACAGGAATTCACAGCAGTATTCCTCAGGTCTCTACTACCTCCTTTGGCCATTATCTCAACTCCCCAAATCCTAACTCTAGGTATCCTGTAAACATCAACCATGACGAAGTTCTCCGTATTATTTTAAATCTTAAAAACTCAGCATCAAGTCCTGATGAGATACCACCAACAGTGGTAAAAGCTCTTACTCCTCTGATATGTGGTCCCTTAGTTCATGTCTTTAACCTATCACTTCAACAGGGTATTGTTCGCAAAGCCCTCAAAATTGGTTGTGTTATTCCTATATTTAAGAATGGAAACACTAATGTTGTAAGCACCTATAGGTCCATATCTGTATTGCAACGTTTTCCCAAAATTCATGAGAAGTTAATGTTTGATTGTTTGTATAATTTTCTAGTCAAGTTTGACATGTTGCATGATTTTCAAGTTGGCTTCCTACCAGATCGCTCTGCACACATGCTCTTTTACATTTTACTGATATGTTGACCGATGCATTTGAGAAGAAACTTTTTGTCTCTGGGACATTTCTTGATGGTTCCAAGGCATTTAATTGTCTAAATTACAATACATTACTCAGTAAATTAGCCTACTACGGTGTCAGGGGTGTTCTACTTAACTGGTTTAGGAGCTATTTATGTGATAGAAAACAATTATTTGTAATGTACATTCAACTTACCTACCTATTTATTGTGGTGTTCCTCAGGGCTCAATTCTTGGACCTCTTCTGTTCATTATTTACACCAACGATCTATATAAGGTTTGTGACAAATTGCACTTTATTTTGAACGCTGATGATACTAATATTTTATGCTCTCATGAAGATACTAAGACTTTAATGTATATCGTTAGAAATGAATTATTCAAGGTTAGCACATGGTTCTGTGCAAATAAGTTATTACTGAATGTAAACAAAACTTCATCGACTCTTTTTAGTACTCCTAACAAGTTGGAAGTCCCACCTATCCGTAGCATTGATTTCTGTGGTACTGAAATTTTCCTTTGTAAATCGGTAAAGTTTCTCGGTATTTTTATAGACAGCCACGTAATATGAAATGATCACATCCAGGCTATTTCTAAAACCATCTCCAAGAGCGTTGGAATTATAGCCCGTTTGCGTCATTATCTTCCTCGTGAGAGCCTTGTATTATTCATCCTCACTTATCCTATTGTGCTTGTCTCTGGGGTGGTACGTATTGTTCCAGGATTTATTCCCTCTTAGTCTTTCCAGGGAGCTTCTATCCCAATGGAGAGAGCTCGATAAATTTAATTTATGGTAATACTTTAAGACCTACTTAAGTGTGAAGTGATTACCAACTGTTAGCTCTTGATAAGGCTTACAAGGATTTAGGTCCTTCATTTAATGCTTTCAATTTGATGAAATATCTCCTTGCAAAATCATTCATCTCTACTAATACTTTAAAGAGCCTATGAAGTGACTAATTACAGCCATTTGGTGTCATTTTCTGACCATGTCTATCACCAAAAACAGCCCTTATGTTAAAAAATACCGCCCCATGAAAGAGAAATGCTAAAACGAAATGGTATCCCTTCCAACACAACAGCTCAAAAATTGAAAGTACATTGAACCAAGAATGACGTCAGCTCCGGAACTCAACTTCGGAGTGTGTGTAAGTAATGCGCTTTGAACATACCTTGTACTGTTGATATTACGGAATTTTCCACGATATGTATGTATCAGAAACTTTGTAAAGATGATGCATAGCTTACTGTTCTTGCAAAGAAAATAATTGATGTAATCACCAAAGTTATATCTCTAAAAAACCTTCGTTTGCCTCACAAGAAAATCTTCATGGAGTCATCTGGTTTGGTACAAGCAGAGAGTTGCCACGGACTCACTGGCAGTCTGATATACAAGCAAATGGACGTTACCTGGTAAAAGGTTATACACACAGAACATTATCCCCCGGGGATACGTCATTGCATCAATTTCTCCTCCAGTGTTACGTAACCGTTATTATTATTATTATTATTATTATTATTATTATTATTATTATTATTATTATTATTATTATTATTATTATTATTATTATTATTATTATTATTATTATTATTATTATTATTATTATTATTATTATTATTATTATTATTATTATTCTTATTATTATTATTATTATTATTATTATTATTATTATTATTATTATTATTATTATTATTATTATTATTATTATTTTTATTATTATTATTATTATTATTATTATTATTATTATTATTATTATTATTATTATTATTATTATTATTATTATTATTATTATTATTATTATTATTATTATTATTATTATTATTATTATTATTATTATTATTATTATTATTATTATTATTATTATTATTATTATTATTATTATTATTATTATTATTATTATTATTATTATTATTATTATTATTATTATTATTATTATTATTATTATTATTATTATTATTATTATTATTATTATTATTATTATTATTATTATTATTATTATTATTATTATTATTATTATTATTATTATTATTATTATTATTATTGTTATTATTATTATTATTATTATTATTATTATTATTATTATTATTATTATTATTATTATTATTATTATTATTATTATTATTATTATTATTATTATTATTATTATTATTATTATTATTATTATTATTATTATTATTATTATTGGGGTGAGAAGTAGTGCTTCGTTCACTAGTGTATATATGGGGGTTCATCCATACATAGGCCCATATACAACTGTACTATTCTACATAGTGGCAAACAACTTCGGTTATTTTTCGTACAAACGGGAAAACGGGACCGAGGAGAGTTAACGGAACATAAAACAGAGGCAATTTTAGTGTGAAAGGAGACCAAAATTTTGGTTGTCTAAGGAAGTATTGAGTATTTTTCTCAGAAGTTGACATAAAGTCACTATTTGAGTTTCACAAGCATTTCAAAGTAGTACGAGATCCATTGTTCGATTTTCAAACTAACGTTTGTGACAACTTGGAAAGGAAGCATTTCAAAGGAATATTGGGAGATAAATCAGCCATCTTACCCAGCAATCTGATTTGAACGTGAGTTAAATGTTTTCTTTTTCTTTGCAAAGGGTCGTTGTCTAATTAAGAAGTTCAGCTAAGTAGTCTGCAAAGTCAAACTGATGGGCTTAAAATATAACTTATAAATACTGACGAAGAAGAGAGAAAATGGCTTTCGTTTGCTGCCTTAACTTGCGCTTCTATGCCTACGAGCATTTCAGAGTTTTCAAATCCCATTTCAATACCAATTCTTGAAAAACTGGAGACCATCGGACACCATTGCGAATGGGCTAGGAAGATTCAGTGTATGTCTTCTATGTTGAGGGTCTGGATGTAAGCTCGAGCTAGTAGTGACGAACATCCCCTTTTGGGTAGTAAGAATGTCAACTTTTTATGTTATATTTTTTTTTTTTTACTTGATGCTGGCACATTCTTCAGATACGTTTTTACGAAATTATATGGCCAGTAACGGACTCAAGCTACACAATCCGTGAGCAAAACGTCACTAGAAGTATGGAGTCTCTCTGAACTGCTCGTTCGCCGTCTCCCTCACACTGTCAGACTTTTTCTTGTTCTTAGGCCAGCGACTGGAGATAGTTGGGCTAAATTCCACAGACGAGCTCTTCATGTGGCCTTTTTTGTTTCGCTCTTCCCCACTGTTTGAAACTCCATCCCACTTGACATTCAGCGTTGTCACTCTTTGAATTTGTTGAAAAGATCTCTCAAACATTTTCTGATGAGTAACGTAGTTGAGTTTTTCTTTTTCCTCTGCTTGTTTGTTTTTTGTTTTATACTCTCCGTTCCTTTTTGTTAACATTGCCTCTTTCCTGTTGTAAAATTTTGTTACGGAGGGCTCTTGCCACAAACTGAGTTTGCTCCTGAGTATCTTTCCAGTTGATCTCCGTTGCAGAATATCTGACATTGTATAAAATCTAGAGGAAAAAGACTCAAATAAATGTTGTCGAAATCGAATCAATTTAACACAATGTGAGGGAGGAGGTAGGAGTAGATCCTGCTTTACAGAATTTCAAACTTTTCTGCCTCTGTGCAGAAACAAACTACATTAAGTGTCCTACATGGGGATTGAACTCGGGCCATGTACGTGAGAAACTGTGGTATTTTCAATTATGTTATAGTTTCAGTATCCTTCCCACGTGTTCAATTGTTCAATTGTTAAATTGGTAATTAATATAAGAACCATTATTTACTGTAAAAGTTATCTTGTCTAAAATATGTAATCTGTAAATATATCTTAAAAATGGTATAAAATACTGCCTAACTTTTCAGTGGTCATAAAACGAAGCAATTCGGAGATACTTTACACTGTTTATTTAGTTTACGAGTTTGACCTCTGTTGACTTCAGATTACGTTTGACCCTCGAAAAACCTACAGGTTGTTCCTCTTTCAAAATGACAGTATATATACCAATTATCAAAGGTATCTATCATTCTTGTCTTGAAATACCGTGTTTTCCAAGGTTTTTGGTCAGTGTCTGACCCCTGGTGACCTCAAATGACCCCAGAACTTTACTGAAAAGAATGGCGTTCTTTTTCTTAATACGATAAATCTATATACCAAGTATGAAAAGTGTCCGTCAGTGCTATCTTGAAATGTCTGGTTTATAAGCATTCTTTGCGAATTCCGTACCTTTACCTCCGGTAACCTCAGATAACCTTTGACCTCTACTATATGTGAGTCACCAGAGGATCAAAACTAAAAACGTTGTAAACACAATATGTCAAAGAAGGATCGCTGTTTACTTTTCACACGTGAAACGTAGATGCGTCATTGTCAGAAGATGAACCATATTGTTACTGGTTGAGGTCAAATTTACCGGAAGTCTGAACAGGTGAAACAGAGAAAATGGCAAAAAATGCTGGTTAACGCAATAGCTCTAGTTGCACTGATGGATACCTCTCTTACTTGATATGTAGGATTGTCACTGAGAGGGTGAACACTATTGTTTTTGATGATCAGGTTAGAGCTTTACAGAGGTCATACACTGAAAATCGTGTAAATTTGACATAGATAGGAACAAAAGATACTTTCCATATTTACATGTAGATGAACTCTATTGTTTTTGTAGAGATAAAAGATTATCTGAGGTGAAATCCTTGTAAAGTGCTTACAAACATGATTTTATTGCAAGAGCGGCAACATTGATAAAGCTCCTTGAGGGAGTAATTTCAATCTTTTCAGTTCAGCGGGAGTCAGCATTTTTTCATCATTGTATTTTTTACTGAAACTCTTAAAAGTAAAAGTACTTAAGAAATATTTTTCGAGGCAAGGTACCACCAAGC
This sequence comes from Holothuria leucospilota, assembly GCA_029531755.1. Taxonomy (NCBI): domain Eukaryota; kingdom Metazoa; phylum Echinodermata; class Holothuroidea; order Aspidochirotida; family Holothuriidae; genus Holothuria; species Holothuria leucospilota. The sequence continues at coordinate 32,523,593 of CM055972.1, read as the reverse complement.
CTTTTGTATTTCTGGTTTTTACCCTTTGGAGGGACAAGGAGTGCAATGGAGTTTAGCGGGGGTATCTGATTTCAATACTTGGGTAATTACGTCACGCCCAGCGAACTGGAAGAGAAATTATGCAGAGTTGAATTTTCTTAAATTAACAAAAAAAAGTACTTTCATTTGCCTTTTATTCCAATTCGAACTTATTTATGGTGGGCACATCCTTCTGTACTTCAATAACCACAGTGTTTAGAGTGGACTTAAACTCTAGAATTTCAGTCATATATTTTTGAGAGATTGGAAAATGAATTTTATACAATGTCATCCAACTTCCATTTTCATAGCTAACCCCGTTACTGAGAAATAGAGTGTTTTAATTTATTTACTTAAACTGGAATCGATTGAGCAATAATTTACAGTATCCTTTTGTTCCAATTCATATTAGCTGCTTTTGTCGCCTTTCAATTGAGATATCTACATGACCTTGAAACATTTACTGTTCCCTTGTATAACATGATGTACGGAGAGGGTATATATATATATATATATATATATATATATATATATATATATATATATATATATATATATATATAGACAAGTCACCCTATAACAGTTAGACAGTGATCACATTTTGGTACAAGGTGCAGTGGCTTTCGCGAAAAAAAAAAAGAAAAAAAGAAAGTTATTTGAGTAGTACAAAATGACATCTCAAATTATTGCGCAATCTTCCATTTTAAATTTATTGAATAGTCTTCAACATTTTATATCTAAGGTCAGGTATGTCCTATAAAGATAACAATTTCACCACAATAATCCTTTCTTCAAGCTTCGTAACATATATTTTGTAAATATTATTTGATTCTATAGGTACACTCTAAGGTTAGAATTTCTTGAGGCAATGGGAACTTTCACATTTCCGTTTGCCTAATCAGGGTGATATTTAACTGAATATGAGCATGATACAAAAGATATGCATACAAAAGGATGTCCAAACGTTAGGAAAAAAAAAAAGATGGCTTTTTTGTTCCTCGGTCCTTGTAACTTTGGAAATCAACCCAGATCTAGAATCATCTCTCACAAAGGGAAATCATGATCTTGAGCACACTCAATTAAATCTTTTATCAGCTTCGCTTCTAACAAAAAGCACTAAAACGGTCAATTTCTCAACAAAATTTCATCACTTGTTTCGCTGTTATTTAGGCCTTATCATATAACAGAGTTAGAGTTAGATGAGGTTTTACGGCTCAGTTTCTAACCAATTGGTTTAAGTCGGGCCGGCCACGGCCTTTTTTCCAGCTGTGGCTTACTGGCTTGTTTTCCCTACTCCATTGCTTATGCTGGGCACCGAGCACAATGACAGTAGGTTCCATTTTTAAAGTTTTTGGTATGACCCGGCCAGGAGTCGAACCCCAGACCCTCCGGCTGCAAGTCAGATGCTCTAACCACTTGACCACTAACCACCTGATCATATTACGACCCGAAGTTTAAGGAAATTCCTTGTTGCAAGTCCTAAAAATGACTAAACAGTGAAGAAAATTATCCACAAGTTTGTTTTCATCTCATCCTCACTGCAATTTCTCTTGAAAATCACAAATGACTGCGCTGCCCGATTGTCATCCTCCGTAGCTTGTTGCTAGAGTAATAGTGATTCCACTGTCACCATGGAGATCAAATCTATTTCCTGTTCCAATATCCGTCTTAGCATTTCTGTGGAAACATCGCACTAAAGTAAGGGTGCTCACTTTTTGGTTTGACTCACACTACAGTGTGAATTCCTGTGTATGTATTTGCCTGCCCACTTCTGACATGGCATGTATAATATCTAGTTGCTATCTTCAACAAATTCTCTTTTAATCCTGGCCAATAAATGCTAAGAGAGCAAACATTTTAAAGTAGAATTACAATTTACTTAAAAGCTAAAAGCACTTTAAGGAAAGGTCATTCGAGGCTCTTCCCTGTGCTGCGAAAAACATATATTCTCTAATTAACAACTCTGCAAATTATTGGAATTATTTTCCCTACAAGATACGACGTAGTGGTTATCTTTTACTCGTTAACCATCAAATCATCCTTATGGAAAAACACTCAACTGAAGTTTTAACAGTTAAAACAAAAACCTTCTAAGCGCTTTGCTGATTGTTAACAAGAGTATTATTCGATTCATATTTCTTCAGCTCCAGCTATGCATACCCCAATGGATAATCAGCATTAGCAAACACTGGCTTTAGTATCTACCTGTAGTAGCAATATTGTCAAGTCGTGATTGAATATGATCACGTGATCTACAGACGCCGTTGTTGCGGCCATTCTATCCATAAACTTGTTATATTAAAACAGCTACCATGATGGTCAGTAGATCTCTTAATCATCGTGAGGGGATTGTACGCAATATGGCCTCTACTAGGAATGAACTACATGCGGTGGCATTCGTCATGCTTTTTTCACTTCAAGGTAATATTTGTTTTAATTTTTAATTATAAATAAATTGCATTGCTTATTCTCTGAGGGAGAGGTTATCATGAAAAGGATATTATGCAAGTTACAAGTTAGTAACAAAAAGGTTCTTTCTTTCTCCAACAAGATGCCAAAGGCTTCCTGGTCTTTTTACCTGTGGGACCCTTCCGATTTTTCAAGGCTCACATAAGAGGAGACAACATGAAAATATGTATCATTGGCGTAAGAATGATCTGGTTAAGAATTCTTTATCTCTTTTTCCTTCATTAAGGTAATTATTTACGGTGTTGTCTCGCATTCCCTGTTTTTCGTTCCCATAGTAGAAACAAAAGATTGTTGGTATATTGGAACAAAACTTGAAAAAAAAGCTCTTTGTCTCATGTCTACTCTTCAGGTACTGTTTTCAGACACCCTAAGAGTAACGAGGGAAGTGTCAGAGACTACATCCAAAAGCAAGAGAATTATTCACCACAAGACCGTCCTGTCATAAATTCCAGTGACACGGAGCTAGATTACAGTTTTATGCAATGATTGATCTGGCAGGTCTCTATAGTTTTGTATTGTCTCATGAAAATGCTCTTCTGATGGGTACATTAACATAACGAACCTTTATAATGAATTTAAGAATATCAATGTCCAGTATCCTTGCTCGTATCAACTTTGCGACAAATTGCATTTGTCAAAATTGAACAAATCATGAAAATAAAACAAAACAAAGTGCAAAAATAGAAGAATTTATGAAAACATAGAAAAAAAATATAGTAATATTCCTTAAAACTATTTACCGCATCAGTCATTAACATTACAGTTCGCTAGATATTACGAAGTGACCCAAGTTGATATTGTGAACAGTAATTTTCAGCGTTAAAGCTGAAGCTCTTTACACTGGAAAGCGTAAAAAATAATTAGTATCTTAATGCAAATAACGAAAACTGTTGCAGTTCCGTACCTTAATAATTTAGGCTACTTCATTAATATTTCTTCACTTTTCAAACCTGAAAAATTTTTCACTGAGGGAATATACAACAAAGCAACTGGTTGTATTGCGGGCTCCGCAGACATAAGTGCAGCCGCCGACTTAAATACCCCGTAAACTTATGTAAAGGCGTTTCAACAGAAGCAGATAATATATTCACATCAACTAATGAATTCTACTTATCTGCTTACATTGCATCCGTTGTAGAGCAAGTCACTGGTTTGTTGAGAAGGGTTGGTAATAAAAATGCTAATGTAGTTTCGTTTGTCAATGGAACTACCTTTTGACGCATCACACCCAATAGATCTTATGCATATGATGTCACAATGGAGAAAGTGCCCCCTCTTTTGGAGGAAAATGGCCGAAAAGGGCGTATCATTGCAAGTTACACCATTAAATGCAGACAGTTTATTTGTCAACCAATGGTATACGCGCGTTAGTATAATACACGTGCAGCGAAACCCTTGCCGTTCGTGCACGTTTGCTTCATTGTTTTCACCCAAAATGACGTCAGTGTGATGTCAAAGCATAAGGTCTATAGGGCAATTTTGTACGTTATCTCGTATTCTTTCTTGAAACATCAATTTGAATATTAGTAAGATCAGACCCTTCTTAAACCAAATAGGGGAGTTTTGTACGTTATGCGGGCCCTTTCTTGAAACACAAATTTGAATATTAGTAAGATCAGACCTTAATAAAGATCTGTGTCACGTGACAGTTGTTTTGGCTACCCCTTAATCTTGGAGAATACATAAAACTTCCTATATATATTAAGAAAGACACCTGAAAGGTGTTGTATGCATAACTGACTGACTTCGAATGATACTGCTTGTGCAGAGCATAGCGATTTTCCAATATGGTGCGTTAGTTAGTTAGATGATGTTTAATTGCTATTAGGAACGTGACAGTAACATACGTGTAATTGTACGTGTAACTGTTCGTAAGGATATAATCATGTATGTAAGGTATTTTCTAATATGATAATTTTCGGTCCTATCATTGTATTGGAATTTGTTCATGAGACGAATAATGAGATCCTATGTAAATGAACGAATAAAATTTTCTTTAGAGTTATCCTTAAAATAGATATTCTTTCTTTCTTACTTGTAGAACGAACGTGAACAAATAATTACCACGGCATCTTGGATGACACTGGTAGGTAAAGCAAAAGCTTTATTTTATGTTACGGATTTAAAGGAAATTGGAAATATAAACTACTTTAGAAACTGTGATCTCCCCCCATTGATATGTATACCAGTCGTTAGTTTTTAGAACAGTTTGTTTGAGTCACAAGAATCTGAATTTACCCTAATTTTGTACAAAAAACAGGGAAGGTATTTTGCACTTTTGTAATGTGCTTTTAAAGGAGTATACTGCGTTTAAAATGCACCAATTTGTCATACAAATAAAATAGCCATTATTATTACGAAACCACTAAGCTTACAAAAAAAAAAACAGCAGCAGCAGCCTTATCTCCTCAAAATATTTTGGTTTCCAAGAGGTACGCATGTTGCATCGTTTGAATATTTGAAACTTTGGGCCAACAATTTATTCTTCGGCAACAAATAACTGAGTTTCTTCCTGTGAAATCTTATGGATGAAAAGGAAAGCTACCCCGCCGCCTTATTTTGTATTATCTATCATTGTTGATCTATAAATATTGGTCTCAAAAATATGAAAATTTTATTTACATCAAACGCAATATTTCCCTGTAATAAAAAGTTTTTTATTTGCTTTATTAAACCACTATTTAATTTATTCACTTCTGCTCTGATTGACTGACCTGTCAATGACCTATAGCATTTCCATTGTCCGTTTTTAGTGTTGCTATAAAGTTAACGCTATTCTCGCTCAAATCTGTCTTTGAAGCCTCTATATTGAGAACGTAGGTGTAAATAAATGGTTTTGACCTGCTTGTATGAAAAGGAATTTGAAAATACGATAACAGGTCTCCGTTTCAATGTCTCAGAAATGCGGAAAATACGATAAATATTACAAAATATGATTTAAATGCTTAACATATGAATATATTTATATTTGTATAAGGGTATTTGTATGATATTTTGACCAGTTAGATTATTATCCTTACAATCGTTATAGCTGCATTTTACTTCTATAATTCGATAAGCATACTTGTCTTTGTACCAGAATGTTATCTGACAAAATTTTATTGCAAAAATGGAACAAAAGTATATTTCTTCATTGCATAATACTTTGGTGAAATAGAAGACATTATTTATACCATTAAGTGTATTTATCCTGTGTGGTATCAAAATTTTATGTCTTTTGTTTGTAGTTAACGCTAAAGGTAAAATACTTTTATACTGAAAGCAGAATGTAAGGCTAAGTTTTTGTTCGGTTTGCTGATCAGTAGACCTCATTATTTTCAGATGTGGAAAGATGAGAGACTCACTTGGGATCCTGAAGAGTTCGTTGGAGAAACATCAGTGGTGGTCTATATAGATGAGATATGGACTCCGAAAATGTTCATTGCTAATGTGTAAGCACTTATATCTTAGCGTTCACTGTTTCAGATACGTATCGGAGGACATTTCTTCCCCAAATATTCATGAAACAATACAGAAAGAATACAGAAAGAAAAAAGAAACACGATATCTCAAGATAGCAATGATGGCCACTTCTCATACTTGTATATATATTTATCATATTAAGAAAAAAAATCCTATTTTTCAGTAAAGGTCAGATGTCATTTGAGATCACCAGAGGTTTAAAGAACCGAAAACCTTGAAAACACGATATTTCAAGAGATGGATGCCTTTCACACTTAGTATATAGATTTGTTTCTTTAAGAGGGAGAGGCTATGGATTTTTGGAGACCAAATGTCATCTGAAGTCACCAGAAGTGAAACTATAAAACCTCGTAAACTAAATAGACGGTCGTCCACAGTGTGTTGTTTCGTTACCAACGAAAAGTTAGGGCTGAATTTTTGCACCATTCTACAGATAAAATTAAAGAAAACATTTTTAGAAGCATAATTTTTGCAGTCATTTGTAATTCTCATTTTAATCACCCAATTATGATTGAACACGTGTGAAGGCGGGTGGGACCATAACATGAATGGAAATAATATATATATATATATATATAATATATATATATATATATATATATATATATATATTTATATATATATATATATATACATATATATATATATATATACGTTTAACGAGTTTGTCAATGGCTTAGTGGAAAGTACTCTGTTTCTCAAACAAGCAACCCGGGTTAAATCCCATCTAAGACACTTACTCTTTTTATTTTGCTTTTTGTTATTCGATTTTGGCTTTAGTTCTAAGTTCATGTGAGGTCACCAGATGTCAAACTGTGAAAAAATAATGAAACATGATATCTCAAAAAAAAAAAGAAGAGAAATTGAGTGATAAATCTCAGCATTTCTTATCGGCAAGGAATCACTAAGCTTTTGGGTTAAGTTTCTGGTTACATTCATTACTTGTTTTTAGTGTAGAGTTTTATAAAGCATAAATGAATAAATATTTCTCATAGCAACGGGGAAATAGCCAAAATACTTCGACACTACGGAGATTTTCTGGAAAACGTTTCACAACGAATCAACTATAATTGCTTCTCCCCGAGATAGCACAGGTTTATTTTTGGAAGCGTTCTAAACACGCTTTGCCTTGATCTCAGTGAAAAGGTATAACTTAAGCTTTAGAGCATTTGAATGAGAAACACTGCAGGGAGGTGTGTGTGTGTGGGGGGGGGGGCAGGAGGCATGAACCTTGAGGATCACTAGCCCCATTCCCACATCGGTTTTGGACGTAATTAACTATAACGCTAGTTGAGAGAACGCTTGCGGGGTTTGCTTTGGTACAAAGTGGGTTGAAATCGATTACAATGTTCTTTTCAAAATTGAGTAATGTAAAGAATTCCGTCCCGATTACTTCTTCTTTAAGAGCTAAACAGTTCACAATTTAACAGTATGAGTGTTTTCATTACCTTCTTAAACAGAAGAATACAATTTTTTGTAGTCATGTGTACCTTAACAACCTTCAATTGTAAAACTTTTAGGAGGGTGAAGCTAAGAGAAAGTGTACAAATTTATGGAAACGTGCGAATTGTGGGTTTTTATTATTTCAAGGGGATGGTCATACGGGCATTCGGGTCAAAGGTCGCGATGGTGATGAAAACAATCCCGGCCGGATCACGGTAATGTGTAAGGACACACAGTCTTTATTTTCATCGGTTTTTCCGTGTTACCCTTGTGTAAGGTCACAGGTCAGTCCGCTCACATTCTCTAAATAAGTCTGTATCTGAATCTGCATTTTCTCAGTCTCATGAACCTTCGTATCATGATCGGATCCATCAGCTTCATCTTATGTCAATTAATGAATTTTCAATTTTTATTCCCTTATCTTGCCCAGATTATCTACTGACAACTTAATCCTGTTCTCAGCTGAACGAGGGCTAATACTTTTCACTTCGGATGATGGTATCGCTTCACTTGGAACGCCTATATTGCAAGCAACACATTGTCCAGTAGAGTAAGAATACTTTAAACATTTTTGGGAGTACGTTCTTTCACTGAAGTTTTTGTACCCTCTTTATGCATGTGAAAGACTTTACTCGTTTACGTTGTTGAGGACGGGGTGCCAGGGTTGCGGAAATTGAGCTGTTTGAAAAAGTTCGAATGTTTTCGTTTTGAGGAATGGGCTGTGAGGTTTACACAAATTCTACTGATTGAAATTGATCTCTTTATGTTATTTATGGATATTGAAGATTTACCTTGGTTGACTCTGGCTCAAGCCACCACATATGACATTACCAAAAAGCTAAGAGTCAGGAGAAATGCACTAATTTACCCATCGACCACTCAAGATCTCTCAGCAAGTGGTCCCCACAAGTAATTTGAGTCAGCTACTCTAAAAACATCCTGGTTAAATCCTGGTTAATTTAAGCAGGATGGGGTCAATAGTTTTCTATACATTTCCTGGTTAAAAGTAAAAAAGAAATCTTGCTTTAATTTAACCAGGAAAACGTTAAATTCTTATGAGGATTTCTAACTAGTCGTTAATTTAACAAGGAAAATGTCAATTTTGCCCCGGATTTCCTGGTTATTTTAACCAGGAAGTCTATGGAAAACTATTGACTCGAATTCTGGTTTAACTTAACCAAGATGTTTTTATAGTGTACGATTTATCTTGCCTGCTAAGCACACTGGTGTTAAAGGAGCTGAGTAGCCGTCAAAGTAGAATAAATTCTCGGACCCGCCGACTTCGTTACGTCACATCCGGTTATGCTTCTTGGTTTATCGATGCGATCCGATACCGATACTTATCAAAGCCATGCATGCATTTATATATATATATATATATATATATATATATATATATATATATATATATATATATATATATATATATATATATATATATATATATATATACGTTTAACGAGTTTGTCAATGGCTTAGTGGAAAGTACTCTGTTTCTCAAACAAGCAACCGGGTTCAATCCCATCTAAGACACTTACTCTTTTTATTTTGCTTTTTGTTATTCGATTTTGGCTTTAGTTCTAAGTTCATGTGAGGTCACCAGATGTCAAATTGTGAAAAAATAATGAAACATGATACCTCAAAAAAAAAAAAAAAAAAAACGCTAATACGCTAATACGCTAATACGCTAACGCTAATATACTACATACGTACGTACGTTGTAAGTTGTGTGTGCTACATGCCTGGGTAGATGCATCGATCAGAACCGATACAAGTGGAAACGATTCAAAATTGCCGTTGCCAGAAGAAAAAGTAACGAACTAGAAATTCAAAAAACAAATTGTAAAATATCTTGCAAGTGTAAAATCAAATAACGCAAGAAATAGTATAGAAACGTTATTGCAAAATTACTTTGCAAGATGATTTTAAATGAGAATATAACACGCATTAGGATTAATATTTTTAAAATTAGCCCCGCACAGAAGGTGATCATCTCGTTTCGTATGATGCATTTATTTTGGAAGTACGCCACTACTCAGCTCCTTTAAAGAGTGCAACTTTCTGCAATCTAGGAGGGTTGAGATGCCAATTTGTTGCCACACTGGCCTTTTATGATTTGTTTACCCTTTCACTCATTCACTCAAGCTTTCATTCATTTATTAATTCATAAAAATGCGTGAATAGCATGCATGGGCGTATCCAGGAATTTTCATTAGAGGGGGCGCAAGGTTTGATTGATCGCTGTTCTGGGGTAGGGGTATAAGGGGAGGTCTCCTCTTTGGAAAATTTTTGCCTTTGAAAGATGCAAAATGGTGCTATATTTGATACATTTCGAAGCATTTTCTTTTTTTTGCCTCCCTTTTTTCGTGCATGACAGCCAATAGGGGAGGCGCGCGCCTGTTGCGCCCCTCCTGGATCCGGCACTGACATGCTAGTTCATGTTAATTTAGGATATAATTGCGGTCATGATTTCAAGCAGACTACTGCTACTTCTTTTCAGAATTTTGTAGCTTTCGAATCTTTTAAGGAAATATCATTTTTGAAAGAAGGAATGCGTCTTAGTATTCTGGAGAAATGTTCATTGAGTTCTGAAGTAGTATTATCAAGATATCAGTAAACGAGTTTACTACATTCTTGACCTGAAATGATCATGAGGCAAACAGGGGTAATATCATCTCACATTGATGAGCAAATCTCCATTCAGGCCTAAACCCTTTTCTCTTTTAATTAAAGTATATTATCGTACCTACAACGACTTAAAATTTCCTTCTTTCAGCATCGACTATTTTCCGTATGATACTCAAGTCTGTCCATTCTACATTTTTCCTGAGAACTTTCCAATGAAAAAGATGTACTTGTACGCCCAGCCACCTACACATCAATCAAGTTTGCCACCTTCAGAATGGAATTTTACTCTTATAACCAGTCATAACCATTCATATGTGTATGAAGATGATGAAAATGATTCTTTATTTTCAATAGCTACTGCCACTTTTTGTGTTTTTCTTCAAAGGTATCCTAACTATTACGTAAACACTTTGATCATCTCGTCAACTTTACTGTGCCTTCTGTCTTTTGTTACGTTTCTTGCTCCACCCGACAGCGATGAGAGGATATCTCTCGGCGTATCAATGGTTGTTGGACTTACTGTTTCAATTACTTGCTGGGGACATCCTCCCCTCTGCAAGTAAGCAGAACCCAATTTTAGGTTTCTATCTCATAGTGACGTTCTATCTTGCTGGCCTGACTGTGCCTTTGTAGCTTTTGAACATAAAAATAGCTTATGGAGATAGCAAAATTTTCATTTTGAAATATTCGTGTTTGAGGAAGGCATTTTTGGAGTATTTGCCAAAGATATATTCAGTCCCAACCTACAGCGAGAGGATTAAGCAGTTGGTAACAATCAAAACGCGAGAATCAAATGAGGTTACAAGGTCAAAAGGAACCATTACAGCAACAGGAGAGGACGGAAGCAATGAGTTGGCAAGGGAACTCTTCAGAATGGAGGAGTTTATTACGAATGCCGACAAGGTAAGGTAAAACTTACAAAATTGAACTTAAAAAAAAAAAAAAAAAAAAAAAAAAAAAACATATTTAGCAAATCTCCTCTAAACTGTTGATCGGACTGAATGTTTTTATTAATGTAAAAGTTTTCATCCAAAGTAAAATAGACGAAACTGCAGTCTAAAATTGACCTTTAAATTGTTTCACTGTGCACTTCTCAATTATATATTTCAGTACTTATTGAACATCCATCAATATAAAAAATGCTGGAGGAAATGTTTTTATTCATACGATTGGCAACTTGCTAAGTATTAAGAGTATGTGTACATTGCATTGCTTATCAATGTGATTCAACCATGCAACCTTTTATGTATGCAAGTTCATGTTTTTGTTCCAATTTTACGTCAAAGCGCCATTTGCCAATAGCGTTTAATTCCTTTACGTTTTGCATAAGGGCAAAGTTAAGCATCTTCGCTTATCCAATCTGGGCGACCGATTTTAGTGAGATGCGAAGTCTTTTAATCATTTGTGATATTAGACTAAGGTAGAATGAACACATGCCATTGCTTGATGTAACCAGAAAATCTGTACCCGTTCGGAAAGACAACTTTCATTTCCAAACGATTTTAAATTCCTGCCAGTGCCGTTTAAACTTTCACTAGTTTACTTATTGGTTATATTTTTTCTTCTACTTACAGACAAAAATCGAGGCTCGAACAGTCGCCCTCGTGTTCGATAGAATCTGTCTCGTGGGTTTTTTTATTTGCTTTACACATTTTTTTGTGGAGACAATTGTAGACTTTTTGAGTAACCTTGGTGTTTCGTGTGACTTGTGTGAACAACCAGATTTTGTTTAATCTAATTGCTATTTCTGCATATGCTACAAATAACCCTTGAGATATTACCGTAAGAACGTAGGCATAGGAAGCGGGAGTTCCCAGTCATAAATGTGGATGACGGAAGTATGCTTCCGCCCTCTCAATTCAAAGACGAGAACCCCTTATTTGTTCCCTCTTTTAAAAATGTCAAAACATTGCAGTAATACTCCTTCAAATTTGCCCAATATGTTACACCGAATTGAATCTAAGGACCCTAAGATATTCAGGACCACGCCTCCTTTTAGACCCTTTCCAAGACGGCAGTCAGAAACAAGTCGTGGACAGCTTCCTATGCCTATGCTGTTAGCATATTCCTTAGATACGTATAGATTACAGTTGTTTTCGAATCCGCACTTAATGTTTATTCCATGTATAAAATGATGCGTTATCTTACGTAGTGTATAATTTATCACATGAAAAATTACATTATTTGATATTATATTCATGCGTTAGCCCTTCATGTCTTCTGTTGTCTCAAATATGGATGATATGCCTTCCACGGAGATTCACTTTGACATTACTCTCCTAGAGTCAGGCTCGTAGCCAGAAATTTGCCAAGGGATGGGGGAGGAGAATCCTGTAGGCAAACTATCTAAGCGTAGCGCCACCATAGGTTGACGCTAAGCGTACAAGAAAATTTGGCCAAAAATACCTCCCAGATCGCTGGAAATGGCACTTCTCAGGCCTTGTTAGTTGCATCTAAATATTTTTTTTATTTTGAGTTACTAACAATATCTTAAAAAATCATTAAAAAATACCAGAAATATGCTCAAGGGGGCAAATGCCCGCTTCGCCCCCCCCCTTGGCTACGCGCCTGAATAAAGTTCATTGGTAACTTCCCACCTGAAAATATCTAGAGTTCACAATTACACTTAACTGAAAAATTTGAAACCTAAAAAGGAGAGAACTTACACACATTTTTCCTAGGCATATCTGCTAATAATAATAAAACTAAATGAATCGGAAACAATGTTAGGCAAACCTATACTAACAAGACAGTAAATTGCGATTTTACCATATTGATGAAAAGTGGTTCTGCCAATTTGGTTCCGTTTACGATCAACAGTAAGATATACTTTAGAAGACATTTACATAATGGAAAGTGTTTACAAAGCAACGACAAATTAGATGACAACATTTTCACTTGTTTAATTGCCGGCAGATATAGGTTCTACACGAGAGAAAACTCTTGACGGAAAATCAAAGAAATAGTTTTATCATGGTACGATGACATCAACGAAATATGCATAAAGAAAAGATGTCAGTTATAGCAGGGAGCTGTTTTCAAAATAATACTCTCTGTTTCAGATCGTAGAGCCTGCAGAGACGTTACGTTTGATGCATAAGGCTGGTTAAATGAAAGGAACTTTGAACCGGTAAAAGCTCTCCCCGAAGCAACAGATTCCATAGACATAATGGCATAAAAGGTCGTCGATGAAGTACAAATGAGAATAAGTAGTCTTCTTGCATTGTAAAGAAATCATGTACACTTTCCGACCACTTCCTTTCTTCTCATGGATTTAAAAATTACATTTGTATCAAAGTGGATACTCCTTGGATTAATACTGTAATTATATTGTGGAGAAATGAACGAAATGAAAAACAAAGAACTGAAATTAAAATATTATTAAACGTTACTAGTTGATCAAGTATCATAAGCAATCAGTAGCCCTAATTACGAGTCATAATTAACTTAGCTAATGATAAATGAATATATTTGACTCCTTCAGAAGCAGTTTGTCTGTACAAATTATTAATGTTCTTACAAATTATTACCATAATCATCATTATTTTCATCATTGTCGTCGCCATCATCATCATTTGTATCACTACGAAAATAATACTAAACTTTAGCAAGACAAAGTACTTACATCGGGAATAATCAATTAGGGGATAAATGCGAGGGTGCCCGGTCTCAAATGTGATTTGAGACCGACGATGACGTCATCATAGAGGCTGAGCGGACCGAGGCGACAGCCGAGGTCCGCTGCCTCTGTGATGACGTCATCGGAGGTCTCGAATCACATTTAAGACCGGGCACCCTGCTTTTATTCCCATTCATAAACACTCAACATTAAAATGTTGGGAATCGACAAAAACATTGAATTTTCAACAAAATTTTACAGATCAAATTTTAATTCTCCCAGCTAACTTAGGACTCTATTATGACGTCATGTTTAGTTTCTTGCGATAGTAGCGAACAACTTCAAGCCAAAAGAAAGTGGACAACCACGCAAATATTTTCACTTAACATATTGTTTGGAATCTCAATTCATCGAACGAAATTTAATTGGATTAATTTAACGCAAAATCGTTTATCTCTGAATTATCATACGTCGTTGTAGAGATGAGGCTGAGCATTAAAACAAGGAAACTAACTTCTAGCTGGCTATTGTTTGCAGTGAAGTTCTTCACCACGAAAGTTTCACAATACACAGTGCTGTGTAGTTACGGTGTACTACAATATACTGTGTGCAGTACTACAATATACTGTGTGCAGTGCAGTGCAGCCTTCAAAGACATGCATGCGGACATTTGACTGTAAGTAGTTAACGCACTAATTGCGTTCAAGATCCATAAGTAAGACGGTGATGGGTCTTTAGCCTCTTTGGAAGAGGATTATAGTGTTGGTAACTTTGAAAATGTGTTCAAGTTTTTAATAAAGATTATGCAGGCCTAACGTTAGGCCTAGCTTAAACTGTTTACAACATTAGTTCAAAAGAAGCCTAGCTCGGCGTAGAACTAGAAATGAAGACCGTGCTGGCCTGTTATGCCTGTTAATGTTAGCGGAATTGGTTCAAACGTAAAACCTGTCAGTGACACTGTCAGTAAAACCTGTTTACCATTGGCTTTGCATGTCATAGTTAATAACACAGGCCCCATGCTGGCATTAGCAGCACAGAGACCAAATTCACTTTTCTTTACCATGCAACTTAGGAAAATTAGGAGTGGAATATTTGTAACAGGCAGACCGTTAATAAAATGTACCCTTGGCATATACAGCTGTAAGGTTATACGCTCTTTTAGCCATATACCGCTGCCAGTATCCAAGAAGATGAATATGGTTTTGCAAGCATTCATTTATGGGATGAAATGAGCATTATGGTATGGAATGATTATAGCTACAGGGGTGCTAGGCTTAACAGTGTAATACTACAGTAGTTTACAGTAACTGGTTTTCTTACTCAGATGTTATGGTTTATGTTGCTATGGTAACACATCATGGACAAAGCATAGTACACAGTGCAGTAGTAACAGTGACATTCAATTCACCTTGAAAAAGTAATTCTCCTAACTGGCAAAGGCCAGTCTCGAATCGCGATTCGAGACTGGTCTCGAATGGTTTTCAGCCAATCAGAATGCAGGAAATCAATAAAGGTGTTTATGAATATCAGATAAAATATTATTTGACTCTCGACTTAATAATACAGCTCAGTATCTCAATATAACTTTTCTGTAAACCTTTGCTAAGGCGTTTTCTACATCCAAGAGTACAGGATCTTTCAGGTCGAAGAATGGTATGAAAAGTGCAAAAGTGTTCCAAGATGTTTAATATTTAAAAAATGTGATAATATCTTCACTTTTGATTTTTCACTTCATCGAGGCAAGGAAATGTGTTCATGATCAACAGCTTATTGTTAAAAAGATCAAACAGTTGACACCATGTCGGTTCTTTACCCGAAAGAATGCTATTTCGGTAGAGTTCCACTTCCAACAAAGTATCTATAGCAGTGTTTTATCTACATACTTATTATTTTAAAGCACTAAAGTTTACCGACAGGGCATTATTTTGGTTTTCACTCATTCCTAGACTCATTCCTAAATCTCTGTGAAGTTGTGTTTTGACATTAGAAGAGAGAAAATGACTTAAAGGCATTTTTCCTTTTCAAGCAATATGTAAGCAGGTAAGAAAACCCATTACAAAGTAGTTTCTATTTACAAGATTGAAGAAAAACCATTTACTCTGCTCGAAATTTTGAAAGATCGTTATCCATCTATTTGGTTCACTTCTTATACAAAAAAAAGTTCCAGTTTTTGTTCTAGAGCACGGAAAGTGAATCTTCTAAACAACAAATGAGAAGCCCCTTAAAATTACAGTCACTAATAAAAAACGTAAAGTTTCAGAAGACACAATCACTTTTAACTGACAACTCTAGACTCTTGATATTAGTTGATTGCACTTTATTCGTATTCTTGATATTTTTACCTAATAAGATATAGTTTTAACATAAGTGGAGATAATTCAAATTTAAAACACAACTTTTTCCAAAAAGTCTGAATCTGGTCTGCACAAATTTCTTGGCTTCATTAAATAGATGAACCATATTTTTGTCTTATGTCTGGAAACAAATGTCAACTGTGGATCTTCCTGAGCCGAAAGTAGGCTACACTAATTTCGTGAGCTTATGGAAAAGTCATATTTTGGTTAATATGTCTCTTTGCAGAAAGCAAACATAAGGGTACGATACTTCAGGGGGGGGGGGGGGGGGATATTGGTAAACGTTTCTTACACTTCTGTAACATGTTGTACCATTTAGGCAACAGGGAACAAGATTCATCACAATCCACACTAAACACTAACAGCTCAATTAAACATAAACTAAACGGATTGAGGCTTCCTAACCTCCACCCATCGTACACGTTTACGTTTTTACTGAAAACGTATACGTGTTTTTACCATAGACGCTATAAAAAGGAAGTTTCTGTTTAGAGTGAACACATGAACGTGTTTTCGGGTTCTTGTGTTCAAACATTACAATGTTAGATGTAGACAGAAACTGAATGTTGATGATCGACTGTCAAAAAGAATGGTTAGACAAATATCAAGCAATTCGATGACTGCATGGAGATGTTTGGCACGAACTTTACAGACTGAATAAAAGCTTGCTGATAGAATAGCTGCTAGATGAAACCTTATTATTTAAGTTGCATAGTTGGTATGATCCGGTTAGTAGCAATACTTTATGTTGCAGACGCATGACACAAATTGCGTCGTGTTGAATTTTGAGCATTCATAACGGCGTAGTGTAGTAATGGGGGCAGAATGCGGAAGGGGGACTGAGGGTTACAGCAAATATTTCATTTTCGAACAATCTATTTACTATTTGGGGGTCATTGAAATTCGAAGCAAAGATGATTAGCCCCTTCCCCCTCCCACATTTGAAAGTAGTCCAGTACATGTACGACTGTAATTGGTTTTAATTACAGCTCAGTCAACATTGTGATTTCTAATTGGAAATGATTTTATTGCGAGCATCGGTTCTTCCTCACAGTTTTCCAGCAGGCAGGTAGTAAACAGCTAAAAGATGCATACTAATCTTAGTTGTCCATGTGACAAGGACTTAGTAAAATTTGTGACAGAAGTTACCCAAAGCACATGGTATTAACAGCATTCCGTTAAATCCGTTCGGGTTGATTGTTATCACAAATTACTCATAATCTGATTGTGATTACTTCCTCGTGGTGGTTGTATCCTTGGCATCGGTTTCTGAGAAACAAAAGAAGGAAAATAAATGGTTCAATAATGCACGTAGGGAGTAAGATAAATCTTTGTTTGGAGAGGTTCTTCGATGGACATCCACACTTTCTGTTGTTTGTTACTAAGAAATGAATCTTACAGACCACATGCCAAACGTTATAACCCGAATTACTGTACACTAGGTGGCATATAACTTTTCCCTCAAAACATAACACAAACAACATATATTAAACTGCAGAAGTTTTGGGCCCAGTGTTTTTTATCACACGTAAGTATATCTCTGCATCAAAGTGAAAACATGTTAGAACAGTTTTGCAGTACCTCTGAAACCGAGATTTGATTTCACATAGCAGTAGCTTTCTGATGAACTGGAGTGCAATCATTAAAGTGATAAAAATTTTATGTGAGGACACTCCCCGAAAAGTCCCTTTTTGTCAAAAGTAAACAAGGGAGTCTTTTTCACATGTGTAAAGCTCTAAGCTTCAAACTAAGTTTTAATTCTACTTTCACTTTTTAAATTCCTTACAAAAAGAGCAAGAATGCAATCTTTGGAGTTGCAAGTCTCATCACCTCTAATTCTCCTCACCCTGTAGTTAATTGAATTTCCTAACGTACTATTAAGCACATAATGACGAAAACGTATTTTTAGGTCATTCAAGCTACCCCAAACAACTTTGAAACGTTATTTGTTAATGTCTTACCACCTTTTACATATCATATGGTTAATGACCTTTGTAACGCAATATAAGCAAGTAACGGCTAAAATCAATGTTTAGCTTATTTGACCTTTGACCTCTTGATTTTTGGCGCATGATATCATCGGCTGTGCATGTTAAGCTTTCTTGGTCAGGATATTGTTTAGAAGGAGTTGGCGTGACCCGGTTTAGGAAACTTTAGAAGGCTCATCATTCTATACATGCATTTTCTTGACCATTAGGCGGATGTTCAAGATTCATGTTTAGGTATGTAACCACTAGGTTTAAATTTGACTGGACCTCCGGCGAAGAGGAATTTGCGATAATTCTTTAAAAAAATCCCAGTTATACTTATAAGCTATAATTGGCCCTTGACTGCAACCCATAGCTACAAAAAAGGCTGTTCGTAATATTTTTTTTGTTCTATACACATCACGCTGATGGGCTAGTAATGTGTAAAAAAAGGATGCTTAGCTTATTTAATCATTGACCTATAACGTTATCCAAAATACATTCACACGTTTAATGTTCAGCTGTCTACTCAGAAAGTATGACTTTGATCTGATTTACTGTTAAGAAGGGCTTCGCCACACAATATCTGGCATATTTAGGCCAATTAGACGTTTACCCTACATTTGGACCTTTAACCTCGGCCTTCCCAATCATAGTAATCATATTTGAATATTTGTCGTTGCGGAACTTTTCTCCCTATATCATGCGCATAAATGACCTTTCATCACATGTCTATAAGCAAATAATGGCAAAACCGATACGATGCTAATTTGCGGTTTGACCTAGGACGTCTTGTATTACGCAGGCACAAATTTAATAGTCGGGTAGCTACCCACAAAGCTGATCGGAGTTACAGTTTAAAAGGAGTTTGCGACCCACTTTTGTGCTAGTTTCCATACACTTAGACTCAAATACTCACGGACTCACATTCATTTACGTAAACAAAGCCTCACGGTTTTGATGTTAGGTGAAGTACAATATCTCATATTCCTGTAGGGAGATGATACAACAATGTATTTACCATATTCCCCATATTCTGAATTATTTTCGCAATAGCTGACATTCTCGCAGTCTCTGACACAGGATCTAAACTTCCCGACATGTATTCGTCTGAATTGTATCTATGATTCACAAAACTTGTATCAAAACTGTTGTGCATTGATAGATCAACTTTCGGTGAATGAGAAGGTACAAGATCATTCACATCGTCATCGTCGTTGCTGTCCTGAGATGATATCGTCTTACTGTCGTCATTGTTAGTGTATCTGCCAAAGATGGCGACGGACGTAACAAGTATGACAACAAAACACAAAGCGACACCAACACCCAGTCCCACGGTCAGTGCCAGTGGCGGATCACGGACTGTGGATTGAATGAATCATTTAAAGAATGGAAATAAAAGAAGTTATGAACGAATGTTAAAGAGCTGTGGTATATTTTGAACGACCGTTCAGATCATCTTTTTCTACAACAGTTATCTTCATTTCCGTTAAAGTTTGTTAGACACCACTAGCCACTGGAAAAAAGTAGTACACCATTATTATAGCACAACAACAATGCTGTCAAGGTGTCAAGATAGTTAAAACCTTTGAAAGAGCATAATATTTGTACAGAGCATTTTGTTTTTGAAGGCTAAAATTGACATATTTTTCTTTACTTATTACAAAGGAAAGGAAGAAAAAACGATGGATGCCTAAGGCATCGAATTATGAGAAAGTGACGGAAAAGTTTTCCCTTTGGTGGTAGTGAAATAGAAAGGTTTGGCCGACGAAATGATAGCGATTGCCATCTACCTCCATACAGCATATCCCTCGACAAATAAAATATAACTAACACCCCAATCAACACGCACCAGTAACAAGACGCAACAGTTGAAACGCATAACAGAACTGCCGAAAAAATGAATGCCAAAATGACCTTTGGAATTCATAAAAATCTATAAAGTTCTTTTATTTTACACATGAAGCCCACCTGCCACATTTGCGGTTCATCGCATGTTCCTACAGAAGTTACGGTTCATACAGTATTACCTCTGATGATCTTTATAACAATTTATCCTTCACTGAAAGAAGAACACTTCTTTTAATCTGCATGGCGCATCCGCATACTAAGCATCAGATTCATCAACGTTTCCCTTATGGTGATTTTGATTTACAATTCTTCTTAAAGTTTGATGTTTGGGAACCTAAAATAGTCTTTGACCTTCAATTAAACAACGGACTCCTTTAATATAATACGCACAAATTCTTTTATTATTTCCTCTGCTATCAGGCAATAAGACGTCGTTTATTCATTTTAAGCAGCGAAATATTAATCATATAAATGTGGGACGTCAATAAAAACTTCCAAGTTCCTCATTTTGTCTAAATAATTTTCACATTTTTTGTTCTAGAGGAGGTAATGACTTTTGACCTTCATTAACATAACTAAGATCTCTGTATTTCCACTAAAAGTTTGACAGTTGCTTGTCAGGTATAAGATAAATTATAAAGGCTTTCCTTCTTGAGATATCATTTAAACAAGTTTTTACAGCTTGACATCCAGTGACCTTAAAAGATCTTTTACCCCATCTAAAACTGTAGGGCAACTGAAATCAAATGAGGAACATCTAGTGCCTTAGCATGAGAATCTCATGGTTCACGTTCTTGAGATACAGTATACGAGGTTTACACGATTGGCCTCTGCTGACTTCAGACAACATTTCACTTCCAACATACAATAAGCTTAATGAAACTAACACTGGGCATCTAAAAGCTCCGCATGAGATCCCTGACGTTCACACTTCTTGAGCTATCGTGCTTACGAGATTTTTACAGATTTATGTCTTGTGGCTTTATTAAACTTAGCCCGAATCCCCCCCCCCGAAAAACAGGTTTCTTGAACTCAATTTAGTGGTATTTACATGCAAGCAGAACTGACGAGTGTTTCGACAGTCTCTGTAAAGTTTTAATACACTTTGCTGAAGAGTGAACTATTGAGGGACGGAGAGGGGATGCCTGCTAAAGAGTCAGACATTTCAAAACATTTCCTACATTTCAAGATATATCTATTG
The DNA here is from genome assembly GCA_029531755.1 of Holothuria leucospilota. Lineage (NCBI taxonomy): Eukaryota > Metazoa > Echinodermata > Holothuroidea > Aspidochirotida > Holothuriidae > Holothuria > Holothuria leucospilota. The sequence continues at coordinate 32,502,581 of CM055972.1, read as the reverse complement.
AGGTGTTAAGGAGTCATCCGGTTTTTTTCTTATTTTTTCAAGGGTAAGCTACACAATGTAACCCTTTTCCACCCATTCCACTACCTGATAGAGCATACCTGACAAAACGTGAAACATGATGATATTTAATACAAACGTTTGTCATTTATCATCGTTTGAGAAAAAGCTGAAAAGGTCTTTGAACCACTCCTTCCTCCAACACAAATGCTGTACTGTCGTGAAAATAATGCCAAGCGAATGCTTGAATTAGGAATGATTTATTACGGGTCCGTTTGTTACACTCGATGAAACTGCTGTAAAGATATACATATGCAACACAAGTAGAGAGTAGGCCGAAATGATTGTATTGTTTTATTACGTAGTGAAACAGAACAATAATCTGCCACACTTTCATAGTTATTTGTAGGAAATATCATTTTTCTTGTCATAAAGGCAACTTTTAACGATGTTTCTATGGAACTTTTTCCTTTATTTTGCCCTAGCAAATTGTGATTAGGATAGGTCAGTAGTACTATGCAACAATGATGGACATCTATATGTTACGTAAAAGACCTCTCAAGGCTACCTATCTTGAGATTTGTTTTTACGGAGTTGCTCAATTTGACTTCTGGTGACTCCACATGACTGATGACTTCTACCAAAACAAAAGGGATAGTGAAATTTTATATGAAACATTCAGTTGTTAGGTATATTTTCCATCAATATTAGCCTTCTTGAGAAATTCTGTTTTCCAGCAGCTTACAAGGTTTTTCAAAGTTTCTTCTCCGGAGACCTTCGATGAACTCTGTCCTCCATCAAACAATACGGTTACTCTGCCGGGTGTAATGTTATGAGGTGCCAAGTTTGAAAAGTATCCATCCTTCTGAAATTGGAATTTATGTTAACAAAGTTTTCGGGTTTTGTTGCCTCTGTTGGACTAAGTTGGCCTTTGCCCTTTACCAACAACAGCAGGGGTCACTCTCTCAATGGCACAAATGTATTTCAGGTATGAGAGTATTCATTTTTCTACCTTGAGATACCGGACCTACAAGCAAAGCGTCACAAACACAGAAATACATACAGACACCCTCACCTAAACAACCGCACTCATGAGCACGCCATCATGATTCAGTATATTCTTTTGGCCTCCACAATCATTAAATAAACATTCTCCTACTGAGTAAACACGGAAACATTCTATTGCAATGTAATGACTCATAGCACCAACTGTATTTTCGGCAATCGCTTAGGTTATGGTAGTTTGTTAGAAAAATTACCTTGATTTTACAGAGAATAATTTAAAACTACTCTTCGTTATCTTAACTTGAAAAAAGACTTTTACAAAATTCGTTGAAACATCATAAAACACAAATTACCTTTTGGAACACAAGAAACGCCCGGAACATCAGGGAAAGTGTCGATGAAACCTGTTCTGCACATGCAACTATAAACAGACCCCCCGTGGTAGTGGCACTCAGCATTTACCGGATCGCAAACGTCTGTTTCTCCACATGCGTCAACATTTATGATTTTTTCTACAAGAAACGGCAATAAATTGCACCAATTATTATTTCGTCATGTTATCAGCTAGATTTTGAGAACAACTTTAGTAACTGCATTACTCAGAATAGCAGGCACCATACATAAGTTAAAACAACTTAACAATACATACGATTCATTCACAAACTTCCACGCAAGTGACATGGAAGCAAGAGCTATACATCGTTGGTCGTTTGTCATCATGTATCAAGAAATACTTAACTCTCAAGCCATGATTAAAATGATTTGTTAACTAGCTGGCTCCGAGCTCTAGGCTTGTTCAGACTTGAACGTGGATTCTAATTTTTACAGCCTTTAGTCACTTGTCTGTATTGGGTACTCCAGGCCTGTTTGCTTACCATTGGACTTTATTTCACTGTCGAGGGTAAAGTTTAAGGTTAAATAAGGAATGGTGTAATGTTCCTGTTGTTCAGCTTCCGTAGCGATGATATCTGTCACTTGTTGCGGGGTTACGTTTTCTTCCTTGTTGTACTTCGTCACGACATCTGTAATAATACTTCCATTGGAAAATGACTCTACATAGCAAGACACATATCCACCCTTCACGTTTGAACTGCGATTAGTCAGTGTGATTTCAAACTGAAAGTGAAAAAAGTTCATACCTTTTCCGGGAAAGAAGTGTTTCTAGCAGTGATGAGTACATAATTTACAGGGACACACAGCAGAAATCAACTAACAATATTACATCAGACTATTCTCATGGTTTCAGGTTCTTATTAACGAACTCTTGTTCCAGCGGCGTTCGATTTCTCATTTGTCTCGATGCATTGATAGATGAGCTAGGAGTATAAACCTACTGTAGCCTCTCGTAGTTAGTGTAAAGCCTAGGCTGCTACCTAATAAATATGTTGTGATAATGGACTAGTACACTATCTACGAAGATGGGATAATATTAAATGTCGACACATGCTTCAAAGTTCATAATGATATCAGGTAGTCTGACTGAAATACATCAGGACATTTCAACATTATGATACTACCATCATTTAATTGCAATCATTTGGCACTTCGACATGGAAAATAAACTTACAGCAAAACAAACTTGTTTCTGCAAATTTAAAAACTCATCTGAAGAATTGTCTTCAAGAGTCTTGTTGAAATGAGCATCCAAATAAACTTCAGTAACAACAGCGGTCGTTTCTTCATAAGAATAAGAATAAATTATATTAAGAATCGTTGTTCAAAAAACATATCGATCGTCAGCGTGTACGTTTTGCATTTGCCATTTTCATTAACCAAAGCCAAAAGTGCTCGGAATTACCTGTTAAATGTGGTTCAAGCTTAATCATATCAAGAATATCAAAGAAAATGAACGATCTCTCAACTTTCTAATGTCATTAATACGAAGTAATGATTAAAATAACTTAAAAATTTCGACGGTAAAGGATTAGAAAAAAAATATAGTGTGACATGATTGGTTCATTTCCTTTAAATCTATTCCTGTCACTTGTGAGGCACCAACAATTGATGTTGATGTACAACCAGACACCAAATAAGTATATAACCTAAACTTACCGATACAAATCCCTTCAAACGGTTCGAAACCAGGTGGGCAGAGACATAATCTTGTTTCTTTATCACACACCCTCTGTGAATTGATTTGGCACATTTCGCTGTTCCGACATTCTTTAATAACAAAGAAGAGAATGGCATTTAGTGCTCCCAGGTTTTCTACGTGTAATACAAAAATTAAAGTTATCCACTACTCAGAATACCTTCCTACTTTCAACCAGAAAGTCCTTTATATGATTCCTTGCTGAAAGAAAATAGTTCATGCCGACTGTGTTGAGTAGTGCTGGGAGTCGTCAGGATGAAAGCCCTTTAAATGCACTATTACAACTACATAAGAGAGGCAATATTTACATGATTTTAAAGTTTGACTTCCGTTTATGTAGAGCATCGACATGCAAAGTACAAGACCCTTCAAAGTTATCCTTATTGTTTTAGCACGTTTAATAGGATTTTTTGCAATTAAACCTCTGATGACCTCATATGACCTCAGCTAAAAGGATTGTAGTTTTTAAAATCGACGCGGAGGATCGTTTTGCTGAGTGAGATATCCTTAAAGTTTCTCTTCTTGAAATATCATATTAGCAAGATTTTCACTATTTCACTCCAGATGGATTAAAATGACTTTCTACTCTGCCAAAACACTATAGGGCATTTGCATGCTAAGTATAGAATTTCCCTTAAGTTACAATTCTTGAAATAATATGTTGAAGGATTTTTCACGCTTCAGTTCTCCTTGACCTCAAACAACCTTTAATCTCCATGAAAAACATGAGTCATTCGACCTGTGAAGTCCATAAAGTTCATAAGATTTCGTGGTTTCAAGATTTTTACTGTTTGACCTCCTGTGACCTAATATGATCTCTGACAAAAGCAAAAAAAATAGTAGGGTTCTCTTTCTTAATATGTGGTTCCACACAATTTTATTCTTTTTGAGACATCGTCTTTACCAGCAGTTTCCAAGGTTCTGGTATTTTTTCCCGCTGACTTCAGGTGAACTTGGACATCCATCAAAATCAATACGGTTCATTTCCTCAAATACTAATTATTTAAAGTATCTATTTTCTTATCTTGCTCCTTTCTTGAAATATCTTTTTCACGTGGTTTTCGGTTTTTGACCTCTTGTTACCTCCAGTGACCTGTAAACAATTAGTATTGGAACCAATACGGTTATTTTTCGCAATATTACATATCTTTATACTGAATTAAAAGTGTCCATCATTCCTATCTCGAAAGGTTGTGTTTACAAGCTTTTTCAGTTTTGGACCTCAAGAAACCTCAAGTGATCTTTGATATCCTTCAACACCAGTTTGCTTATATTTTAGTACGATAAATAATACACTTAGTGTAAAAAGTAGGCACCATGTCTATGTTGAAATATCGTTGTTTCAAGCTTGTCTGTTTTTGACCGCTGGTGACCACAAATAACCTTTGACATCCACAGAAACAACAGAAATCATTTTCTCAACACAACAAATCTAAATAACAACTTTGAAAAGTAGGTTACTCGTCCTTGAAATATCGTATTTATAAAGCTCTGCAAGGTTTTCGTAAATTCACCGCTATTGACATTAGATGAACTTGTACCTCCCCAAAACAATTCGATTCTTCTTCTTTACATGACACATTTATATACTAAGTATTAAAAGTATCCGTCATTCCTGTCTTGAATCACGGTGTTTGGTTCTTAACTTCTGGTGACTTCAAATGGCCTTTGACCTCTACCAATGACAATTTAAGTTTTATAAGTGTCCATCATTGGTATCTTGGGATATCGTTTTAATAAGCGAGACGCACACACATACACGTCCACAATCACACATACACCCATGCACACATCCTTTGGTCCCGGCAAGGAATAAAAAATGGAATGGCATTTCCAAATGGAAACTTGTATGTCTTTGAATATTTCCTTGACCAGTTATCTAAAGATTTCTTGCATCATTTTACTCGGTGAAAGTAAGTCCATTCAAATAAACAAAATGGTTTTACCGTGGTGGTTGTACAAGCTTTGAGGTATGGCTGGTTATGGCATGCTGAAGTATTCACCACAGAGTATGTTTGTTTCATTACTTTTCTCGATACAAAGTTGAAGATATGTTTCTTACTAAATATTGCTATTGAAAATCCATCAAAGAAGAACAAAATTTTAGTTCTGTTGTAGGGCATAGTACCTCCACAATCCGGAAACTGAGGAGACCAACCGTTGTTTCCTTGACATTGCATTTTTCCGATGAACGGAACTAATGCTAGCGACGAGTTCTTACAGCTGAGATAAACCTCTTCACCTTTATTGTATGTCTCATATTCAGGAGTGTAAGAAATTTCATCTTTATTTTCAAGAGAGGAAGAGTTGCAGAATTCAGAAGTGGTGTCTACATTTTTCAAAAGAAAACACAACAGTAAAACATCAAGTTTAGATCAAATCTTTCACAACTGTGTAGCATGCTCCTCCTTAAAATTGTTGGTAAATTATGAAATGTGTTTCAAATTAAGTCTTAAAGTGCAGAAAAGTATGTTAACAGCAGTCAGAAAATCAATCTCAATGGTCTGACTCAAATCTTGCTTCCTATTTAGTTTCTGAGATATATACGGACGAAATTTACTAATTAAAGTTAACTCAGCAGTTGCTTCACAAGTTCTGATGTTGGTCTTGTATAAGTCACTTTATATGCTTTCTTTCTTTCTTTCTTTCTTTCTTTCTTTCTTTCTTTCTTTCTTTCTTTCTTTCTTTCTTTCTTTCTTTCTTTCTTTCTTTCTTTCTTTCTTTCTTTCTTTCTTTCTTTCTTTCTTTCTTTCTTTCTTTCTTTCTTTCTTTCTTTCTTTCTTTCTTTCTTTCTTTCTTTCTTTCTTTCTTCTTTCTTTCTTTCTTTCTTTCTTTCTTTCTTTCTTTCTTTCTTTCTTTCTTTCTTTCTTTCTTTCTTTCTTTCTTTCTTTCTTTTTTTTCTTTCTTTCTTTCTTTCTTTCTTTCTTTCTTTCTTTCTTTCTTTCTTTCTTTCTTTCTTTCTTTCTTTCTTTCTTTCTTTCTTTCTTTCTTTCTTTCTTTCTTTCTTTCTTTCTTTCTTTCTTTCTTTCTTTCTTTCTTTCTTTCTTTCTTTCTTTCTTTCTTTCTTTCTTTCTTTCTTTCTTTCTTTCTTTCTTTCTTTCTTTCTTTCTTTCTTTCTTTCTTTCTTTCTTTCTTTCTTTCTTTCTTTCTTTCTGAATCAATTGTTTACATGACCTTAGAAAATTACTCTTTTCTGGCATAACGCGTTCGGAGGAGAGGGCAAATATTGCCAAGTCATTCTGTAACAATAAGGAAGTGACCGTACAATATCTTGGCACAAAGTGTAATGGCTTTCGAAAAGAAAAAAAAACAAAGAAAATTAAAAAAAAAGACAAAAGATGCAATGCGAGTAGTTTAGGAGTGACATTGCAAATTATTGGACATACAACCATTTTCCATAAGTACATTTCAGATTTCATATCTCAGCCCGAAAAAGTCTTGTGAAGACAAGAATTGCACGGTTTATTCTCCAACCTTTACACATTTACATATACATGTATAGTTTCTGTTCTGAGGCTCTTAAAATCATAATAAGGACAATGACACATGCAGTGTATTTTATCAAGTATGTACACGTTTATTCACGATTTGGAAATCTTAGGGGACAACTACCCCCTACCAACCCCTCCTCCCCCACAGACCATGGCCTTGTTTTGAAATAACTTTGAAAATATTCTCTATTAAGTTTAAATTGTGTCATCAGATGACATAACGCCTTTTATTGAAGAAACCGTTGAAGCACCCCATGCACCCATCACCAAAGCTTTCATTTTGGGAACATTTTACGTCAGATTTTCTGAAAGAAAAACAGCCTAGAAGAGATATAATTGTGATCAAAATTACGACTTTGTGACATTTTGTCCCCAGCGCAGTAGGTAGAAAGAAAAACAATATTATGTAGTTCTTTTTCACAATGTTGTACGCATGTTAAGTTCACTGACACAAAGAGAGACACAAATGACGTGTGAATGAATGGCTAGGTCTTGACACTTAACAATATCTTGACAAACACGTGGCAACACCGGATAATGATATTGACTCAAGACAAAAGCAAAAGAAACAAGAATAAAGCAATCCATCTACTTTTAGGGACAATATCGTACAGCATTTACAATGTTACAAACATGACATAGACAGAAAATGGCTTTTACCTTTTAAAAAATAATTTAGTCTAGCCCATGAACTGACAATAGATTTCCCTCCCAAACTAGTACTGCACTTATTGCAGTGTAATGGATTTTGGACTAGCTAATTGCGATGAACAAAATATTCATGAGCTATAAAGGAGTGACTTTTTATGTGATACACATTTATAACAGGTAAAATGAACTTACCAGCACAAGTTGGAAATGAACTCGGGGAAAACTCTCCCCGTGTACAAGTACTACTGTCACTTCCAACCAGTGTTCCGCTGTCGGAACAAAAGAATATTATCTTGTCTCCGTCATCATAACTTTCTCGGGCTGGTTCAAAATTAACCCCTTCCACTTGAGGCCTTTCGCATCCTTTAGCTGAAATTTTTAATTTTAATGGAGTCCTGTTTGAATATGTTTTGATTTTACACTTATATTTACGATTTTACATTCCATGATGTAACATCCAAACTATGCTTGAATATCCGTTTGGATTGGCTGAGCCTAAATAGTCTCCCATTAATCTTTTGGCTGACCTTTCTTCTAAAAACTAGCATTATCTGTGTCTTGGAACGGCCAAAAAATGTCTAAGAAAATGTAAAAACAAGAAACCGTCTCCGTCACCATAAGTTTTCTCGTCTGAAATTTAGATCACTGTCTTTTATTTATTCATAAAACTTTTACTGCAGACTGTACTTCATTTCAATAAACATTCTTTTAACTTTGGATATTGTTGCAGTTCACACAGAAGTAATACTCTCAAAGCTTGATGCAATGTGCTTTACAGCATACAGCATACTTTGCCTCATAACATAATGGGTCCTTCACATTGAGAATTGCTTAGCCTTTAGCATCCAGATACTGTTAACTTTGGAAGTCATTTGGTTATGCTTAGATTGCAGAGAGATTGTCAGGATAAAGTGCAAAACTTTATTGCTCTAAGGATGTAACTTTTTCGTTTTTTACTCACCTTCACAAGATGGAGGATCCGCTGATGGAACCCATCTACCAAACATGCAGGTTGCACTTGAGATGCCAAAAAGTGTGAATCCTTCAGGACATGAATACAGCACTGTGGAACCATTTTCATACCTATATTCGTATGGCTCTATAATAACGTTGTAGTCCTCTGGATAGGGATTAGCGCATTCTTTGACTGTTTGAACAGGTAAAATGATTTTATACTTTCAGTGACCATCAATCGGTGCCCGATTACTTCGCAGGAAATTCATGATATGATAATCGTAGACTGCCCACGACCTCACATAGGTTTAACAACAACTCTGACTTCCTTGGTCATTTTTCTTGTGGATCGTTTGGGCTTACAATTCTCATGATTGGGAAATTTGCAAATATTTATATCTAAAAATTGCCATTTAGCTTTAAGGTACTTTAAAGATAGGAACACGAGGGTAGTCGAAAGAGTTGCTTATCTCATCCTCATTCTCATTCACTTCCCCAATTTGGGTGACAGTAAACGCATCCAACTGATGTCTTTGGAGGATTCTTTCAGTAATTTACTTCTATTGTACTGTCGTAAATATTCAAGAGCCAGAATTACATGATCCAAAGCCTACTCAACATGCGTAGGCTAATCTTAATGTTGCCTGAATATTGTTCCCACGCATTGAAAGATCAATGATATTCCTTTACTTTTAGAACAGAAGCAACTTTTAGGTGTTATCCAAAAACGAAACAAATATGCACATGAGCAGTTTGCAAATGGTCGCAAGGGGAGGGGGTTAAAGTATGTATTCTCCTTTTTCTTCCAAGGATGAAAACCCCGTTTTCCCCTCTATGAAATATCAAACTTTTCCTGTAAAATTACACAAATACAAATACATGTCACAAATGTATCATCAAAATGCACTCAATAACTTTCAAATATTCAAAAAAGTCTCCAAACAAGTTCAGACACCGTAATGTACGGCAACCGTGGGACACAACAGACGCAAGCTACTCACTGTATTAAACACGTCATGTGAGCTCAATGGAAAGATGCATGTAAAACACTTAAAAGAAAGCCGTGTTGTTTGGACCACTTAAGTAAAAGATTTGAAAAAAAATCGAAAACAAGAAGGAAACTTTAAAAATCCTAGTAAATTGCCTTTGATGAGCTCATGTTGCTCATAGAACTTTGGCCTAAATATGCATATACTGGGTAAAAATTGGATTTTATAAATGTGATCTATTGGTCTAAATTACACATAACATTTAAATTTGAACCTTCCTCATGTGTAATATGAACTGATTGTACTTTTTCGAGTGTAATATAGACCTTTCCTTACATGTTATTTGAAACACACCGTAATACTACACATGCTGAAGCTGTGTTCCAAATTACACTTTAGTAATTGCCATTGCATTTTTATGTAGCATGAGACTTCTGGGAGTACGTTCTTTAATTCATCAATATCACAGTTATGTTGAATAAGAAAGCTGCCGAAATAGTTGTTCAAACAATACCTCTCAAGCAAGTCGTCAAAAGTGAAGCAAAATTAACATGTTCGAAAGTAACATCAAAATGCATTATTTGGAAAAACTAGAAAAATGAGGTTAATGTAACATTAAAATGTGGAGCTAACATTATGATGTGTTAACGTGGAATGCTGCCGTCTATCTGCAATCTATTTTGTAACTGCTCGAGTTGACGGTGGTCCATATTACGCGGCTTTGCTAGTGCAGAGCACCAAACGCAGACACTGTGAGAGGCCTCGAGGCACACCATTAGCAAGAATGCGCCCGTAAATATGCGTGCGCCTGTGTGAGCTCGCCTTCACGCGCTTTTTGTTTTGTGCAGTAATTACGCTCTAATCACCGTACAGACCTCATGTGCAAAGGAATGGCCACCAACAAACAAACCTACTCTGTTTACTTTCCCGATCCTTACAGTTGTGCAGTCAAGGCGTAACCGAAACACAATTTCAAAATGCTACTGTGGAATGATCCTTCGTAGCATTAGTTCAGTGGTTAATACCTCTAACCAATGGCCTTCTTTACCACCGAAGGCGTTGTGTACAGCAATGATCAACAGACCCTTTGACTTGCGCGTTGTTGCATGATTCTTTAAGTAATTCTAAGATACCAAGGTGCTATCAATATCACTGACTTAAGCAAATTTGGTGTAAGTGCTTGAACTAACATTGCCAGAATAGGCTTACATTGCCAAAAATAGGTCATTTAATAACACTTGTTTGCTTACTTATAAACTATTTTAAATATTTCTTTGATCTTGGCCTGTAGTGGCAGGCTTTGAATAAATCGATTTGAAGGATTTATAGACCTATTTGTTTGTCTTTGGGACGTGTGCAAATGTCCAGAAAACTTGTTATGTTACTTGTTCTTTCGAAGATTCACGGTTTTTTTTATCATCCAACAAATAGGTGTATGATTTTATTCCCAAGCTGAAGCTAGGGGTAAACATATCATGGTAGTTAGTTCAAATTAAAAGCATGTTATTAAATTTAATTCAAATCGTGGAAAACGTTAATTTGAACTCCACATGAAAGCATATGTGGGGAGCAGTAAGGACTTGAGGACTCTTAGCCGAAATTTATCAAAATATTTAAAATTCACATCAGAGAAGCGAAACATAAGAGTGTATGAACTCTTTAAAGTGGGCGATAATACAGTGTTCTCTAAAACAACAAAAACACCTTTCAGAATAAATCAACTGAGTTTCTTGTCAAGTAACCTTAAAATCAAGCAATCAATGTGAATTATTAAAGTAAAGGTATCAGTTATTAACTGCGATAAGTTTGAAGCATTATTTTATTGCAAACCTTTCTTATTTAGGAGATGTGAGTCACTCCAACTTAACTTGGATGTATTCGTCGTAGTAATGGGAAATCTTTTCTACGACACCAAGTCGCTGCAGCTGGGAGGCATTAAATTTGGTCATCCAGAAATGTTCAAAACTCTGTTACTCCCGTTACCGCTTGTTAGTACTTCACCACGTTTGCTTCGTAAGCAGTGCAAACTGATTGCCCGGTGGTGTAAGTATCTAACACTTTGCCCAGCAGACGCGTAGGGGCCGGGGTAAGGGAGTCTCTGGGGACATTTTTGGACGTTTAATCGGTCACAATTAGGTCAGCATACTGATAAAATTGAAACAGCTTATTAGTTAAAATGTAAATGCTATCATCAAATGTTTGAATTTATAAGAATTTTAGAAAACTTGACCGAATTTGTTTCCTTCGACAAAACAATAATGTATTTAGTAGGGGTGAAAGCCTGAGAAGGACTTAAAACCCTCGGAGTTTAAAAGGATCCTATAGAAAGTTCCTTTCTACACTTGCTTTACGTCCTCCTTTGTGTTCATATATTGGTGTAGGGAAAGGAGTCTTTTCAACCAGTCATCTTAAATTAGATGTTGATTGATTTTGCTTATGCAGGATGGTATCACAATCACACAGGTTTCAGGTGTGGATTTGTACTTACGTAAGTTACATCTTGCAAAGTTCTTGTTTTGTGTTTTACTGGTGTGGGCTACTTGACCCTTACAGTACAGTTTCACTTATCTACAATTTTGGACAAAACTCGTTAGGACACCCCGCTCCCCTTCATAAATGCTGACCACAGTTATTCTGTTCATGGCATACAGCAACTCTTTCTGCGCAACATTGGGAGGGTAAACGAAGGTTCATGTAAACCCGCGGGAACTCAGATTAAAGGATACTATGACAAAGTGTCCCAACAGTTTGGTCCAAAATTGTCTGGGAAATTCGAGAATATAGAACTACTCGCGGCACACAGTAGAAAATGTTTTTTGTGCTGGATTGATTCCGGTAGGGAGGACGAATCCAACGGAGGTTTGAGCGTTTTATAAATTGTAACCACTAGAATGAAGCATTTGACTATCGCCAAAATGGCACTGGTTGGGCACTTAAAGGGTCATAAAAATATAAATATAATTTTTGCTAAACTTACTTGCAAAAACGATTTAATGACGGGGAGGGGGATTTTATGGGGACGACGGATCACGTTAAGGTTTGCATTGAGCTTTAAAAACAAATTCACCCAGTATGCCACTGAGGCCGGACATTAGAACATGAAAGGTGCATCTACTACTGCGAAGAAGAAGCCCTTGAGTGCTGTCCTGTGGGTTGTGGGTGCCTTTAAATTATTACTACGACCGATATACTTCCTGCATTCTTTTCAACAATAAATGACAAAAAGCGGCTAGCGTCCCCTGACACCATCCTTGGTGAACGCGCCAAGTGACCAGGAAATTTTGATATTGAAAATCTAAGGAAATTTCGTGCAAGTTCTTGTACTCCTTTTGGAGGTATCACCATTTTATTACCCCTGGTATGGTGCTTGGCTGCGCCTTGGAGAAGATTTAGGAGAGAAAACTCCCCCCTTGAAAACAACCGATATTAAAGTTGTCGGAAATAAGTCTATAGTAGTGAAGCTATTCAGTTATAACCATATTCATTGGATACACGTTAAAAAAGCAACGACATTTTACAGTTTTTGGACATAAAACCTGACTAAATATAATCGATTGGGGAATTGTATTGAACGGGGATAAAATTCAAGGTCGGAGTAGCCTCCAAGCTGTTGAAAGCAAATGTTGAAACGATAACTGTAGATGGCATCTCCCAAAAAGCTAGTACTTTACATAGCTCAACAAACAGATGCACGTAAAGTGTGTCACAAAAATGTAGTTTTGAAAATAGTTTGTGAACATTTTGCCGGATTTTTGACTGATAAATCATTATATCGTTATTATATTAAATCATTAAATCATATATCGAAATATACCTGAACGGTGTGTTTTTGCATTATTTTTTCGGCATATCTAAAATCTCATTGGGAGAGGCAGCGGCACAAGGGGGCACATACAACGTTTGGGGGAGGTGCAACTTAGCCGCCCCCCCCCCTTGGCGACGCCACTGATGACAACCATTTTACGTCAAAATTTACTTGACGATTTCTGTTGTGCAATTTGTATAAGCAAAGATAAAACTGAAACTAGAGGCTTTGAAATTGAGTTATGTATTTACTTTCTATATGGCAAGAGGGCTCCAGTCGTCCATCCCAAACGCCAAACTGACATGTTTCAGTCTCGTCTCCGATAAGTTTGTATCCATTCGGACATGAAAATTTCACTGTTTCGTTATGTTGGTATTCCGACTTATTGGGTGAAATTTCTACCATGTCATCATCCACACTTGGCATGTCACATGCCAAAGCTAAAAGAATTAAAAATGTATGTTAATGTATTAAAACGTGTTAACCGATTATAGAAATAGATGAATAACTATCACCAATTAAGACTACAGAGGTGATCGTGAGAACTTAATGCAACTTAATAAGCAAAACTTGTTTACTTTGAATATGGATGTTAAAGTTCAGGTCTTGTACAACAGAACTTTGGGCGTCACTGCTGATAAACAGTATGATGAGTTGAATTACATCCACTCAAAATTCTAAAGACATAGGTCTCACTTAATGGTGCAGCTAGATAAACTAAACTCACTCGTTCAGATAGTAGAAATATCGATCTTATAAGGTCTGAGAACTTTTTACTTTTTACCAAATATTAGTATTATTCCTTGCAAACAATTAATAAAGCGCATTACATGTATCTTTAGCTTGTCACGCAACTTGGACGGATCCTGCCAAAATAAAATTCTTGTGATTACACCAAGCTGTCAGAAGATTATTTGACTGTAACAATGGAGAATATCAATATATTTTAACATTTATTCCACCAATTATTGTCTACTTGTAAAAATCATTGTACATATTTAATTACTTTCAAGGTCCAAGTTTAAATATAACGATAACAGGTCTACAGAGGTGTACGAGCCAGGGGATGGGGAATGCAACCCCTTCCGAGTTCAGGCTAACGTTTGCTGTTCTGTTTTTTGCGCTTGCTCAAATTAAGCAGGTTTTACCCGATAAAAACAGTTCAGCTACAGGTAGAAATTTTCCCGTATGTCTATGCCAGTCTACTAAGCAACCATTTATCGAATCAGTATTTTTATTACATCAACTACTTTAACAGCTCTCAAAATTTGTGCCAAAACAATTGGATCAATAAAATAGGCTCTCATGATCTATTTACATTCAGTTCCAGTGACCGGGGACGGGGACTAAAATATTTTTACAACAGAAATTCAGGATATGGTCCGTGCATTGTCACTAAACAAGAAGACCTAATATTTGTATGACATCTTTTATTTGCATATGCATTTTCTCCAGAAGGCGAGACCCTTGAGATGCTGGCTGACCCTTACTTTTCTGGGAATTACGACACATGCAATCAAAATTTCAGTAAAATGGACCTTTCATTTGAAATGTAATCATTGTATGAATACTGCCGTTACAATACGGCAGTGATCTTGTTCTGTCAAAATGTTTGCTACTCTTACAAATGCATAACAGAATAAAACCAAAAGCTTTCAGCATGCACATCTGAAATTTCTCAAAGTTGTTTTTGGAAAGAAAATTAACTCTAGAGAAAGTTGTACCAAAGCAGGCGTAAATAGCAACCTTTATAAGAGATGATTTCTTAAAGATGGGCCACGTATGCAACCAAACATTCTTACCATGGTTGTTAAGAGCGGTGTTGGAGCTAAAGGTTTTGGTTTTAGGGGAAAGAGGTGTCCAGTTGTCTTTTTATAAAGCAGATACTCATTGTTTCGAAACAAGCTTGACCAGTGCTTCTCAAACTTACATCCTCATCCATGTGTGTGAAAACTGATCCTTGTTTCAAATTATTTCTACGGATTGGTGCAGTACCATATCTCATTCCAATCACTTTCTTTCACATGCTGCACTATAAAGTAACGACGGACAAAACAATTCACTCAGTTATGTTATCTGTCAGGCTCTGTAGCGCCTGTAAGAGGGCATGGGGGAGTGGGCTCTCCTATCAATTTCCGAAAATTTCGGCAAAATTTTAAAATAACCTAAAAGGTGTATACGCTGTAGATTTTTGTAGGGAGTTGGGGTGGTGTCTTTTTCAACCAAGTGATGGATCTATTTTAATCAATTCATATCAAAAAACATTCTCAAACTATCACAATTTTCGCAAATCTTTCCCAAGGAATGAAAACTTCCTTGCGCTTGGAGCGCTTTCAGCCTCGTTGTTAACCTCATTATTAATACCTTCTCAAAGGTATCTGTACTATTTTTTTCGTGAGAGTTTTACAATTAAAAATGTAAATCAAGGGATTTTGTTTTTGCCTTTGGAATTAATTTTTTGTACTGTACTCTAATTGTAAGGAGCTATATGACATTACTTTTAAGGAAATTCTGCGGGTTATCTCCCACTGTAGGCTTGAAGCTCAAACTACTCTCCAGTAGAGTTAAGACTCCAAAGGGACACGAGACTTAGCAAGGAGCTATCAAGAAAGATAAGTCTGCAATTCAAAAGACTTTTCCTCTACATTATTAGACACATTTCTGAGGGAACTGAACGTTTCTAGGTGCAGAGTCTGCTTTGCAAATTTTTTCATGAAAATAAAATATCCATTTTCGTCAACCCCTGTCTTTGCACCCCTTTATCTCATGAACATTATTAGGGCAATTATACACGGTACTATGAAAACAACACTTTCCCGAAAATTGGAGGTTCATCTTCGTCCTAGGACCGCGCATGAAAGGGGATTAATGAGCGATTTTATATCAAAAGTATAGCCTATGGTAACAGTTGTAACATGATCTGAAAGATTGGGAGTATTCAAAACATCCTAAGTCCCGCTGTCCCGCTTTACGGTAATAGGCAATGTTAATATATTTACAAAGAAAAAATATTTACACCATGCTTTTTAGGCCATTACCCTTTGGTTTTTCCTACCATCCCCTAGCTCTATCCGCCAATTGCATGAAGTCAGGGTTACCCTGTACTAGGAGCGTGCTTCTTTGTGTCTTCCACTTTCCCCTCGGCGTCAGAGATCAAAACACGAGGAAGAGCTCTCGCAATTAAAACCTTTATTTTATTTTATGAATATCCGAAATGTCATGACTTTAGAGCCAAAGAAAGACGCTAATGGGAACAACCTCTCTTCAGCGAAAACAACAAGGTTTTAAATTTATAGAATCATGTTCGTATTGAGATACCAAGCACTTTAAAGAAAGACAACATTTGCGTTATATACTGAAAGCATAAAGCCTACATTATCGTGGGTAAATACTGAAAACATTCCAGATAGGCATGCTCGGCCGACGCTTGTCGTCACTGTTTGTTATTACAAATAGTTTCTGCGGTGTCGATGCTTTTGGCTGAACACCACTCGTTTTCACTGGCAAAAGCTGTAGTTATAAATATATATGCATATTTTAAAGCTCCACCTTCACTGCAGTGAAGAAAGTGAAATCTGCTCCTTGACATGAAGGGTAAGGGAAAACACCAAAAGGTTAACGCATCCCCCTCGCAGCTGGGTAACCATAACCACACTGAACGCTGATGGTCTGAATTAATTTTCATTGCTCATGTTAGTATCGCCATTTTGTACTTACCACAGAGACCCCATCATCGCCAGCTAAACCCCGCAGGGTTATTACTCCTAAAGTGTTTGACACAGGGCCCCGGAACAGGTCATTACTTAGCCTATTAACTGCATACTTTTGCAGCGAATATGCATTCTGAAACATGATTATTAGTCCTCAACCTTTTCTATATACCTATACGCCCCTCTCGCTCATTTTCAGTTGGAAGCTGTATCCTCGTTAAAAATTAGTAAAGCTACGATTATGAGCGTGGTGTGTTCCATCCTAGTGTCATTTGGATGTCAATTAATGGCATCATGTCTCCATTTTGTAACTGCTCCAGAGACTCCAGGTGGCCCTGTGCTGGTCCCATGGTACCAGCCATGGTAGCCTACCATGTAACAAACAAAATACCACGAAAATCAGGCGCGGATCCAGGATTTTAAAAAGGAGGGTGGGGGGGGGGGGAGGCCTACACACCGTCGGCCTTCCGCCGACGAGCGAGCGGCGAAGGCGCGAAACCACGGCGGGGGGTCCCCCAAGAAAATGTGAATTCTAGATGCGCTTAGATGCGATTTCCCAGCCTCTGGGAAGTATATTTCAATAGCTCTTTGCTCATTTTTTCCGAGTATTTGAATCGTTGGTCTAAAAATCGTTGGTCATCGAATAAATGGGGGAGGGGGAGGAACGTGCACCGGGTGCGCCCCCACCTGGATCCGCGCTTGAAAATAATGAGTCTTGCTATGCATGCATTCAGCTCAACTCTTTCCTAAAGGTAGCACCACACTGCATCTAAGCCACTTCTCATGAATGAAAATGTCCTACGCAAAAAAAAAAAAAAAAAAAAAACAGTCACAGTTTCTACTTAGAAATGCATCCATCTCGTAAACTCAACCTACAGTAAGAACAATTTTCTAAAATTATGAAAACCTTTGAATATATGATCAGGTCGACTTATTGCCAAAGATGCCGCCATTTTACACGAAGAAAATTTTTCGAAGACTACTTAACCCCCTCCCTAGGGCGGTACCTCTACCCAAAGAGACAAAGGAAGGATCCGCTCAGGGTGCAAAATATCGTAGGCACGGACATTTTCACTTAAAGTCGACTTTCCTGGTTGATGTAGGGTAAGGCTACGGCATCTAGATCTAGATTGTACAGCTGATCAGCGATATGACGTGGTATTTTAATTTATACGCCTTATGTTTCTTCCTTATTTGTAGTCGCTCTTCGACTGTAGGACCATTGCCTAGGCACTCACTACCAGTCATAAGTAAATACTGAACGTGTGTTACACTTATTAGAAAGAAAGCAGTACATACCATGAACGGAACTTTAAAAACGTTAACACAAACATGAACTTACGTTCACATGTAGGTTCAACGCCCATATCCCACTTGCCAAATTGACAAGTCGCATTGGCACTTCCTTGTAGATCATATCCAGATATGCAAGAAAACGCCACTGTTTCGTTGTGTTGATACTCTGTTATACCAGGTGATACTTCGACTCTAGTATCGTTTAAGCTTGGTTTGGTACATGGTGATGCTTGAAGAGATGTAGAAACAAGGTGAAGCATTAAATACATAAAATGCAAGGCGAGGTGACATGTTTTATGCTGCTTTCAAAGAGCTATATACTAGGTCCAAAGCGTAGATTCTAATGACATTAAGCAACCCGCCAATATTTAGCACGGCGCTGTTCACGAAATGTTATACCGAGCAAACCGATTGTCCTAATTCCTGCATTTTTATAATTTTATCAATGTGTTTTTAAGGCGTCGCTTTGAGGATTTAAATAACTAGTGTAAGATGAGACTTTGAAATAAGTGCAACATATTAGCAACTATCCAACATTTCATGGCATAGACCTACAATTACACGTGCTTTCTTCTACAGTTCAAATGAACCTTAACTGAATTTTTCAAAATTTTACAATCATTTAATGTTATGAAGTCGTACCTAAAACATTTGTAGAATGACACTTACTTGTAACTTGCTATAGATACTTTACCGTAGCGCTTGTTGTGAGGAACATTTCATGAACAAAAGTTTTTACATCTATCAAATTTATTTCTTGCCTATATTCAGTTTCTGCATGTGACAATTTAGGTTTATTGTTTAAGAAATGACTAACATTATCGGTTACAAGGACGCCTCTTTTCGAAATTGCAGACTAATTGAGGCCTCTTAAATGTCTGGTATAAACCAGAAAGCCCAAAGGCTTAGTGATTCCTTGCTGAAAGGGGGTAATTAGTTGCACTGAGGTTAATACCTCAAATTTATACCTCTTGACTATATCATTTTTACGATGTTTTCACAACTTGACCTCTGCTCACCTCATATGGCCTTTGAAACCCCAAAAGAGTGAATATAAGAAACTATCCAAAATTTCAAGCATGGCGTAGACCTACAATTACACTTGCATTCAACTAAACTCTCCCAGGAGATAAACTGACACTCTGCTGTTGATCTCCTCAATGGTCCTTTCAAGACGGGCATTATTTGTTACTGTGCCGTTGTGCTAATGGTCGGAAATGTAGGGGTAGATTTCCTTTCAGACTTCCTCAAACTTAGTTGGCCACATAAAAACCATTGTGAAGAGATACATGTAACTTAATTGAAGTTACTTTTAATATTTTACAACCATTTGTTGTTGTAAAGTCGCACTTAAAACATTGGTGGAATGACACTTGCTCGTAACTTGCTTAAGGAAATCCAAGTTAATGGATACAACATAACATTCACCGTTCTGATTGGATTAGCAGATAAAGTTATTTACAAATATGTACATCTATGTACAGTCGATGCAAGTTAAGTCATTCCGTCGGTATGAACAACGAAGAAGAACACATAATTTCCACAAGGATTTACATACAAGAATCAAACGGAATAAAGTATATTAATTACATTTAATTACAATTTAAAGGAAAGTTTTCCTTGTCTCAAAGAGACAAGAAATCATCATAAATCCAAACCTTCTTAATATTGTCAATATTATACATCTCTTTATCAGCTTTAAGATCGAGAAAATAACATCGGTTGGTTGTAACTTGAACTGGAAGACATGTACACATCTAGATTTCCATAATTATTATAATGAATTTAGCTACAAACCAAATTCGATCCAATGCATCTTTTGTAATGTTGATATCGGGAAGTCTGCCTAGAAACAGTTTCATAGCCAGTCGAAAGTGATTACCAAGAGAGGACTGCAGGAAGCAGTTAAGCCAAGATAATATTGGTCATATTTTAGAACACTCAAACACCAAAATATATTCTCACCGATTCGATACAGTGGCAACAAGTCATTAGACAACAACCATCTCCCATTCCCCTTTAATTCTACTTCCAGTTTAACGCCAGCTAAACGCCACTGAAAGTCTTTTAACTTGGTGTCTAGTATGGCATTAAAAGCTAATTTCCAAATTCTTGATCATAGATGAGTAGGATTATGTCTGACACATGCGGTACTGACGTTTAAAGTACGGAAAGCTTAACTAAATCCTTTGTGGGAGTACTAGAAGAGGTAAAAGAATAATTCAAAGTGACCAACTTTTTAACGACATGGCAGACATAGCTTAAGTGGTCGGTGAAAACATCTAAGGTAGGTCTTGCATTAGACCAAACGTGTGAGAACCATACACGAAGTAATTTACAAGTAAAATACCTGGCAAGAGAAAGATGTACAGGGGGTAAACTGTCATGGTCTAGTAAGGGAAATGTTGCGTTGACCGGGAGAATATCCATTTTATCCTTCAGATTGTCTAAGCCCAAACCATCTTCCTCTCTAGGCAATACAATAGCTTTCCGATGCACTAAATCTGGCTTCGTTTCTCCCCCAAACAAATGGAAATACCATTTTGTTTACTTCTTTGATGACTGACTCTGAGATAGGGAGGACGGAAGCAATGTAGTAGAATAAAGAGCACAGGATAGTATTGATGACCACAGTTGTGCAAATGAGGGACAAATGCCTCATCTTCCATGCGTTTACCCGTTTGACAACCTTTTTTTCTAACATTCTTAGTCCAATTTTGCTGGATAGAGTCGGCTGAACCGAAAATTACAGCTGTGATTTTAAATAAACTGTTGTTCTACATAATATCAAAAGGGTTCAACTCCGTAGCCAGTTGGCCAAGCTTTAGCCCACGTGTCTTATCTGTGTTCATAGAAGCACCAGTAGATCTCTGAAATAGATTAAAGACCTCAACAAACATGGAAATGTCGTTGGCTTTGGACGTAAAACAAGTAGAGTCGTCTGAATATTGCAGAAATTTAACCCTTTTACTACTTCCTTTCGGCAATAAAAACCCATTGATCATATTGTTACTGTTAATACAGCTTGCAACTGGATCGATAAAAGCACTTACACTAAAGGGGACAAGGGACAACCTTGTCTGACACCACGTGAAATATATTTCGGATCAGAGACTGTCCCATTGATCAATAGACTGTTGATATTCCTATATAGTATAGCAATCCACCTAACGAAGTTGTCTCCAAACCCCAACCTTTCAAGTACCTTAAAGAGAAAATGCCAGTCTACCTTGTCAAAAGGCTTCTCTTGATCAAATGGGAGCAAACAACAACCACCGTTACTTAACTCTGTGAAGTCAATTATGTCTCTTAACAAAATCATAATACTATGACTTGTACGTCCAGGGATAGCGCAGGCCTAGAATTCATTAGCAATATCGGCCATTTCAATCGATAATTTAGTTTGTAACATCTTAGCAAACCACTGCCTATTAAACCCTTTACCATAAGATGAGTCACTGAGTCACTCAAATCTCGGGTTCGCTTTTGAAAAATTATTTCTCAGTCATACAACATCCTACAGCCTTCATTTAACCACCGAAAAAACCAACAAATAGATCTATCGAACGCCAACATTTGGGAGTTGTATATTAAAAATATTTCACAAAACAGCAAAAAATAGTTGTTTACCTTCCAAAACTGCCGCAATGGCCAAAGGTGCTAAAACTGACGTCATAATTTCAAAAATCAGTCCAGGCACTTAGGAAAAAATCACTCTACTCACTTTTTTCTGAGTACCTTAGAACCTAAAGAAACACCATGAGAGGTGATTAGATTCCAGATGCAGGGAATTTAGAAATATTTCAAGTTTAATTTTCAAAAGTGAGTCATTTTTTGGTCAAAATCTACATTTCGACCACCCAAAACCCCACCCAATAAGGAAAATCATAACTCAGCAACGGAAAGTTCGATCGTTTCTCTTCAAAGAGCAAAACGAGATTAAGATTTCTTATAGAGAAATACCAAGGTATATGAATAAATGGCAAGGGTAGGGTGAGTTAGAGAGGTTCAAATATCCAGACAAATGCAGTTGTCAAAAGTGCGTCAATTTTGGTCCTAAACATACATTTCTGACCAAAAAATCCCCTCCCATTATCAAAAATTATAAGCCACAACATTCCTCCGACTTTTTCACTCACCAAAATGTCCATTTAAAGATACCTTACAAAGCCCATGCAGTGCTATTTAAAGATCCAAAGTTGTTTACGTTTCACTGAGCACTGAGCCACTTGCACTGTGTATACATTGGTCACATAGGTCAGTGTGTGTAGTTCAGAGTGGCGTGTATAACAAAGAGTAAAATGGGTATATCTTCCTCATTTTTGTTACAATTTCCTCAAATTTGGTATCAAATGAAAGAAACAACTAGGCCAAACAATCTTCTGTACCACAAATTACAAAATAGTAATGATATGTATGGATATCCTATGAAAATAAAAAACCGTATGACGGCATCTAATTTGCACATTTGCATACATAAAGAGATTAGCTTACAAAAATGAATTGTTCATTCAGATCCCAATTTTGCTCTTTACGATGATATATTGGTTCTCACAGAAAATATTCTTTTAAATTAACCCCAAAATTACTTAAATATTCCTCCTTTTAAACACTGAAGAGCCTTAAGGCAAAGGATTTTAAATCCTAAAAGTCAAATTAGGCAAAAGTTATAAGAGAGACCGTCAATACCGGGCGCTTTGTTTGCAGGTGTGCGCCTGAGAGCAGAATAAACTCCATCAGATAACATAATTGGTAAATCCAACTTGTTTTCCGGTGATTGTCAATAGTATTCTTTAAACTTTGAATGCAGCTATCTTACAAACAGTGATCTTTAGAGTAGAGAATACTATAAAAATCGTGAAAGACTCCAATGATGTCGTCCTTTCTATTAAAAATATCACCATTAGGCACTCTAATCGAACGTAAGTTTTTGCTGCCGCGATGACTTTCCAGACGAAAGAATTAGGACGGGGGAAGCTCCCCTAGTTCCAAACATTTGGTCCTAGATCTAATATAAGCACCTTTGGCCTCAGCACAAATTAAAGTGTCAATTTCTTTAGCGGTAGAGGCTGAGGATTGGGCTTGCAAGTAATTTATCCTTTCTTTCTTCTCTCTGACGCCACACTTGCTATGCTTAACAGCAAAGTCTCTAATTCTACTTTTAATGTTCTCCCACCAATCTGACAATGAATCAAACTCAGGTTTGAGAGAGGACCACGTTTGATAGTGGTGGCGTAAATTTCTACAAAAGACTTTGTCATGATTTTCGTTGGTCACGAAACGCCGGACACAATTTTGACATACCGCCTGTTCTAAAGAATAAGGAAAAAATTGAATAAACCTGGAAGGCAACGTACGAGGGTCGTCATGGGTTTGTTTTCATTTCGGTTTTTTATGAAGATCGTAGGAGTTTGTTTTCATGTATCCTACTCTTTTTAAAGTATGACCTATGTGTTTTTATCTTACTTTATGTGAAATACAGGGCCATAACCGAGTCCACCTTACCCAATTAGAGCAAATTGCGATTCCAGTGGCCACCATTCAGGGCAAATTTTGAGTCTAATACCCTCCGATTCCGAGCCGATTCCGTGACCTCTCTTTCCGGGCCAATTCCGAGTCCGACGAAAAACGGACTCAAGTCCGCAATCGAGTCTGAGTCCAGACTAGGATGTTACAGCCCTAGTGAAATGAGTGATATTTCGTATGCTGGAGCCCAAATTTTATGGTAAAGAGTTACCGGTCGACAGGAGGGTCTGCTGATCGAGAAAAGGGGATGGTGTTACGAAGGAGAAGGAATTTAATGAAACAAAGGTGGAATATAATCGACAAACGAGAGTCGTCATGGGTTTGTTTACATTTCGGTTTGGCCTTTGACCTGTAAGGTTAGGTTTAAGGTTCCTAAATTATCGAAATAATTCTGAAGAAATGAGTGATCCTCAGGTTTGTACGACACCTTCATTAAGGCAATGTCGTGTAAAATAGTTGGTGTAATTAACGTGATATGAGAGTTTTAGAAAGTTCAAAAGTTATAATAATATAATTACCATATGTTCGAGGTTGTTAAAAGAAGGGGCCCAGGAAAATGATTGCAAAACAAATACTGGGAGAAACACAATTGTTTTGAATTATTGTCGTTCATTTCGTGTTTTGTTCAGTAAAGAGGCAGAACATCAAAACAACAAACTGACGCAACCACTTTTCTTCTTCCTTAAACAGAAGATAAAAACAAAGGAAAAGAACGGTATAGAGACACACAGACTTACAGTGTAAACACTAGTCCAAAACGAAATCTTTCAAATACTTTGGAAGCTTGTGCTGTATGGAAGGACCGGAAAAGGGGGCTCACAGGAAGGGAGAGAGGGCAAGGGAGCAGGATTAGCTGGGGTGCCATCATGAACCTCCCCAGATGGACTAGGGTCGGAGGGGTTGGAGAGGACTAGTGTCAGGTTCGGGCACTGGAGGGTTTTTGGTAGAGGAGTGTCACCCTCTTCTGTAGGATCGCAAGTTAGATGGGTCAGAGTAGGAGGAGTACAAGGGTCACTGAAGTGGGGAGAAGACTCAGATCCTAGGAGGATTGGGAAGGGACAAGGGAAGGATACTTAAAGCACTGGCTTTTCTTGACCCTGTAGCTGTTGGATTTATTAAGGTCTTTGTGTAGGTAACCACGTCACCAATAGTGATACCGTAACTCTAAGGATTGGGAGGTGGTTGGATGTTAGTGTGATGTTTGGCACATTCACTGTATAGGTGATTAGCAAGGCGTTGCTGATGTTGCTGTTGGATAAGTTCAAGGTCCTGAAAGCTGAGATGCTCGTAAGTGAACTGATGCGGCTGAAACCACATTTCACTGGAAGGAAAGCCTCTAGAACGAATCCTGGAATCTAGGTTGGCAGTAACCACATAAATTGAGAGAGCCGTTAATGGGCCCCCGGTGGGATCTATATGAAGGAGCTCTTTCTCAAGCTCTTGAATGGCCCTTTCAGCGACTGGGGTCTTGTTGACATTTTTGTACGACCTAGCTCAACGGCAATGCGGTAGTGTTAGAGGATTTTATCAGAGGACAGAGACAAAAAGCCAGGTCCGGGCTCTGTGCAAATGACAGCTTGGGGGCCATGTAAAAGACGGAGTTCGACACACAGGCGGAGGAGAGCATCACGTAAAGTATCCTTGCGCTCGTCTGGTATAATACACGTGGTGGTATAGGAGGTAGAGCACTCGGGCAGAACAAGAATGTTTTGTCGCGACCGCTTAAGGACATCAGCAGAAAAATTAAGGCCAATACCAATGGAGAGTTCCTCACATGATTGTTTGGAGGAGGTCAGTGGAGACCTTGGACAGAGACACAGTGATGGGAAGAGAAAGTAATGACGTCAATAGCCTTATAAAGGTCTAGGGCATGAAAGTAGCGACTACCCACATTGTGGAGTCGGTATCTGCTTGGGTGATCAAGTTGAACATGAAGGGCCGTAAGGAGGGCATGAATGGCCTGGCGGGGATTACGATAAGCTTTTGTCTCTGCAAAGGGGGTTGTTCACACGAATAACGAGAAGGCCATCACTGGCAATGTTGCTTACCTGAAGGTGTCTCTTAACATCTTTGATATTGGTGAGGCGTTTGGATGACCTTGTACCCTGGCTAAGGTGGGGGGGGGGGGGTGAGTGCGGCGCATATCAGAGCACTTACTTTGAATGCTCTTCGAAGCAGGTCTACTGGCAAAGGGGAGTTTAGCGCTATCAGATACTACCTCCTGAACGACAGCCTGACAAAGGAGCAAATTGGACAAGTAAGATGGTTACACTCAGGTGCATTGCGACTAGAAAAATCTGAAGGAATGTTAAACCCGAACAGTGGCATGGTAGCGACTAACCGTTGAGAGAAGTTAGGTTTCACAAGAACTTGCTGAGAACTCACTGCGGCATAACATTTCGTAAGCTTGAACACATGGCTTACTGTCAGTGAGGACTTAAGGGTGATGTGAGGACTGAATTATGTAAGTACCAAAGTGTTTAACTGCTGTAATTATGGCTATTTCACATGGTAACTACGTAGGTTGTTTTGCAAGTAACTTGGCACTAAAAAGCCGCTCAGATGGAGCCTAGTGATACAAAGGGTATCAGCTAATCCAAACTTGGACGCAGAACCATCTGTTACAATCCACAGCTGATCAGTGGGTCTGGGATCAGTGATAGTCTTAGAAGACAGGAGATGTGACTGGGCACTAGTAAGTGCGGCATGGAGGTCATTAGACCAGGGGACGGATATTTGGTGTCAAGTCCAGCAATAGCGTTACGAGGGGGCTAGAGCAGTGGAACACGACGGCAGAACTCTACTGAGTACCTTATAGGTACCCACAAATGAACGCATCTCACGAACTGGTGGGGTTTTTTTAGGGGGGGGGATGCAGGCAGAAAGGGTAGCAATGCGGTGTGAACTGGGTGTAAGGGTACCACTCGGCCATATCCAGCCAAGAATAGTAGTAGTTTTAGGGCATAGAACTGTTTTGTAGGGGATAAGCGCAAGTTAGAATTTGAGAGAACTGACAAAACTTTACGCCACGTCACCAAGACTTCATCAATGGAATTTCCGCCACAGCATAGATCGTCAGCAATCTTGGTAACCTGACCGTCCACAAGAAGATCACCGAGAACGGGGCACATTAACTGAACCAGGCATACCCATGGTTGAACCTGCATACAGGGCACTGCTTAGGTCAGTTTGAAGGATATATTGTCACTGGCTGACCTTGCGAAGAATTTTTGCGACATTCGGCGTTAGGGAGGGTTGGGGCTTACTATGTCTACCTACATCGGCTAAGGCAGTTACAATTGTTAAAGAACGGTTGGGTTTCTTGACTAAAATGATAGATTAACATACTCTATACACATTAACAACCACATCCTCTGGATGAGCAAATACAGTTCGTTAAATTTGTGCTAGAGTTCCTTACGTTTGCTGTCGTTATACAAGGGAAGGAGGTCCTTGCGTTGTGGGGGTAGGTGGGACCCATATTTACAACAGCCTCAAACTTTCCTGCGAAATCATTATGACCGGGACAATCAGGACTTAACACACGGGCAAATTCCTCTACAAGTGAGAGAAACTGTTTCCTCTCAGGGGGAGTTAATATATAATCAGGATCAATGGAGACAGGTGGACTAATGGGAACAGAAGGCAATTTTGTGGGAGCACGAGGGTAGTATCAGAGGGCTCAGTCTGTGGGTTGTATACCCGAGAGACTTGACATTTGTGTTCAAGTCTGGAGACAAGGTCACCTGTATTATTTGGGATTCTGATCACCCCACCAACACCGCAAACTATATCAGGGAAGGGCCAGAGAATGGGGACAGAGGAGGTTTCTCCTGTGATATGGGGTTCACTACCAGAGAATTGGAGTTATGGGGGTAAGGACACTGCAAAGTACTCACCAGGAAAGATGGTTGTTTTCTTAAGGGGTAGTCTGACAACATATGTGCGTCTTGCAGTCAGACAAGATTGTACATGCAAAGAACCATGTTTGTAGACGGCACCCTTAGCGGTGACTTCACGTAATTTAGGCCTGATAAATATATCATTGGCTTCCATAAACGGAACATCAACAAGAATATCAGTGTCCAGATTGTCACTCACAAGGCCTTCAAACATGAAACATTGTTCACACCTCTGCAGGTTAAAGGTGGTCTCTCCTATGACAATGTAGGGAGAAGTCCCATCAGCCCGGTTAGCAGATTGACATAGACATTCATTTTAGCTACTATTTGAAGTCGAATGTTTTATCACGTTACCTGTGGCTCCGCTGTCAATAGTGAGGCAAACTGGACACTCTTGGACAAACATGTCGATGCATGGTGACCGTCTTGTCTGTATTCTATTAGCGTTCAAGACTCATCAAGTGAAGATCTGGAATACTCACTGCCATCATCTCGGTCTACATATTCATCCAAAATTTCAGAAATCTGACGTGCTTTTAACAAATGTTGCCTGTATTCTTTCGGAAGGTACTTATATTGGCTAAAAAAAATGTAAAAATGGTGTTTAGCTTCCTTGCAGAGAAGACAGATCTTGCGTCTTGCAGGTCGGCCCTTAGAGAGGAGATGATTACTAGCAGCTGATGTTCTCATGGCTATAATGTTAGAGTCAATTTTACTGACCAAAGAGTCAAGTGCTTGTAATATTTCAGGCTTTAACGATGCTAGAGTTCGTGATGGGAGCTCTGGCCCATAACCTTGTTATGTACAAGTTTTGGTAGCTTTGTGTTGATGAGCTTGAGCCAAGTAAGAACAATAAGGTTCTCTAGCGTAGGTGTCATTTCCTCCTCTTCTGCAACCTTCTCACCATGTTGTGTAATATTGGACCCTGAGGTTAGTAACGAGTCTTCTACGAAGGCACAGAGTCTGTGGTAAAAATCCTTGCATCTTTCATCAACCTCCAAATTAATTGCACTCATATCTAAGAGGTGACTGTCACTAGTTCGGAAACCATAGTGAAGTCCAATTATCTCTCAGCTACATCTTCAGAGTCATCTTTAAACCCTCTGTGTGGGTTTGATTTAGATTTCTTTTCCCACGTAGACCCAATGAATGGATGAATGGGCAAAACTTGGATTGAATAACAGAGTGTAAGTCAAGTTGTTCCGCCAAGCCTCACAGAAAGTAATATTCTCGGACCGTGTTAGACTCCGTTCGTTATAAGCTTGGGCAGACATTACAAAAGGTAGTGTAGGCCTATGCGTACCGTAGCCTAATTGTTACCCTGAACAACGAAGCTGTACTTTACCGAACAATCTGCCTGAGAGTCACAAGGGTGACGATATGCGTCAAAAGATTCGTTTTGCCAGGTGGACTTTGAATGTTCTCGACCCTGTTACCACGCCAGTCTTTATGGAAGATAACTTTCGACAAATGACACACACGATTGTCCTTCAGGTAGAAACACTATTGAAAAACGAACAGATCAGGTCGGCAAGAAACCACAGGCTAGAAGCGGTGAGCGAAAACTGTTCCACGCGTTATGCAAAACACCCATCAAGGGTGCACAAAAACACTTAAACCTCTATAGGCCAGTACAGAGGCAGAACAACAAAACAACAGAGTGGCGTAGGCCTCCGAGGTTTTGTAGTTGTATCTCTGATGATTTCATATGGCCTTCACCAAACTCCAACAAACCCATAGAGTTCCTCTCTTTTAAGTAACACATCTATATATACTAAGTATGAAAAAGATCCATCATCCCAGTCTTGAAATATCGTTTTTTTTCAAGTTTTTTGGTTTTGACATTTGATGACCTCAAATAACCTTTGACTTCCACTGTAAACAATAGGATTCTTCCTTGCAATATGATAAGGTTATATACCAAGTGTAAAGATTGTCTATCATTGCTATCTTGATATATCGTTTCTAGAAGCAGTTTTTAAAAATTTTGTATTTTCAAATTTGGTGACCTCAGCTTACCTTTGACCTTTACCAAAATCTATAGGGTTCATCTTCTGACTATAACGCATCCACATGTTTGGTATGAAAAGCATACATGCTTCCTACCTACAGATATCGTGTTTACAATGCATTTCTTTTTTGACCATTCTTGACCTCACATGACCTTTGATATCCATCCAGAACAATAGAAGTCTTTCTCTTAATATGACAGTTTTATATCCCAAGTATGAAAATGATCCATCATTGATATCCTGGGATATCGTGTTATACGCCAAGCGTCACAAACACATATACCTGGCTACATACCTAACCACAATTTCCCGCGTGATGGGATTGATTACTTTTGCCAGCCGTAAGGATTCAAAAAGAACTTACGTTTACATGTAGGTTCTACGCCCATATCCCACTCGCCAAATTGACAAGTCGCATTGGCACTTCCTTGAAGGTCATATCCAGACAGACAAGAAAACGTTACTATTTCGCTGTGTTGGTGCTCTGTACTATTAGGAGATACTTCGACTCTGGTATCGTTTAAGCTTGGGTAGGCACATGGTGATGCTTGAAGAGATGAAAAAAAAAATACAAAGTGAATCATAAAAGATATAAAATGCAATTCGACGTGGCGTGGACTCTAATAACATTACGCAATCCAAAAAGATTTAGTACTGTCAAGTTGCGAGATTTTCAGAAAGGAAACTGATAGCCTTAATTTCTTCAGGTTCATAAGTTTATCAATGTATTGTAAAGGCGTCGATTCAAAGACTTTACAAGCTAGCATCGAGCTTCGAGGACTTTAAGAAGCAGTTTTGAAGATAACATTTTCAAATTGTTACAAAATATATTAAGCAACTATCTAACATTTCAAATATTGCATAGACCTACAATCACACCTGCATTCATCTAAACCAGTAGTTCCCAACCTTTTTCAGCTTCCCGCCCCCTTTCACCGAATGACGTTGGGCAAACGCCCCCTCCCCCTCGTCTATAGCATCTTGTCTCTCTGAATGAAACGACAATTATAATAAAAACACATGGTGAAATAAAGGAGGAGGCATACACATACATTATTTTTACGTACGGGTCCGACACAAGGAAGAAAAACAACACGACGGGATTCAAAAAGCTGACTCTTTTTTGTGATGGTGAATCACAAAAATTGGGGTTAGGGATGGAAAAACTTTTTTTGAATTTTACAGATGCCAAAAACCCACCGAAGCGTGGACAAAATCTCACAAGGGCGCCTAATAGGGCTCGAGGGTAATGCTCCAATGGGGTACCGAGGCGAAGCCTCCGGAAGCTCTGTGGTATTACCGAAATTGTCCACACAAGAATGAGGCACTCTAATCAATTTTGAATGTCTTCCGATTGCCTAATATTTTATAACCATAAATGTTCGCTAGAGATTACAGAAATCACCCATAGAGCTACTAACGAAGGTTTTCTTTGATGCTGCAAGGAGCTTTTCCTATGGGTAGGAGGAAGAAAGATGATACAGGTCACTTGGGGGTTTAAAAGGCTTACGCCACTCAAGCTGTCCTACGGGCAAGGGTAATGAGAAAGCCGAGTTTGGCAAACCGTGAGACTGCATTTTTAAAAACATTTTAGGGATTTACTTGTGTTTTACTTCATAGTACATTGCAAAAGTTATCTGTTATCTGCAACTTTCACTTCTGTCAGTTATGTCACGTTGATGGACAGCATGAAAAACCTACATTCAAGGTAAAAGTGGCGGGACAATCTTCAGCCATCGCTCACCGCTTTCACCAGGATGCCACTAATTGGAATATGAGGGACCTCGTTGAGAAAATTTTAAAATTAATCACTGTGAGATGCAATTTCGTAACATCTAGCAATAAAGAAAATCTAAAAACTGTTTAGTGTAACTGAGGAGTAAGAGGCAGACCTACTGGACTTGTTGACGTAATTTATCTCTTTTTAAAGGGAACAAATTTGAGAGCTCAGGTTAGGGAAAACTTTTGGAATCTTGTAAGGATCGGTTTAAACTTAGTATCTTATTTTTCAAAACGCCCCCTGCGGCAAGTTAGAGCTCATCGCCCCCATGAGCTGCGAAAATGCCCTCCAGGGGGTGAAAACGCCCCCGTTAGAAACCACTGATCTAAACTTTTCCTAAAGACAAAATGACTCTCTGCAGTTGATCTCCTCGATGGCCGTGTCAAGACGGACATTATTTGTTACTGTGCTGTTTTGCTAATAGTAGGAAATGTTAGGTTAAGAATTCCTTCCAGGCTTGATGAAACTTAGTTTTCCACATAAAGACAATTTAGAAGAGACACAGGAAACCTCATTAAGGTCATGATTTTATAATTTAACAATCCTTTTTGTTGCGAAGTCGCACCCAAAACATTTGTAGAATGACATTTACTCATTACTTTTTATAGACACATTACCGTAGCGGTTGTTGTAAGTGACATTTCATGTACAAAATGTTGTGTATTTATCATTTCATTTCTTGCATATTTTGAGTGTCTGTATGTTACAATTGCTTTAAGGTTAATTTTTTAACAATTATTACAAGACGACTCGTCAGGAACACCATATTGAAGCCGTCGACGAGCGAATGGAAAGCTCCAGAGAATTAGAACCGCTACAACAACAATGTCACCTTCAACGCAGCCTTTCCAGAATTCTGTAGAAGGAGAACTGTTTACGGAATGTGCCCATTACAGCAGCGGCCTGGCGACACTTCTAAGAAACTTTGCCATTCTTTACTACTACTGTGCATACAAGGAACATTCTTGTAATTTCTCGACTGTGGGTACTGGAAGTTTCTATTAAATTCCGGAGATGTCTCGATTGAAAGCCTAGCGTATAAAAGGCAGTTCAACAACTGTTGTAGGAGAGAGATATTGTAATACTTTATCGAGACCAGACGCTGTCATACTGCTTTGTTATCATTGTCCGTTTGTTGAGAAGTTATTCTCTGACCGAATCACCTGAAGCCAGCCACTGACACTGCACAATTGTGATAAATTGCCCTACGCCGTTTCTACACTGTGTATTGAGATCGTTATCATCCATCATCGCCTAGCCTTGTCATTATTCGCTCGTGGAACCAGTTCCTACGCTACAGCACGCTGCAGGTCTACTACTGTACCATCGTCGACGTGCATGCACTACCAACTCTTGGACCAGATCAAAATAATATTAAGTAAAGGATTGTGAGTAAATCTAATTAATTATTGTAAATTTAAGTAAGATAAGGAGATCGTAAATAATAATTACGTTGTTGAATTTTAATCTCGTTCTTCTGTGATCTTTCGCTGTTACTGGTTTGACTTGAGACCAAGCCGTAACACAATGATTAACATTATCGGTCTCAAGAAGGCCTCTTAAATATCTGTTCTAAAGAATCACTTACGTTCACATGAAGGTTCTACGCCCATATCCCACTCGCCAAATTGACACGTCGCATTGGCACTTCCTTGAAGAACATATCCAGTCAGGCAAGAAAAGGTTACTGTTTCGCTGTGTTGGTGCTCTGTACTGTTAGGAGATACTTCGACTCTGGTATCATTTAAGCTTGGGTTGGCACATGGTGATGCTTTACGAGATGTAAAAACAAATTGAAGCATTAAAGGTATAAACTTCCAGGCGAGGTGACATCTTTTATGCTGCTGTTAAAGAGCTACCGCAGCACTAGATTCTAAACTCTAATGACATTAAACAATTCGCCAACAGTAAGCATGGTCTAGTTGCGAGATTTTATGAAAGGAAACTGACAGTCCTAGTTCGAAAAGTCTTATGGTTTTATCAATATATCTTTTTAACATGAGGCAAAAATTTGCCCTTACTGAAATCAATCATGGCTACCTCAGTTTTTAGGGAAAACTGCTGTTTAAAAGTGAAGTACCCGAAGATTGGTTCATTATTTCAATAAACTGCACCAATGGGCAGCAGTTGTTTTTTAAACTTTGATTACCATTTTTGTACCAGAGTAGTCCAACATTATAGGGAGTTTACATTACAACTAACAACAACTTCTGCCCTGAAACTAGTAGAGGCAAAAAGGGATCAAATTACTCACGTTCGTTCAAGGTTAGATCACCTTTCAGTTTATTCTGAGGCAAACTACTATCAAGTGTCAACGTTTGGGGCTGAAAATGCTTGAATGAACCCCTAATTGGTATTGAGAAAAACTCTTGACATGTTTTGGCATAGGAAGATTTTGCGAAGTGAAGGCGTCGCTTCGAGGACTTTAAGCAGCAGTTTTGAAGATAACACTTTGAAATTGGTACGAAATATAAACAACTATCCAACATTTAAACATGGCATGGGCCTACAATCACATCTTCCTTCATGTAAACCTTTACAGGCGCCAAACTGACACTCTGCAGTTGATTTCCTCGATGGCCGTGTCAAGACGGACATTATTTGTCACTTTGCCGTTTTGCTAATAGTAGGAAATGTTGGGCTAGATTTCCTTCCAAGCTTGCTCCAATTTAGTTTGCCACATAAAAACGATTTACAAGAGACATATCATACTTAATTAAAGTCATGATTTTTAAAATTTTACAATCATTTATTGTTGCGAAGTCACGCCCAAAACATTTGTAGAATGACATTTACTCATTACTTTTTATAGACACGTTACCGTAGCGGTTGTTGTAAGTGACATTTCATGTACACAATGTTGTGTATTTATCATTTCATTTCTTGCATATTTTGAGTTTCTTTATGTAACAATTGTTTCAGGTTAGTTTTTCAAAAATGATTAACATTATCGGTCACAGGAAGGCCTGTTATCCAAAGGTTTCACAAATTGAGACCTCTTAATATCTGTTCTAAAGAATCACTTACGTTCACATGAAGGTTCTAAGCCCATAGCCCACTCCCCAAACTGACACGTCGCATTGGCACTTCCTTGAAGTTCATATCCAGGCAGACAAGAAAACGTAACTGTTTCGCTGTGTTGGTGCTTTGTGCCATTAGGAGATAATTCGACTCTGGTATCATTGAAGGTTGGATTGATGCATGGTGATGCTTTATGAGATGTAAAAACAAAGTGAAGCATTAAAGATATAAACTGCAAGGCGAGGTGACGTCTTCTATGCTGCTGTTAAAGAGCTATCACAGCTCTAAAGTCTAGACTGTGATAACATTACGCAATCCGCCAACAGTTAGCATGGTCTAGTTGCAAGATTTTATAAACGTAAACTGAAAACCCTTATTCGTTCAGTTTTATGATTTTGTCAATATATTTTTTAAGGCGTCGCTTCGAGGACTTTGACAACCAGTTGGAGATAAGATTTTGAAATTGGTACGAAATATAAGCACCTATTCAACCTTTTCAAAATATGGCATCAATGTACAATCACACCTGCATTCATCTAAACTTTCCCAAGCGCCAAACTGACTCTCTGCAGTTGATCTCCTCGATGGCCGAGTCAAGACAGACATTATTTGTTACTGTGCCGTTTTGCTAATAGTAGGACATGTTGGCCTAGGTTTCCTTCCAGGCTTGCTCAAACTTAGTTTGTCACATAAAGATCGTTTTAAAAAGACACAGATAACTTCATCAAGGTCATAATTTTTATAATTTTACAATCATTTATTGTTGCAAAGTCCCGCCCAAAACATTCGCAGAAGATATTTACTCATTACTTTTTATAGACACGTTACCGTAGCGGTTGTTGTAAGTGGCATTTCATTAACAGAATCGTGTATATTTATCATTTTATTTCTTGCATATTTGAGTGTCTGTATGTTACAGTTGCTTTAAAGTTAATTTGGTAAGAATTATTAACATTATCTTTCACAAGAAGGCCTGTTATATATCCAAAGGTCACACAAATTGAGACCTCTTAAATATCTCTTCTAAAGAATCACTTACGTTCACATGAAGGTTCTACGTTGATATCCCACTCGCCAAATTGACACGTCGCATTGGCACTTCCTTGAAGAACATATCCAGTCAAACAAGAAAAGGTTACAGTTTTGCTGTGTTGGTGCTCTGTACTGTTAGGAGATACTTCGACTCTGGTATCATTTAAGCTTGGGTTGGCACATGGTGATGCTTTACGAGATGTAAAAACAAATTGAAGCATTAAAGGTATAAACTTCCAGGCGAGGTGACATCTTTTATGCTGCTGTTAAAGACCTATCACAGCTCTAGAGTCTAGACTGTAGTGACATTACGCAATCCGCCAACAGTTAGCATGGTCTAGTTGCAAGATTTTATGATCGCAAACTGACCGTCCTTATTCGTTCAGTTTTATGATTTTTTCAATATATTTTTAGGGCGTCGCTTCGAGGACTTTAACAACCAGTTTGAGATAAGACTTTGAAATTGGTACGAAATATAAGCACCTATCTAACCTTTTCAAACATGCAAAACAATGTACAATCATACCTGCATTCATCTAAACTTTCCCAAGCCCCAAACTGGCTCTCTGCAGTTGATCTCCTCGATGGCCGTGTCAATACGGACATTATTCGTTACTGTGCGGTTTTGCTAATAGTAGGACATGCTGGCCTAGGTTTCCTTCCAGGCTTACTCAAACTTAGTTTGCCACATAAAGATCGTTTTGAAAAGACTCATGAAACTTCATGAAGGTCATGATTTTTATAATTTTACAATCACTTATTGTTGCAAAGTCCCGCCCAAAACATTCGCAGAATGACATTTACTCATTACTTTTTATAGACACGTTACCGTAGCGGTTGTTGTAAGTGTTATTTAATGAATAAAATGATGTATATTTATCATTTTATTTCTTGCCTATTTTGAGTGTCTGTATGTTACAATTGCTTTAAAGTTAATTTGTTAAGAATTATTAACATTATCGGTCACAAGAAGGCCTGTTATATATCCAAAGGTCACACAAATTGAGACCTCTTAATATCTGTTCTAAAGAATCACTTACGTTCACATGAAGGTTCTAAGCCCATAGTCCACTCGCCAAACTGACAAGTCGCATTTGCACTTCCTTGAAGTTCATATCCAGGCAGACAAGAAAACGTAACTGTTTCGCTGTGTTGGTGCTCTGTACCATTAGGAGATATTTCGACTCTGGTATCATTTAAGCTTGGATTGACGCATGGTGATGCTTTACGAGATGTAAAAACAAAGTGAAGCGTCAAAGATATAAACTGCAAGGCGAGGTGACGTCTCTTATGCTGCTGTTAAAGAGCTATCACAGCTCTAGAGTCTAGACTGTAATGACATTACGCAATCCGCCATCAAATAGCATCGTCTATTTGCGAGATCTTATGAAAGCAAACTGACCGTCCTTATTTGTTCAGTTTTATAATTTTATCAATATATTTTTTTTTAAATGATGCAAAATTTGTCTCTGATGAAATCAATCATAGCTACCTCAGTTTTTGGGAAAACTATTGTTTAAAATTGAAGTACGCGATATCTAAATTTTCCCAGGTGCCATACTGACTCTCTGCAGTGTTGTTGTCCTCGTTGCTGTGGTCAAGACGGACATTATTTGTTACTGGGCTTTTTGCTAATAGTCGGATATGTTCGGCTAGAGACTTCCTTTCAGGCTTGCTCAAACTTAGTTTTCCACATAAAGAGGATTCAGGATGTAATGACATTGCACAATCCGCCAACAGTTAGCATGGTCTAGTTGCGAGATTTTATGAACGCAAACTGACAGCCCTAGTCGTTCAGTTTTATGATTTAATCAATATATTTTTAAAGCGTCGCTTTGAGGACTTTAACAACGAATTTGAGATAAGGCTTTGTAATTGGTACGAAATATAAGCACCTATCCAACTTCTCAAACACGGCATAGACCTGGAATCACACCTGCATTCATCTAAACTTTCCCAAGCGCCAGACTGACTCTCTTCAGTTGATCTCCTCGATGGCCGTGTCAAGAAGGACATTATTTGTTACTGCATGTACCTTTTTGCTAATATTCGAAAATGCTGGGGTAGAGATTCTCTCTCCGGCTTGCTCAAACTTAGTTTGCCACATAAAGTCGATTTGACGAAACCTTAATAAAGACACGATTTTTTTTTTCAAATTTTACAATCATTTATTGTTGTTCAGTGCCCCCCCCCCCAAAAAAAAAACATTAGGGCGATGCACCCTGTTTCACGAAACTTAATTAAAGATACTATTTTTAACATTTCACAATCATCTATTGTTGTTCAGTGGCCTTCCAAAACATTGGGGTGATGCACCCTGTCTCGGAAGAATTTTTGTGGCTGGCTAATGCTAACCCCAATCCCTAACTTATCCCTTACCTTAACAAAGTAGACAATCGATACAATACCTTCAGCCAATCAGAAAATACCTAAAAAGACAATGCACATCAGCTGAAAGCATTTGTAGAATGACACGTACTCGCTACTCACTATAGTCACATTACCGTAGGGAGTCTTATCAGCATCATTTCATGAACAGAATTTTGTATTTCATTTCGTGCCTATTTTCAGTTTCTGCATGTGACAATTCCCTTTTAGTTAATTGTTGAAGAAATGAATAACATTATCGGTCAAAAGAAGGCCTGTTATCCAAAGCGCACGAAAACTGAGACCTCTTAAATATCTGTTCTAAAGAAAGACTCACGTTCACATGAAGGTTCTACGCCCATATCCCACTCGCCAATTTGACACGTCGCATTGGCACTTCCTTGAAGAACATATCCAGGCAGGCAAGAAAAGGTTACTGTTTCGCTGTGTTGGTGCTCTGTATCATTAGGAGATATTTCGACTCTGGTATCGTTTAATCTTGGGTTGGCACATGGTGATGCTTTACGAGATGAAAAAACAAAGTGAAGTTTTAAAGGTACAGGCGAGGTGACATCTTTTATGCTGCTGTTGAAGAGCTATCGCAGCACTAGATTCTACACTCTAATGACATTTAACAATTCCCCAACCGTAAGCATGGTCTAGTTGGGAGATTTTATGAAATCGAACTGATAGCACTAGTTCGTTCAGATTTATAATTTTATCAGTAAATGAAGGCGTCGCTTTAACAACCAGTTTAAGATAAGGCTTTGATATTTGTACGAAATGTGAGCAACTTTACATCATTTCAAACATAGCATAGACCTCCAATGACATGTGCATTCACCCCAACTTCCCAAGTGCCACTCCGGCACTCTGCAGTTGATCTCCTCGATGCCGTGTCAAGAATGAAATTATTTGTTACTGTGCTGTTTTGCTAATAGTCGGAAATGTTGGTGTAGCGATTACCTTTCAGGCTTGCTTTAACTTTGTTTGCGACATAAAAACGATTTTGAAGAGACACATGAAACTTAATTAAAGTCATGATTTTTAAAATTTTACAACTATTGTTTGGAGAGTGACACTCATTCGTAACTTGCTATTACCGTAGTGCTTGTTGTTAGCAACATTTCATGAACAAAAGTTAGTTTTATTTATCATTTTCATCTCTTGCATATCTTCAGATTCTGCATGTTTAAGTTTATTTTTTTAAGAAATGACTAACAGTACAGGTGACAAGAAGGACGTTATCCAAAGCGTACACAAATTCAGGTTCCTTAAACATCTGTCCCAATTACTAACTCACGTTTACATGAAGGTTCAACGCCCATACTCCACTCGCCAAATTGACACGTTGCATTGAAACTTCCTTGTAGATCATATCCATAAAGACAGGAAAACGTCACAGTGTCGTTGTGTTGGTGTTCTGTACTGTTAGGAGATACTTCGACTCTGGTATCGTTTAAGCTTGGGTTGGCACATGGTGATGCTTGACGAGATATAGAGACAGTTTGAAGCAATAGAGATGTAAAATGCAAGGTGAGATTACATGCATTTCTTATTTTGCTCTGGTAAGAAGTTGAGCGGTGTAAACTATGATCCTTCGTTAATCCCGCCGACAGGTGAACATGGAAAAAAGATGTGTCACTTACACATTACTGAAATAGAATGTCGAATTTTTGTAAGGAAGGGGAGCTCAACCAACCTTTCATAAAGGACTTTGGGTGTAACTGCCCTTACTCCGAATCCAGATATGGATTTATATCTGGATATCTGGCTAAATACAGTCTTTATATGGCCATACCAAGCCAGATATACAGCCAGATTTAGATGCCTTCATACATTATATCAAGTTTTATATGGCCATATCAAGCCAGATATAACTTGATGCAATGCAATTTCAGATATGCAAATAAAGTTTTATATGGCCATATCAGGCCAGATATAACTTGATGAAATACCGGTCCAGATATGTAAATACAGTTTTATATGGCCATATCAAGCCAGATTTTAACTTGATACAATGCAATTCCAGATATGCAAATAAAGTTTTATATGGCCATATCAAGCCAGATATTACTTGATACAATGCAATTCCAGATATGCAATTAAAGTTTTATATAACCATATCAAGCCAGACATAACTTGATATGCTAGATATCCAAATGAGCATTTTGTTAGTTTGTTTTATTATTTATTTGATTTGATTCTTGGATTGTGCTTGTTACAAACTAAGACATGTTTTGGATACAGCATCACCTTCCCAGACATTGCAGTTATTTATTGGCTACACTTCTGTTAATACCGCAGTGTACTTAGTGAACTTAGGCAAATGATTTGCATATTTGGGCGGAGCTTGTATCTAAACCTACATTTTTCATGATTTAGGAAGTTGAAAGTAAAATATGCACTACGCAGTAAACAAAATTTAGAGTCAAATACGTAATTAAGTTTAAAATAAGAAGCCCATATCACTGTGATTACATAAAATAGGAAATTTCAAGGCATGTTTCTGTTCACTGTTATAAAATAAGTTCAATTTATGTACTTAAGTCAATTCAACCTAATACTTACATTAAATTCTAATTCATGGAGCACTTAAACATTGTTTGCAGGTGTTCAAAAAAAAAGGTGTTCAAGTCTCCATGAGGAGTGTGGACTATAAGTCCTAACTATGATTCATAACTACAGCAGATATGGTCCGGATACAATTTTATCTGTGCCATATAAAGGCTTGATCCAGATAGAACTTTATCTGGCCATATGTGGTTTAGATCTGGTTCTGGTTTAGATCTGTGTTATATCTGCCTAACTTTTTATCTGATCTGATATAAATTCCATATCTGGTGTAGATATGGGCCATATATGGAAATATATTCTGCTCATAAAAGGACCATATCTGGTCCAGATAAAATTTTATCTGTTCCATATAAAAACTTGATCCAGATCAAACTTTATCTGGCCATATATGGCTTAGATCTGGGTCTGGCGTAGATCTGGGTTATATCTGCCCAATTTTTTATCTGGCCCAGATATAAATCCCATATCTGCAGCAGATATGGGCCAGATATGAAATCCATATCTGGCCCATATATGGAATTTCATATCTGGCCCATATCTGGATTTCAAGTAAGGGTGGAATTTGTTTGTGCACTACAGATCACTTTCGTACCTCAGATGGATCATATCGAGTTCTCTCTTATCATCTCTTTTTATCTAAGGTGGTTACGCCTATACATCTGAAAGCAGCGGTGTCCTTAGGTTTGTGCATTAATTTTCCTTCTAGAATTTTCAGCGCTGTCAACATCGTTACTGATTTTCAGGAGGTAGATTTGCATTAGTTAACACTTTCATTTCGACGTATTTTGTATGAATCAACGAGTTTAGTCCGAAAGCCAGTAGTTTCATAAGGATAATTTATAAACTGCAAAGGCAAGGGTGTCTAACTCTATTCAATCTCTTCAGGATTGGTGAGAAAACCTTTACTCTTATTTATATTTTAACATTTTTAGAACCGTACTCTTATTACGAAAGTCACGCCATTTTAATGCACAGGTAGGCATAGATACACGTATTCGTTATCAATAACTTTTATATGACACCTTCCGATTTTTCTGCATATTCAAAAGTTTGTCGTCATATATATATATATATATATATATATATATATATATATATATATATATATATATATATATATATATATATATATATATAAATATAAGGTCGATTACTGCGAAGCACTTGTGAAATGAATAGATCAATAAAAGTAGTAAAAAGTGCTTAAAGTTTAGGAGAAAACTCCGCAACGTTTCGGGTACA
Source organism: Holothuria leucospilota (assembly GCA_029531755.1). Taxonomy (NCBI): domain Eukaryota; kingdom Metazoa; phylum Echinodermata; class Holothuroidea; order Aspidochirotida; family Holothuriidae; genus Holothuria; species Holothuria leucospilota. Next base: position 32,461,132 of record CM055972.1, on the reverse strand, counting down.
TACCCTTCATCAGGCGGCAAAATATCAACTGATCAGTAAAACGCGAGTCAAATGAAATAAACAAACGCGTGCTCACGCAACTCGACCGATGCGCGTGCGTTGGCCGGGCTTACAGAGTGTGTATGTACACCCCAGTAAAACAACGCGTTAGATATATATATATATATATATATATATATATATATATATATATATATATATATATATATATATATATATATATATATATATATATATATAACGCTAATTCCCACCTTAAGGGGAAATTCTTATATCTGCTTGTACATAGGGCGAAAAAAAGATAATAAAATACATAAGAAATAAATTCGCCCTAACGTCTAAACATATAAATTAACGTTATTTCAATGGCCAGCCATCCGTTCGTGTTAACAGCTAGGTGTCCGTAAATTTGACAACTTTGAAGTAATGGCATCTAGTTTGTAAATCTAAGAGGGCGCCCTTGTAAGTTTACGTATTCCTATAGAAAAAGTGTGTGGAAACGTTAAGGCGAAACTTATATTTCACCCGAAATTTTTTTCCCCTTAAGGTCGACTTTTCAACAACAACTTTCCCCCTAAGTGCCGAATTAGAGAAATATAATATTTATATATATATATATATATATATATATATATATATATATATATATATATATATACTAAATCAAAAGTTTTGTAATTTATGTGACAAAGACAACTATGTCGGGCAGACAAGCAATAAATTCAGATTTAGATTCAATAACCATAAGTTTTTAACCATTTGTTTTGATAATTTTAATAACGGAAGTAAGGAGCTTTCCTTTGGGCTGTGGAAGTGACTAAAATGTCAAGGAATCCAGTTCTCCGTGTTGTATGTTAATGACTCATTTTATCCTGCAAATGTCAATTCTGAGGCATGCGTTTGTTGAAACTATTCTTAACCTGGAAGAAACAAAGGTAGCCCACTAGTGACAATTTTTCTAAACTGAAGGTAGCCTATGTAATTCAAGAATCAGCTGCTTTTAAGACTGAGAAGTCCGACTAACTCAACTCTGACCTAAATATTTCGACGATTGACTTACATTCGACTACAGGAATAAAATGATACATGGAGCTTAAAAAAGGAAAAGTTTTGTGTGCTAAATTTGTCTACGAAGTTTGGAAATTAGGGATTAAAGCTAAAAAAAATTTGCCTACAATATTCACGCTCTCAAATTTGGAGGCTACCTTATTTACTTACAAATAATTGGTTTCTTACCAATATCTCACAGTAGGAGCTAGGAATATAGTAGCCTACTAGTCCATGGAAAATATATGCATAGTTAATTCCTTGCTGGTGATAACTTTCGTCTTTTCGAAATATTGCCGAGTTAGGTATTTTTGAGATAACTACCGTCACAACTATCGTTACAAATATTTCAGGTGTTCATATAGAGACTTAGTGATTTTCGTCCTTAGTAGGGTCCAAAATCTGAATTGCTAGTTAGTCAAAAATAGCCAGATATAAACTATAAAGTCAGATTACGTCCCCATGGTTACTATTTACGTTTACATTTCAACTTAAAAATGTTTCCTAAGCTTTCAGCAAATCATAGGAGTGTATATAAGTTTCTAGGTTTAAACTCCTGGTAGAAATTTGGTGTAGATCGTATTAGTTTATCTATCTGTACTTCTCTTTGCCTAAAAGTTCGATTTAGTGGTTCTCTTCTAAAAAATTGATATCACTCATTATTGTTGAGATAAATTTTCCAAACCGATAACCAGTCGTGATCAAAACCAAAAAATGTGACAGTTACTATATCATGATGTCCTTCGAGAGTGTCAGGAAGCCTGCGCGATAATTGTACAATTTTACCACACTACTTTTATTTTACATGCAGCAAAAGCTGTTCTTTTATCTTTTTTGTAATGCTTTCTAAATAGTATTTACTATTTCAATAAGATATTGATTCACAAGATGTGAGACATCACAATGACGCAGTAGGATACGAACATTTCAAGTTCTACAACATAAGAGACAAGTAAGCGCCAAAACATTGTTATCGTGTGCAATAGTATTTTACTTGGTGCAAAATACTTTTCCACCGACAGTGAAAACAGACTCTTTATTAACAATCTGTTTCTGTCAAGCTCTAGAAACAATTGGTTTTCTAAATAATGAGATAATTACCGAAACATTCGGGTTCCTTGTAAAGATCCCAACTGGCAGTACGGCACGTTGCACTAGAATTACCGACTAGACTATAACCTTCTGGACATTCAAAATATACTGTTGTTCCATTGGGGTACTTAGAGTAGTCAGGATCCAAGGTAACAAGACCGTCCTCCAATGAAAGCCTTTCGCATGAAATATCTTCAAAAAATTGTAAGGACAAAACAAGTGTTATTACACATGATCACATGTATGAAAAATACGAAGATTATAAACCTGACAGAGAGATCAAAAACGTAAATATTACTAAGAGGTCATCCAAATTCGAAGTCAAGCTTTAAATTATTCGAACGTCAATAAAATCAAGGAGTATTATAACGTTTCTGCTATTGTACTGCATGATATGGAATCGTGGCGTTATCAAATCCATGTCTAAAGAGGTGATTTGTAAACATCACTAGTTTAAATAACATTTTGACCATTTCATTTTGCACTTTGGTTACACTGATAAGGAAAATTTAACCTTTCAATTAGATGTGGAGCTTCCCTTTAGTCAAGGCATACAGGTATCACGGAGATTCAACGTTGTATGGACTTTTTGAAGCAATGTTCATTTCTGACAGTAATCTTTCCTTTCTTCTCAAAATTTTTACATCATTACCCAGATCAACTAGGATCAGTGATGCATGGTCGAAATGACAAGGAGAAGACACACCCCTAAAGTTTAACTCATAAAATTTTTGCTGCCAGCTGTCGTGCATAAATAAAAAATTATAACCTTTCGTCGTTATTTGCAACTTACTTGTCGTATAATTATGTCTCTTAATGATGGGAAAACTTGCTAAAATCTGAGAAAATTGTATAGTCGTGAACATGTTTTCAAGGAGATGACGTGTTCAATCGCAGAGGAATAATTGAAGGAAAAGTTTGTTGCCAGTCGTTTCACAAAAAATCCTGATTTATTCTGGTCATTGAAAGAAAACAAACAAACCTCACTTCAAAGCATGTCTAAAAATGACCTTTGTCTTGGGGTTACTTGGGAGAAAGAGATGAGATCATCATTAAAAGGATTTTTTCAACAGACTTAACAATAGGAACAAAAAGACCCATTAATCAAATGAGTGAATGAAAAGAATTAAACCATTTTCAAGTACATATTGTCTGATAGATTTGGTCGTTGTATCTCCCCTCCAACCTTCTCCGGTGCCTTATGTGCAACTTTTTAAGGCATTAAAAGGATTATTTTTGGAGATCTGCGTTTTAATTTAACCTTTAAATGATGAAAGACAACCATGCTTAACTATGGTGGTGCTTTGATTAGTTTCGAGTAAACGTGACTTGAAAACGCTTCCAAAAATAATGTGGTGAAAACAACATTTTGGTCCGTTAGTAAGAATTCTGTCTAAAGTTTTGAAACAATTGTAAGAAAGGTGCATTTACAAAGACAGCAAGTTTTGCAAGTTGTGCAATTGCTTAGCAAACTTGGTACGTTACGTCTTACTAAGGAGATCACATACCTTTGTTTTCATCCATCGAATAGTCGTATTAATTATTCGCAATTTGAAGCGAAGATTAAACATTAGCTATTTAGTACAAATTAAAGGTATGTATTTTAATAAAACTAGTGTACAAAGAGAAACTTTTCTTGTAACGCAACATGCAAGCACATGTGAATAGCTTTAGAGACTGAGTAAACGTAGCCGGAAGGTGATCAAAATAATAAAATTTAACACTATTTTTCGCCAGTTTATAAACGTTTCGAAGTAAGAGAATAATACAGACAAGTTTACTATAAAACATCAAAGTTTATATGTTTCATAGGTAACAAATTGAGTTTCTTGTCAAATACCCTTAATATCAATTATGGTTACAAGTGAAGGGATAAGCTATTACTGCAGTATTATTGGAAACGTATTTATGGTCTGAACGGTTCTTATTTACGAGATCTAAATCACTAAAAAGTTAGCTTTGATATGTTTAGGTAATTATGGTGAATCTTCCCTACAACACAAATTCTCTGCAGAAAAGGGACATTAAACTTTAGTTATCAAGGAATGCACTCCCGTTAAAGCTTAATGGCGCTACACCAAGTTTGTTTCGTAAGTACTGCAAACTGATTACTTCACAGGGGCGTAGAAAGATGTTTAACATCGGGGTGGGAGCGACCAGACGGGATTTCTCGGCCTTGACCCACCTTCCTAGTACAAAACATCATATTTGATCAATTTGATTTTTCCGATTATAATTTGAGCAACAAAAAATAAAAATTTTCAAAGAAAAAGTAAACAACAATACATATTATATAAGCATGCATCGCTTTTCACACCGCATGCCAATGACATACAATCATTTGCCATGTTACTACCCTTCCATACTGACTATAATTTGGAGGAAGTCGATACAATAATAATGATAATAATCAGTGGCGTAGCCAGGATTTCTTTCAAGGAAGTGGGGCATGAATTATGTTGTGTGATCGCCGGCTTGGGGGTCTAAGGGGAGGGCTTTCCTATTCGAAAATTTTTGAAAAATTAGGTGTCTATACATACAATCTGTTGCCACATATGCTACCTTTGAAGTAATATTAGCTTTAAAAAGAATAGTATATTAGGTACTAAAAAAAATCGGCATCAGTGAGGAGGAATTGCCACAAATGGCCCCCTAAATGCACCACTGGTAATCATAATGTAAGTCTAACAATTAAAAACTCTCTAGTCAATTAATATCGAATATATATGTGCTGGTGAAACTCAAATCAGAACTTTATTTTAATTACCAAGGAAGTCTTCTAAGTCATTGAAAATCGGAAATTAATAATTGACTTCAAATTAAACTTATAATTTTAACTAATCTGGGTATTAGGGTTAAGTTTCCTGCAAGTTATTTCTCAAAAATGTCTGATTTCCTAAAAACATCCCAAACTCAATGTGAATTTCCGAAATTGACCATTATGGAGAAATTTTCTTTCCTTTTTATAACCACAGTATTGACATTGATACATATGTTATTGATGGCTTTTTCCTGTAAAATAATCAGATTATTGTAGTAGAGTATGATGCGAGCGCGATTGTTTGTTTCAAGACATCAGATAAGCAGACGACAGGCATACTTTATTTAGACTGCACAGATCTGTTTTCTATATATATTGAACACCGTACGCCATTTTGGGGGCCAAAATTGCATTTGGTCATGGCCTCCCTGACCACCCGGTTCCTACGCCACTGTTTCATGGTGTATTCTCCAGGTGTGTCCAAGCGGGTCGACAGATTGCAGCTTTGACTGAAAATACGCCAAGTATAAAACATCTGCAGTGGACATATTTTGCTGGCTTTTAATCAAGTAGTAGCTTTCACAAGAAGGCAAATCTTCAGTTAATGTTAGGATTACTCACCATAGTGATACAAGCCTCGACAATCGATAAACCGACGATTGATGTATGACAATGAACCGACATTTTGTAACAATAGTAGTGGAGGGAACTGCAAACTTTGCAAGACAATAGTACGAGCTGGAGAAGAGTTTGAACCTAATGCCGTTTGAGAGGATCCTTGTTGGACTGTCTGAGGGCGAACGTACTTAAAGTTTCTTTCTACACATGTTTTAGTCCTCCTTTTCTCCATGTACTGTTGTAGAGAAAGGATTCTTTTCATCCAGTTCTCTCAAATTAGATGTTGCTTGATTTCATTTATGACGGATGGTATCACAATTACACAGGTTTCAGTTGTGGATTTGTACTTACTTAAGTTACATCTTGCAAAGTTCTTGTTTTGTGTTGTACTGATGTGGGCTACCTGACCCTTACAGTACAGATTCACTTATCTAAAATCTTGGACAAAACTCGTTGGGACACCCCGCTCCCCTTCATAATGCTGACCACAATTATTCTGTTCATGGCATACAGCAACTCTTTCTGCGCAACTTTGGGAGGGTATGCGGGGGTTCATGTAAACCTGCGGGAACTCAGATTCAAGAATATTATGACAAAGTGTCCCAATAGTTTTGTACAGGATTGTCTGAGAAATTCGAGAATACAGAACTACTCGCGGCACACAGTAGAAAGTGTTTCTTTGTGTGGGTTGATTCAAAAAGGGTGGTGTTTTTTTTTTTTACTTTTTTTTTATAAGAGGACAATATTATAGAATAATTAGCATATTCCGAGTCCATATTGAAGTTCTTGTTAAAATGATGCTATTGAGGTTGAAAGCAATGGGGAGGTACCTAAAAAAGTTCAAAGCGTCCTCTCGTTCAGGGAGCTATTTTCAATATAGTGACGTATGTTGGGCTCACACGGTCTGAACAGGTACCAAATAAAAAGAACATTCAACAGAAGTACGTTTTGTATCCTGCTTGTTACTTATATTTACGGGAAATAAGATAGCAAGTACTGAAATGCATATTCATTTTACCTTAACGCAGTCACTTTCATTTGAGTAGCCGAAACTATTCAGAAAATATGTCACACATGCTAACTTGACGGGACCTACAGTGAAGGCTAAGTTAACCAGACTGTCTACCATTTGTTTTGGTAGCAAATTTAAAAGCAAAACGTTAAGAAATTAATTCGGTCAAAAGAAATCAAGGCATAATTGATACGTTATCAGTTTCATGTAACGTAAAAAAGGCAGTCACAGACGTCGAATTTGCTTAAAAATATGTCGAAACCAGCCCTAACTAACGATCTACCATTGTTATACTAAACGCTTGGATTGCAGTTCTAACTTTTAACATTTCATTGGTAGATCGTAGCGCTCTTTCAGACACTTAAAATCTCGTCTTCTTACCACCAGTTGACAATAGGAGTGAGACTCTTCTGTCTATGGAAGAAATTGTTTTGTTTTCCTGCTTACAATTTAAGAAGAGCTTTTGTCCCACTTTTAATTTGCTAAAAATGCAACGCCTATGGCTGCTGTAGACGTTGTTACGGAGCGTAAACATTTCTGCCTGGCATTCCCTGGGAATACCTGAAACAGTCTATTTATTATCAACGCCCAACCAACAACAAATCAGTATAAACAAATAAACAAAACAACACAAACAATTTCAAATTCTGCTTTCATTAGGCTAATATCCTCAGACCTATGGGCCTCCGAAAAGACTTTTCTGAATACGTCTTCTCGAATAAGTTAACATTTTCTATTGAATTTTTTCTCGAAAATGGCTTTCTTGGAGCTCAGACAATCTTGGAAAAAACTCGTTGGGACACCCCCGCTCCTCTTCACAACGTTGACCACAGTTATTCTGTTCACGGCATACAGCCACTTTTTCTGCTCAATATTAGGGAGAGCGGTAGTTTCATATAAACCTGCGGGAACTGAGATTCAAGAATATTATGACAAAGTGGTCCAACAGTTTTGTCCAAGATTGTAGGTTGCCGGGAGTCGTGTGAGGAGATGTGCATCGCCACATATGAATAAAGTGTTGTGTTTATTCTTTCTTCAAACAATTCGACCAATTTCGTTACGTTAAACGATTTTGTGAAGAATTAAGTCTTATAATTTATTATGATTTTGCAATAACATTTTGTTTTCGGCTGAATGTGAAATCGCAAATGATTTGTGAAACTATAGCTTATCATTTCAATGGTATTCCTCTTGTACCCTGAGAAAAAACCTCATGGACGTGATTTAGCATTAGTTGGTCTTTTTTCCATCAACGTACCTATTTCTCACAACTGTATATAGCTGGCAGAAAAATTGTTTTCAAATGATTATTCTTTCACAGGAGTAAGTATTGTGCAGTCTACTTTCCAAAATCACTAGTATCGTCGTTTGTATATACTTAAAGTCGGTGCTTTCGTTGCACATAATTTTGGGCCGACAAAGTGTGTATTTGACACGTAAGGCCTACAGTGTGATTTTCAATTCGAAGGACGTTTTTCAACTACGTAACAGAAAAATTAAAAAGCATGCAACGGTGGACTATAGACTATATGCTTTTTCCAAGAGCATAAAAAACTTTTAAATAAAACATTTACTTTGACGATATCCATTGTGCAACTTTTATTAGCAAAGATAAAACTAAAGGAGAAATTTTGAAATTGTGTTATATATTTACTTTCAATGTGGCAAGAGGGCTCCAGTCGTCCATCCCAAACGCCAAACTGACATAATTCAGTCTCGTCTCCGATAAGTTCGTATCCATCAGGACATGAAAATGTCACTGTTTCGTTATGCAGGTGTTCCGACTTATTGGGTAATATTTCTACCATTTCATCATCTGTACTTGGCATGGCACATGGCAAAGCTTTAAAAGAATTGAAAATGTGTGTGGATGTATCAAAACCTATTTACATATTATAGAAATATTTGAATAGCTATCATCGACTAAGACAACAGAGATGATCGTGACAACTTATTCCAAGTTAAGGAAAGTACTTTTGTATGCAAACTTTGTATACTTTGAAAATGGATGTTAAAGTTCAGGTCTTGAGCAGAAGTTTGAGTGTCGCTGCGTGTAAACAGTACAATAAATTGAATTACATCCACTTATACTTCTTAAGACATAGGTCTGTCTTAATAGTACAGCTAGATTAAACTCACTCGTTCAAATGGTAGAAATAACGACCATATAAGATCTTTTATTTTTACCAAATTTTGGTATTATTCCTTCTAAACTATTAACAAAGCGTATCATACGTATCTTTAGCTTACTACGCAACCTGGACAAACCCAGCCAATATAAAACCCATTCCGATGGCTACACCAAGCTAAACTTCAGAAAAGTCTGTTTCAATGCACAATATCAATTTATTTTAACGTTTATTCCACTAATTAGTGTCTACGTATGAAAATCAACAGAGCATTTCAATTAATGCTTGTGCATATTTAATTTCTTTCAAAGGTCCCATTTTAAATAAAGCGATAAAAGGTTACCCTTGCCTGTTTCTTGGGCGCGTACTCGAATAATGCAGGTTTTACTCGGCAAAAGACAGTTTCTACTAACCAAACTCGGCAAAAGACAGTTTCTACTAACCAACCATCAGTTGAATCAGTACTATTGATAATACAGCAACGACTTCCCCAGATCTCAACATTTGTGCATAGACAACTTAAGTACAGGAAAAAAAGGTCTCGCACGCTCTCTGTGCTCTCTTTAGGTGGGTGGACCAAGGCAGAGACATTTGAAGCAATGAGGTTCGGATTCGATGAAGTGGTGGCTCTAGGATTTCCCTGACAGAGGGATTAGCTTACCCGGGCTAAAATACTTCACAACAGAAGCCCAGGATATGGTCCGTTCATTTTCACTAAACATCAATACCTAATATTAGTATGACATCTTTAATTTGCGTACGCATTTTCTTCAAAAGGCTATAGCCTTAAGATGAAGCTGACACTGACGTTTCTGGGATTTACGATACACGCAATCACCTTCAGTAAATGGACCATTCATGTAAATTATTATCACTACATAAACATGGTGGTTGCAATACATCTACAGGAACGACAGTATTCTTTTTGTCAAAATGTCTGCCACGATAACATATGCATTTTCAAAAACACACACAAAAAAGAGCTTTCCGCAGGCTCATCTGAGAATTTCTCAAACTTGTTTTTGAAGTGAAAATTAACTCCGAAAAGAATTGTACCAAAGCAGGCGTAAATAGGAACTTTTTATAAGAGATGGTTTCTTAAATATGGGCGCCATATGTAACCAAGAAGTCTTATTATGGTTGTGAAGAGCTGTGGCAAAATTAGGGGTTTTGATTTTAGGGGTAAAAAAATATTCGCAAGTCTTTCGCAAAGTACGGAAATTTTCTTACGCTTGGAGCACTTTCAGCCTCGTTTGTAACGCTCATTATTAATACCGTCTCAAAAAGTATCTGCATGTAAAAATTGTATTTAAATGTTGTTTTTTTTTTGTTTTCGTTTTACCAAATAATAACACTACCGGTTACGTGAAAGCATCTTATGTTTGAAATATTTGTGCTATAAGTAAACTGAAGTTCACATGTAGGTTCAATGTAAATATCCCACTTGCCAATTGACACGTCGCATTGGCGCTCCCTTGTAGATTATATCCAGATATACAAAAAACGCCACTGTTTCGTTGTCTGGATACTCTGTTATATCAGAAGATATTTCAACTCTGGTATTTTCACATCCATCAACTGAAATTAGTAACACATATGCAAAACATTCTGATCATGAAATATTCCTTACAACAAGCGCTACGACAAAGTTTCTAGAGAAAGTTACTAGTAACTGTCATTATATAAATATTTTAGGGTTGGGACTCTAAGGAACAAATGTCTGAGGAGTTTTGAATATGACTTCAGTTAAGTTACATGCGTCTGTTTAAAATGGTCTGTATGAGGGAGTCCAAGTTTGATCACTCTTACAAGAAAATCTAGCCCAACAGTTCAAAATATTAACACTACTACACGGTAACATTTGTTGTCCGTCTCGACGTGACCATCTAGGAGATGGCGGTGTAATGTGTAAACTTGACGCTTGGAAAAAGTTCACATGAATAGACGTTTTAGCTATACGTTTATGCTCTGCTTGAAAGTTTCAATGAATTCGTATATTTCATGCCAATTTGTAGTAGTACATTATACTGGTTATTGAAGTTTTCGAAGCGACGCTTTTAAAATATACAAAAATAAAATTCTTCAACTAAAATCATTATTTTGTGCTATCAGTTCTTTTCCATAAATTGTCGTGCTCCGACAATGCTAGATGCTGTCACATTGCGAAATACAATTAAAACCTGCGATCGTTAATAGCAACAAAAGGCATGGTGCAATGCATTCCATTTTATATCTTTAATTATTCACGTTGTTTCTGCGTGTCTTCAAGCTTCATCATGTAATGATGTAATTTGTAAGAGTGATCACACTTGGACTCCCTCATACAGACCATTTTAAACAGACACATGTAAATTAATTGAAATCATATTTAATACTCTTCAAACATTTCTTTCTGAGAAGTCCCAGCCCCAAAACATTTATAGAATGACGCATACTAGTAACTTCTAATAGACATTTTGTAGTAACTCTTGTTGTAAGGAATATTTCATGATCAGAAATTTTTGAATATCCGTTAGTAATTTCAGTTTGTGCATGTAAAAATTGCATTTAATTTGTTTTGTTTTAGAAAGACTAATATTATCTGTCATTATCGGTTAGGTGAATGCATCTTAGGCAAAGCGCACTTAAGCTTAGTACGCTTAAGATATTTGCGCTATAAATGAACTCACGTTCACATGTAGGTTCAATGCCAATATTCCACTCGCCAAATTGACACGTCGAATTGGTACTTCCTTGTAGATAATATCCAGATATACAAGAAAACATCACTGTCTCGTTGTGTTGATACTCTGTTACATTTAGAGATATTTCGACTCTGGTATCGTTTAAGCTTGGGTTGGCACATGGTGATGCTAGGAGAAATTAAGAAACAAAGTGAAGCAGTGAAGCATTAAAAATATAAAATTTAATGCATTGTGGCATGGCTTTTGTTATTATTCTTAGCGCAGAATTTAATTGCATTTCGCAATCTGCCAACATCTGGGATTGTCGTATAAATAAAATGTATAAAAAAGAACTGAAAACTGATAGCACAAATAATTTCTGTTGAATTTTATTTATACATATTTTAAAAGAGTGGCATCGAAGACTTTTATAACCAGCATAATGTGCTACCAAAATTGGTATGAAATATACAAAATCATTGAAAAAGTTAAACGAGCGCATAAAGGTATAGCTAACGTCTACTCATCTGACCCTTTTCTAAGCGTCAAGTTGACACATTACACCGACATCCCCTAGATGGTCATGTTGAGACGGACAACAAATGTTACCGTGTAGTTGTGTTTATATTTTGAACTGTTGGGCTAGATTTTCTTGTAAGAGTGATCAAACTTGGACTCCATCATACAGACCATTGTAAACAGAAATATGTACCTTTATTGAAATTATATTCAAAACTCTTCATACATTTGTTTTTGTGAAATCCCAGCCCTAAAACATATTTTCAATGACACGTACTAGTAACTTCCAATAGAAATTTTTGTCGTAGCGCTTGTTTTAAGGAATATTTCATGATCAGAATTTTTTTGCATATTCGTTACTACTAATTTCAGTTTTTGCCTGAAAAAGTTGCACTTAATTTTTTTTGTTTTTGAAAGACTAACATTGTCGGTCATTATCGGTTATGTGAATGCATCTTAGGCAAAGCGCACAGAAGCTTAGTACGCTTCAGATATGTGCGCTATCAATGAACTCACGTTCACATGTAGGTTCAATGCCAATATTCCACTCGCCAAATTGACAGGTCGAATTGGTACTTCCTTGTAGATAATATCCAGTTATACAAGAAAACATCACTGTCTCGTTGTGTTGATACTCTGTCCAATCAGGAGATACTTCGACTCTGGTATCTCTTAAGCTTGGGTTGGCACATGGTGATGCTTGAAGAAATGATGAAAGAAGGCGAAGCATTTAAAAATATAAAATGGAATGCACTGTGCAATGCCTTTTGTTGCTATGAAAAGCACAGCTTTTGAATGTATTTCCAAATCTTTCCACTTCTAGCATTGTCTGAGAACGAAAACTTATGAAAAAGAACTGACAGCACAAATAATTTCAATTGAAGAATTTTATTTATATATATTTTGCGAAGTCGCGTCAAAGACCCATATAACCAGTTTAAGGCACTACTAAAATTGGGATGAAATATACGAAATCATTAAAAATTCCAAGCAGAGCATAGACGTCTAGCCAGCGTCTATTCATCTGAACTTTTTCCAAGGGTCAAGTTGACACATAACACCGGAATCTCCTAAATGGTCATGTCGAGACGGACAACAAATGTTACCGTGTAGTTGTGTTAATATTTTGAACTGTTGAGCTGGAATTAACTTGTAAGCTTAATCAAACTTGGACTCCCTTATACAGACCATTTTAAACAGACACATGTGACTTAATTGAAATCATACTCAAAACTACTCAGACATTTGTTTTTGAGAAGTCCCAGCCCTAAAACATTTCTAGATTGACATGTACTAGTAACTTTCTATGGACATTTTGTCGTAGCGCTTGTTGTAAGGAATATTTCATGATCAGAATATTTTGCATATCCGTTACTTATTTCTGTTTATGCATGTAGAAATTGCAGTTTTATTTTTTGTTTAAGAAAGACCAAACATTATCGGTCATTATCGGTTAGGTGAATGCATCTTAGGTAAAGCGCTTAGAAGCTTAGTACGCTTTAAATATCTGTGCTATCAATGAACTCACGTTCACATGTAGGTTCAATGCCAATATTCCACTCGCCAAATTGACACGTCGCATTGGAACTTCCTTGTAGATCATATCCAGTTATACAAGAAAACATCACTGTCTCGTTGTGTTGATACTCTGTCAAATCAGGGGATACTTCGACTCTGGTATCGTTTAAGCTTAGGTTGACACATGGTGATGCTTGAAGAAATGAGGAAACAAGGTGAAGCATGAAAAATATACAATGGAATGCATTGTGCAATGCCTTTTGTTGCTATTAA